>JAQHUG010000034.1:10915371-10931460 GCA_028555095.1 Dicrostonyx torquatus
TAGGCGGTGAAAACTTAACTGAATGCTGGGAGAAAGAAGGTAGAGTTAGAGAGAAGCCATGTAGCCCTGCTGGAGACAGACACCAGAACATTACCTGGTAAGTCACAGCCTTGTGGCGATACACAGATTAATGGAGATGGGCTAGTTGAGGTTGTGAGAAATAGCCAATAAGAAACTAGAGTGAAAAGGCCAAGCAGTGATTTAATTAATACAATTTCTGTGTGATAGTTAGGGGTTGAGCAGGCTACTACAGCCAGGGAAAACCCTCAAGTGTCATCAGTATTTGCTGCAGTATTTTCATTAACTATTTGAGGATTTTACACATGCATAAAATATATTTTGAACATATTTTGTACATACTCCTCCAAGATCCACCCCTCACCTCCTCATCTCCTCCAACTTCATATATATTTTCTTAAGCCACCATGTCCAAGTTCAACTTGTGCTGCCCACACAGTCAGGGTTTGCTGCCGTCCGCTGGAACTTGTTTGGCTGACAAGGAATGACACCCCAATGAACCACAGCAGGAACCACACCAGGGAAAACTGATCTTCCTTCCCTCAGAAACTATGAACTGCCAATAGCTCCTCAGTTAGGAATGCAGCTTTATCACTCCCTGGGGACTCTATACTGGAATTTGGGCTGGCCCTTTTCAATGCAGGTCTTGTGGAGGTCAGCATAGCTGTTGTGAATCCATGAAAAGCAACATCCCTACCTTGTCTAAGAAATACTCCTTTTTCTTAGATACTCACTGACTTCCAGTTCTCACAATCTTCCTACCTCCTCCTTCGTAAGGGCCCTGAGTCTTGGGAGAAAGACTTGGAGAGATAATAGGATGCAGATGACGTGAAGGAAAAAATTGAAAATAATGGGGAAATGAGTTTCAGTGAAGATCTTGTGCACGTTGGCACAATTGTTGTGAGTTTATATGTGCCTTGTCATGTCGACAAAACCTCTGGCTTTGGACAGTCTTCCAGTCCCCAGTGTAGGCACTTAGAGCTGCATATGTCCCTCTTTGAACTAACTTCATTGTATGCAATACATTTGGGCATGTTGTGTTTCCATTTTCTTCTTGATTTCTTCAGAAAAGTATTTGCCGCTCAATAGTTGTTTACTGCTTAATCCTAAAATGTTTATATATTTTCTATAGTTTCCCTTGCTATTGATTTCTAGCTTTGATCTATTGTGATCTGCTAGATTAAAGGATGTTGTTTCAACTTCTTTGTATTTATTGTGACCTCATTGTGACTTAATATGTGACCTATTTTAGTTAAGGTTCCATGGGTATTGAAAAGTGTATCTTTTTGTGTTTTGAAAAAGTGTTCTACAGAACTTTATTAGATGCATTCAGTCTATGCTGTTATTAGAACCAGTGCTGTTTGTTTTTTTTATTCAGTTGACCTTTACAGTGGTAAGAGTGGGGAATTGAAGTCATCTACTATTACTGGGTTGGGGTTAATCTCTGATTTTAAATCTGGTAGTGTTTGCTTTTAGAAATTTTATGCGCCTATATATGGTAGGTACATATTTAGAGTTGTAATTTGCTCTTGTGAATTGTTGTTCAGGTGTTTTTCTTTAGTTGCTACACACCTTTCTTTTTGGCACCGTATCTCATTAACCTGGAATGCACAGGAAGCCCCAGTGATCTTTGTAAAATCTTCCGACCTCTATATTTCTTTTGTGAGTTCTGAAGATCTAACCAGGGGGCTTCATCCTTGCTGGACAGCACTTGATTTACTGAGTTGTCTCCCCAGTCCCATAAAAATGCAATATTCGTATTCACAGAGACTGAGTTACAACAAGGCAAAACACCAAAGAGAGACAGTGATTTTTTATTATGTTGTGAAACATTAAAGTGTTCCAAAAGAGGTAATAATAAAAAGGAGATAGAAATTTCCTTAAAGGAACAATTGGTAAAACTTTCAAAATTTGATTTAAAAATATTAAGCAACATATCCACAAGGCTCAAAGAATCAAGCAGTATAAACACAAACAGAATCTCACCTTACACATTATTAGTCAAACCGATAAGAGGCAAAATAGAAAGAAACATTAAATGCAACAAGAATAAAAACCAATTCGTCATGTTTAGAAGAAAGCACAATCACTTAAGTCTCATAGCAGCAGGAGAAAGGGGAATCTAGTCAAGCTGATGAGTGGTGGAAACAGCGAAGTTTGAGGAATTGCTTCATTTCTTCTAAGATGGTGAATTTGTGTGGCTACACATCTTTGCGTATTTCAGTTTTGTTACTTGGTTACAGTCTGAGTAGTACATCAATAGTCCTGATTTCATCCCTGAAGTTGGTTCTGTGTGTCTTCTCTCTCGGCAGATATTCTCTGTTCTTAGAAATGTTCATCAATTGGGCATAGGTTTCTAAAGGATCAACTTTTTGTTTTATTCAATATTTTATTATTTTTCTTTTTTTTCAGTTTTGCTGGGTTCTACTATTATATTCTCTCTTCCTTCTTTCTTTAGGTTTATTTTGCCCATTCTTTCCCAGTTTCTGGAGGAAAGAACACATGTTGTTGGGCTGAAGTAGTACCTTATTTGCAATATATGCATTTAGTATTGTAAATTTCTTTTCTAGGTCTTCTACATCCCCTTAAACTTTGGCGCACCATGTTGTTTTCATTGAGTGTTATGTAATTTGTGTTTACTCTCAAACCTGCTTTTGAAGTTATCTATTATTAAAAGTGTAAAGATTCTTCTGACAGTAGAACAGAGACCTGAATCAGGACACTTCTATGTTTTGCTCAATATTGTACAAAAAATGAGTCTTTATGTATATATTGTAAAGAACTCTATTCATACATATTCTATATGATTTACTTTTACTGAATTGTGCCCCAAGTAATATCAAGAGTAATACAAGACAGAGATTGGCAAATAGTGACCAAATTTGGGGTCCTTGGGAGAGTCCAAAACCTGCTTCACAGATAGACTAAAAGGGAGAAGTGGAGGGGATGAAAAGAAAAGACACACTGAATCTCAAGGATAAGGATCACATGACAACATAAACCAAGCTTGAGAATGGTTGGCTGCTTTACCTCACACACCCTCACATAGTTCTCTGCTGGGAGATGAAATGAAAGGCAGTTTCTAGGATTTAAACCTGTGCTCTGTTAGATTACTGACTGTCTGTATAAAGTGTGACTTGAAGATTCAATTTCTCTCATTCTTACTAGCATTTGTGTAGCATCTCCACAATGGCGTTTCATTTCTGTCATTGACTGCTGAGTTGCAACACTGTGAGGGCACACACCAAGTTAAGCATTCCAGTTCTTTAAAATTTTCTGTGGTTTGTTCTTTGGCCAGTGTTCAAGTGTAGTAACTAGCCACCTTTATGAACTCAGTCTGTCTTTGGGTGTCCTCTTGCTCCTGTCTGGGGGAGCTCCTGACTCGCACTTCTTTCTGGAGGAGCTCCTGAGTGGAAACCACACTTCTTTCCCTTTATTTTCTTCTCATATAGGTCAAAGTCATTCTTTCCAAGTTATAAACCTTACCATCACTCTTCTCTGAAGTCTTTCAATGACTCCTCATTGTTTACAAGTCTGAGCACCAGCAGGTTTCCCCAATCCTTAAAAGCAAGCCTATGCTCATATAACTGATAACTGCTTTTAAACATGATTGACCAGTGACAAGTACCTTCAACCTAATCATTATTGACAGCTTTTATTAGGGCACATGCCTGACAGCGATCCAGTAAATAACCTCCTCATGCTTTGTTGCTCAGTCAATCATGCTGCAAACAAACCTTTCTCTCCATCTTTTTCTCCTTCTTACTTTCTTTGTCAGCCTCCTCCCTTTGCCCTCTTTCCTCCGTTTGCATTCTGTTCTCCAGCAATAGCAAAGCGCTAACATTTTTTTCGAACATTAAATATTTTTCCCACATTGCCATAATTTCTTCCAGCTACTTATGCTGATAAAAATCTGCAAATTGATGCCTAGCTTTTTAAAATTGCATTTTATATTTTTGAGTTTATAATTATATCAGTCTCCCTTCCTTTTTGTCTCTCCAAGTCTTTTCATCTAATTCTCTTGCTGTCTTTCAAATTTTCTTGTTTTGTTTTTTATTGTCTCCCCCCAATACACACAAAATCTGTTCTCTTTTTACTCCTTTATGGAGATAAGTTCAAGTGTGAATCCATTTCCAGGTCACTTTTCATGACTACCCTCCTCATGGATTTGAACTTTCCCTATATGATGCTCTCTGAGAACCTAAACATATCTAAGTGACATCATCTGTCACAGAACAGTTGTAGTGACTTGTATTTTAAATATATAGATTTAAAGACCAACATTGCATTCTGGAGAATACACTATCAGTAAAAATGTATCATCAATGGCTAAGACATATTTTCTATAAAAGATAAATGGTTTGGAGAGGAGAAGCTATCCCTTTCCAAGAAAGTAAAGCAGCTTACCCTAGTAAATAAGTTCGTGCCTGCCTTGTACTTGCATTTAGGTTTTGAAAGAATGGGTTGCTTGTTGACAGTAGGAATTCTGATGGGGATCTGCCAAGGGATTTCTCCCTCCTTCCCTCATACATGTACAAGATCTCCTTGATACTGAAACTCATGAATAGAATTAGAATTAATTAATTTTTTTGTCAAAAAATTCTGATAAATATAAAATACTCCAGAAAGTACGAAGATTCTTGCTTTGTGAGAACAGACACTTAATTACCTTACAGAATAAATAATTTTTGTGGGTGGGAAATACTTGGAGACAGCTTTCATAATTAAAGACAAAGGAAAGGGATTGAAGTTTGTGCCACATAAGCAGGTATGGGTGCCTAACAAAGCATCTGGCAAAAGCAGGTGTTGTAAAACCTTCTTGAGTCAAACATGGTTTGCAGAAATCATGGAGATATTAGACTCCTTCTTTCTCTATTGTGAATATTTATTTAAGTTGCTTAAACTTGTAGGCAGAGTTTCTGTCCTGCCTGGTCCTGCAGCCATTCAGTCCCAAAGAAACACATAGAGGCTTATAACAATTATAAACTGTTCAATCTGTTAGCTCAGGCTTATTATTAACTAGATCTTAGAACTTGAATTAACGTATAATAGTTATCTATGTTTAAGCATGTGACTTGGTACCTTAGTCAGTAAGGCTTTCTCATCTTGTTTCCTCTGGTTCTGAATGACAACTGTGTCTCTACCTTTCCTCTTCCCAAAATTCTCCTAGTCTGGTAGTCCCGCCTATACTTCCTGCCTGGCTACTGGTCAATCAGTTTTATCAAACCAATATGAGTAACAAATCCTTATAAGAGCATTATCCAACAGCATAAACTCCCAGAATTCTCCCAGAGAAAAGAATCATTAAACTCTCTTCCTCTGAATAAAGCAATTCTAATTTTTGAATGGCACATTATGTTTAGTTATGTTTTTTTTTTTATTCTTACACCCTTTTATTTAATAAAAGTGTCCATGGAGTATTCTAGTATGGCTAAGGCCCATTTATAGGTTTTTAATAAACTTACTTCTTCTTAAAATCATGCAGCTAACTTAAACCATAAATGCCATGAGAACACAGTTATCTTAGGCTCAAAGTCAGAGCTCTTTCCCTCACATCATTCTCTCTTTGCTTCCATTATGTAGAAAGACTTGCTATCTGGAATGTGCTATTTCAGTATGAGTGAAAAGGTGTCATGGCCTGTATTGAAAGATGCTCTATGATACCACTTTATGAGATCCATTATTGTTTCTGCTATAAAGATGTGTACATGATACTGCTCATTGGTTTTGCTGTGGTCTTCTGTCTGGGTAAACTGCAAATTTCTGGAGCTTCTGACTGTTTTGAACACAATGGCTTACAATTGTGCCACTACTGGGTATCCTAATGCCTTTTATACCTCTTCTCTGTTTTACAGTAATGAATGGTACCACATCTCCATTACTCTCCTCCTTATTTTAAGCCATATTTGCAATGTCATTTGCTATTTTTACACATATTTAGTTTAATCTTACCTAATATCAGCTCATTTATTTTATTTCATATCCTGTACCTTCTACTCACATTTTTGGGGACAGGGAAAATTTTGATAAACAGATGAATGATTTTGCAAATATTTGCTATGATCCTTATAGATGTCCCATGTTTGATTGCTAGGTAAAATCTGTCCCTGTCTGTAATCTCCTGGAATGTGGGCTCCAGGGATGAATTCTGTCTGTTAAGGGAACAGTTCTCTATTTTATACATGTCAGAAAGGCATTGTGTATTTCACTGAAAGTCACAGAGACATGGAACTTTCTTTCAAGACACTAATTTCTAGAAGACTTATGAATAATTACGCACACATAAACATTGTTGCTGTTAAAGAATCAGTCCCAAAGTCTAACATTTAGGCAAATGCTAGCCACCCTCTTCATATTGGATCAAATATCTGACTAATATTAATTTTGAGCACCAATTGTGAGAATGTGTTCATTAACTGGGTTATATCACCCACACACTTCATTTGCTAGAATGAAAACGGTGCCAATTTAGCAGTGACTCTTGCAAATATGCACTTGTTCTTGGCAAGACCAAACATGAGTCATATCTCCTTGTTTATATATTCAGATTGACTAATTCAAGTCATCACTGGAAAGAATTAGATTTTAACATGATGCGTTTTGATGACTATGTAGTACTAATTAGCAAAGTCTATATATAAGGGCCTGGTATCTACTGAGAAACTATGCTAAACCCCTCAGAAATCAGTATTGAGAATTTCTTTCACTCTATAATGTTAAGTTCATTGATTTCAACTTGTGTTTATTACTCATTAATTTAACTATCATTATGGCATATGACATGCAAGACACTTTGCAAAGCAGTATTTCATTCAAAGAACATTACAAGATAGACTTTTTCTTCATAACATAGAAAGAAAGCCTCTCAATTCACAGATCATTTTAGTGTGCTTGTAAAATGATGGTAAGAGTCAACAGCTGTGAGAAGAAAGACAAAACATTTGTTGATTCCATCTTATATGATTAAGGAAAGGACTAAAGAAGAGGCAGTATTTATACTGAGTGTTGAAAAGAGAGTTCATACAGAAATCAATGTTGAGATTTCCCAAAAATCTAAAACCAGAACTAGCACAGGACTCAGTTGTGCCTCTCCTGGCCATATACCAAAAGGACTCAGCATCTTATCACAGAAATAATTGTGCAGCCATGTTCTTTGCTGGTCTGTTCACAGTAGTAAGGAGATGATAACAGCCTAGATGCCTTTAAGTTAATAAATGAGCAAGAAAGATGTGGTGTGTACACAATAGAATTCTGTTTAATACCAAATAAAAATAAAATTATGAATTTACAGGAAACTGATGGAAATAAACAGTACTACATTAAACGAGTTAAACCATACTTCTAAAGACAAAGATTACAGGTTCTATCTCACATGAAGATCTTAACATCTAAATTACATGTGTGTTTTCATTTTTTGTTGTTGTTGTTGTTTTATCTTGTTTTGTTGTTTTGTAGAAATAGCATGCACAGAGGTCAAGAAAATGGAAATGTGCCCATGAAAGGGGATAAAAGGAAAACTAACAGAGAATGAGAAAGTAACAGCTAGGATAATAGAATATATTTGGTGTGAAAGCAGAAGGAGGAATATTAGGGTTGGAAAAGTTTAAGAAAGGGCAGGGGAGGTGCTTGAGAAGGAGAAGAGTGAGATAGGGAAGGTTCAACCAAAAATATATGTAGAAAACCTCATAAAGAAAGCTGCTATTTTGTATGATAATAAATAGTAAAATAAAATGAAGAAAGGGAGTACATAATTATTGGAAATATATATGGAACTAGGAACTGAGTTTATGGAGGAATAAGGTAGTCTCATGGCAATATTATTACTATTACCATTTAGGTGACATTAAGTGCTGAAGACTGAGAAGCTGGTTAACTATCTGTGGCTACTCTAAACACAAGTTAAAGTATTGAGAGCCAGAGGCCACGCCCTTCACAGTTAAAGGATCATTTTGTGCTTATAAAAGTAGAAAAATCTTGATAAACCTGGCCCGAGGACCCCACACACACCACATTTCTTGAAATCTTGCATATTTCTAGAGGTTAATATTTCTAGACTCGTATTCACAGAGCTTCAAGCTCCTTATATTTTGATTTGTGAATTCAACCAATCTTAGTCTGAATAGAAAGACTAGTAAGCATTGGCATCAAAAACCATAAACTTCTCTAGGACAAACATGAAAAATCATCAAAAATAAAAATTAAAATGATGATTGTCTGGGCATAGCTATATCATAAAATGAAATGGAAGGAATATGTTTTAATCTTGAACAGAGAGAATGAATCTGCATTATCAAGACTACCAGCTTTCTTTGTTCAGCTCCATTATAATCACATTTCTTCCTAGGATAGTTTAAAAGTGACAGGGCTCAATCTATCTCAGGCCTAGAGGTAAGGAGGAGGCAGAAATTTGAATAGATATAGGACTGATATAGAATAGATATAGGACTGATCAGCCTAAGGTATTTTAGTGGAATTTATTTCTATGGAAGAAAAAGTGAAATAATTAATTGAAGTTTTTGTTGTCCTATTTGCAAACAAACTATAGATAAATATTCTAAAAAGCCAATGTGAATGATCTCTAGCAAGTAGCTCTAGTCTCTTCACCATCCTCAGCCACTTATTCCACAAATCAGGAGGGGACAAACAGCTCAATAGCAAGGAACATACAATGTCTTAAAGATAAAGAAACATTTAGATTTCTTTTCAAATTACTCTGACCTCTGTGCATCAGCAAGGTAAGTAGAGTTCAAGGCTAAGCCTGTACTTGAATAGGACCTGGGGTAACAAGATATTCCAGAAATAGAACTCAAGAGAAATTCTTTTCTCTGATTCACCTCTCCTCAGTATTGGAAATGACATTGCATCTAGGCTAAAGAGAAAGGAGCACAGAGATTTTTGAACCTCATCTCTAGTCTGAGTAAAAGAGACATGTATATTCTCATTCAGCGAAATAATGCTTCTATTTATTATTATTAATTTTTGCTGAAGTAATGGGAAGAATGACAAGAACCTTAGGATTTATAAAATAGATATGTAAATGTCTTTTCAGGAACTTCATGTAAGGATAGCATGTGAAGATTTAGGGGATAGATGGTTCTTGCCAAATTCCAATATATTATCAACTGGCATCTAGAAATAGCTCAGAAAGTCACAACACACACACATGACTAGAAAGAGAATTTTTAGTTTTCAAAGAGAAGAAAGATATGGTCTCCTGGCTTGATATGTCTATCAGAAAAATGTAAATAATTACATAAAACAGCAGTCATTATTACTGTAATGAGTATTATTAGTAATAATAATTCTAAATAATTAAAATGAATTATAACACAGCTAGCACAGATGTGGCCATTATGAAACTCTATCAAGGACCATAGTGAGACAAATTATTTTGAATTAGCTGAAAAACTTCCAGTTGCACCATCCAAACGGACAAAGAAAATAATGGAATTGAGGCGAATCAACTCCCATAGACCCTCTGGACCTTTCTAACAGAGGCTATGTAAGTTGTCATTTGGAACCAATTGTTTAGCACTTAGAAAGAACACTGATGACTAACCCATCTCAGTGACTAACTGACAAGCCCAGCTGCTCAAGGGAGAGAGCTAATAGCTCCCTGGACAGTTTGATTTAAAGGTTAATGAATTCAATGTCCAGCCTTGAATTTGTAGACATGTAACCAGAAGTTTCTCAGTTTTATACAATGGAGAAACCCCACCAGGCATGGGAAACACCTGGATGTTCACTAGTCAAAGATTAATAGAACTAAAATGGAAGCGTACAAAAGCCAGGATGGCTAAGGAACAGGATGAATGAAGCAAATGTGAAATCTAGAAAAGTCACACAGAGTTGGCAAGCTCCCCCACCCCATCACACACTAGCTGAGTGATCTTAGGCAAGTCATTCAACATCTCCGAATCTCGTCTTTTATCATTTATTAAGATAGTTACAATAGTCTTTGCTTCCCATGGGTTATTTCCTGAATAACTCTAATTTCTCAACAGATTTGTACTTTTTTGTAATCTGGTTTTGCAGTACTTCGTATCAAGAGATAAAACTCATCTCTCTGTTTTTTGGATTAGCTTGCATCACAGAACAGAACGCAGGGAAGCAGGCTTTGTGACAGCACTCAGTCACAATCTGAAAAGTGTCTGCACACTTCTGCTTACACTCCCAGAATCCTGACGCATTTGACTCCCTGACAGTGACAAAAGGCATCATCCCAGTCACCTTTATAACCCCACCAGCTGACAGGATACATAAAGGACATGTTCTTTATTAGATGTCTATTAAACTTAGTGACTTTTTACAAATGTAATTATATCTTATGATTCTCTGTGTTGATGGAACTCAGCGGGGTTCTTCTGTACCACATGATACTGGCTAGAATTGCAATCATGTAAAAGTTTTGCTAGATTTGAGCTTCTTAGTTGGCTTACTCACACATCAGAGGTTTATACTGCAGTAGAGCATGCTGGGATGCTTACAAAGCTGGACCTTCCTTCTTCCTGTTTATCCCTGTTTGATACTCCTTCCCTCTTCTTCCCTGGTGTCTGCTGTGCTCAAATCTCTCTGGATGACTTTTCAGTACCTCTATATGATATTTATAGCATGATAGCTGATCTTGGATATGATAACTTAGGGCTTTCCAAAAGAAAACCAATTCAGACTTTCTTAAGGCACATGCTTCAAATCAACATAATGGCACTTTCTCTGCATTCTGCTGATTAAATTTAATCATAAGGTCATACATGATTGGCTAAAAGAGAAGAATTGGGGGGGGTCTTGGAAGCCATATAGGAAGTCTATCAGTCTCACCACTCTACAGTAGTTATTCCTGATTTACACACCATTTTACCTAAATCACATGAACAAATCTAATAACAATCACTCAAAGGGACTCAGATTGGGAAATATGGTTAGTTGAAACCAGCCATAATGGGCAAACTCACAGAATCCTGAGATGTAAGCTTAACATTTGCTATATGCCAATGACAAATCAAATTCTGTTTGGTACAACAAAATATAAGAAATAGTAAACTGAGGTTGTGATGTTCAATATTAATTTTTGACAGGATTTAGAATCATTGGAAGCACACAACTGGCTGTGCCTATGAGGGTCTTTTCAGGAAAATTTAACTCATTAGAGAAGATACACTTTGAATATGGACAACTGATACCTCTTGCTAAATATAAAGGAGAGAGCTTAACAGAAATCTCTCTCTCTCTCTCTCTCTCTCTCTCTCTCTCTCTCTCTCCACCTCTCTCCCCCTTCTTCCCTCACTCCATCTCCCCTCCTATTTCTGATTTCTGACTGTGAATGCAATTGACCCAGTTATGTCATGCTTCTACCACTTTTCCATCCCTAACATGTTCAACTATAACTTGAAATTGTGAGCCAAAATGAAACCTTCTTTCTACAAGCTGTTTTAGTTAGATGTTTTGTCACAGCAATGATGAAAGTAATGAATGCAATGGAAAAGCTCAGCACATACCGAGCTCAAGAACCTGGGTTGTACTATATTTTTGAGTCCTTAATGTACAGCTAAAACTACATGAGATAATTTGAAAATAAAACGGGATGGTAGAAAATTTAATCTACTTCAGAAACAGAGTGCTGTCCATCATCTTTTCAATGTCCAGACCCAATATGCTACCACAATCAGGAAAAACAGTGGAACTACTTGTTGAGTGATGATAACATCTTTCAAGAACTGAAGAAATGATGGCTCAGCAGTTAACAGTGGTTATTACTCTTGTACAGAACCTGGGTTCACTTCCTAGCACCCATTTTAATCTACAATCCTAACTCCAGTCTTAGAGAATCTAACACACTCTGTTCTTACACTCATGGTGTACAAAACTCATGTGGTCTCAATCACATATATAAAGTTAAAAATAACAAACAAATGCCATTTATGATGTAGTTTCATTATACAATAGAGTGGCAAAGGTAAGGGAAAGAATTTGCAATAGATCAGAATAGAGAAGAACAGTAACACAAATAGCATTAATAAAAACAATATATGTTCATGAAAAAGACCTGCACTCATGTATTCAAACTCTGAGTCTACTGTTATGCCAGCAGTATACTGTTTGGGTTACAACTGATAAATAGTATATTTTAAAATCAAGTTGTGTAATATTCACAGTTTTCATCTAATCTTCAAAGTTGCTCTAGCCCTATGGCATATTAAATGGATTCTTATCATTTTGGTGATTATATATCTGTGAGAAATGTCACACACATGAATTTTAATGGGGACTATTTTTGACCTGAAGATTATTAGACATTTATCATATTATAATTATAGTATTAATTATTCTAATCCATGAATGCAGGAAAATCAAGTATCTACTGTCAATTGATTGTCAATAAAGATGTTAAATGGACAAATGAAGACTAGAAAAGTTAGTCTTCAGAAAATATCATAAACACTTATATACAAAAGAATTGAATTAGACACTAATCTACATCTTATAAAAATCATCTCATAATAAGTTAAACATTAAATACTAAGTCCTAAAACTATATAATGGCAAGAAGGTAGAGAGGAAATCCCACCTCTAGCTATAAATTACATGTGTATGTATATACATACACTAAATATGCATATATATATATATTTTTTTCCCAAAAGCTTGGAGAAGATTTCATGTACCTAAAGATTCTGAGTAACAAAGAAAGCCAGAAAATCAAGAGAGAAGATGTTTGCAAACTGTATGCCTATCAATTAGAAAGTTAGTAAGATAGATAAGAAAGTTCAAAAATCCAATAGCAAAAGTCAAAGATTTGATTAAAATATTCTATCTGCAAAGACAATTCTCCAAAGAAAGTATGTAAACAATCTATATGATAAAGTGCTCATTTGGTCATTAGGGAAATACAGTTTTAAAATTAAAACTAGAGCAAAACCTCAGAGCACTAAGCATGGATTAAGAGGAAAAATACCAAGTGATAATAAGTAAGTGGTGGAAAAGAACCTTTGTTGCCTTGGTAACAACATAAATCAGTACAGCTATTTTTGAAAGCAGTATAGAAAAATCTCCAAATGTTAAAACAAAACTTCCAAATACTTTAGGACTTTTGCTATTGGGTAAATGTCCAAAGGAAATGAAGTCAGTATGTTGAAGATATATGCACACAACTATATTTATACAAACATTCACAAGATCCAGTATAGATTATACAAAGTCAAAGTAAGTGTCTATCAGTAGAAATAGGTTACGAAAGCACCAAAACATACACACACACACACACACACACACACACACACACACACACACACACACACTGCTCTTCCTTAAGAACATCCTGGGGTTTTTTATGACCATATCTATGAATTTGGGGACATTGTATTAAGTAAAATGAGCCAGTCACAGACAAACGAATACATGATGCACTTATGTGTAATATTTAGACAAGTCAAACTCACAAAAGTAGAGAGTGGAGTGGTGACAACCAAGGGCTTTAGAGGGATAGAGGAGGTTGAGATTGGAGAGATGCTGATAAAAGGACAGAAAATTTCAATTAGGCAGAAAGAACAAGTGCAAGGGGCCTGTTGTGCAATGAGATCATTGTAGTTGTTAAACAATTTCATATTGGAAAATCACAAAGAAACTGGATTTTAAGTATTTCATCACACACACACACACACACACACATACACACACACACACACAAATGTGCACAAGGCAATGCCCATTCTCTGTAGTTTGATTTGGTTATCTAGTTATTTCATCATGAATATATATCTATGAAAACCATACTATATACCACCAATTTGTACAATTTGTCAATTAAAATGATAATATAAAGCAAACATTATAAAAATATTGTACTGATACAAATTTATATTTAAATTATTAAAAGTATTGGAGAATATTCATTATTCCCTGAATTCTTTTTTTTAAAATGCACTTGAAAATTAGAACTCACTCAAGAAGTATACCCCACGAGTCTCATTTGTGAAAGCTCTTGGCCTCAGATAATCAATTAGAATCTATTCAACATTTATAGCACTGGGAGCCAGGGACATCCATCAAATAAAGGGCAGAGAAGTGACAGGCTTTCATGGAAGGATGGCAAAAGATTTATGATTTTCAGCAGCAACCCCAGCAACAGGTACCAAGGATGAAGGTGCTGCCTGGCCTTGCAGTGGGAGGTGGATTGCTTTAGAGGTCAGTTCAATTGCCTTGTCTCTCTTGAAAGAACTAAGGCATTATTACACAGTTTCATCAAAGCCAATCTTCATCCATCAGATTTTTTCAGTGGACCCATGGATGGTGGTGCTGGTTGGAAATCTGGAGTCATTTGGAAACTGATGTTAAAGGAACACTTTGAGGATAGATGGTGCTGGGCCTGAAGTTTTCCTGTAAAAAGTGGTGTCTTAGAACTTTGGGGAAAAGATTGTGAGCCCTGGGTGGGTCTCTCCCAGGTTTCAAAGGAGAGCTGATTTCTGTCTTTAAGGCGCATGCAGAAATATCAGAGGTGAAACTGTGGGAAACGTTTTGCTAGACAGTACAAATCTGATGACCTGAGTTCAATCCCTAGTACACACCTAAAGAGAAAGATATAACTAATGTCACAAAGTTGTCAACTGGCCTTTGCATATACTCCATGGCATCTGCATACACACATGCTCAAAACACACACACACACACACACACACACACACACACACACACAAAGATCCATGCCTGGTATTGGGCAGTACTGTTGTGTCTAAACCCTGGTATTTTTTTAAGCATTTGACCAAGCTCTAGAACCTGTGTAAGCACTTCAGAGGAGCTGTGACCTAGATCCAGCTTGAACTAGATCAGAATCCCACTTCTCTGGCTTGATAGCTGTATGATTCAAAGGAAGTAGACTCTGACTTTCTTTCACTGTGTATAAAATGAGACAACTAATAACTATGCAAAAGGGTCGCTTAGATGTAAGTCTGATGCAAAGGAAGTTCTCATTAGACAATCTTCACAAGGCAGAAGAGGTAGACTCAAGCTGCTTTGGGCTCTATGAGGAAAGTGAGCTTTGGTTTCCAGCTATTGCATCCTTTCAATAAATAAACATGAGGTGACACTGTTCCTTCTGTTCCTAGAGAAATGGTGTAATTAAATCATTTATGCTTGATAAAAACTGTGAATTCCCAGGACAATTTCACATTGTCAGCTATCCCCCAGATCAAGTAAGCAACTTAGGGATTTAGATACATTCTGCAAGGGTCAACATTATAAAACTTTTCTGTTTAATTGGCATTTTTCAACAAGACCAGCCATTTAGAATGTGCTGGGGAGTTGAAACCTAGCATGCAGGAGCTGTATAATCATGTTCAACATCAGAGTCTACTTGAGTTTCCTATCTTGGAGAATGTCTGGAAGCTTTTCTGGGCCTTAGGTCAACACTGATCTGTAGGAGTGATGACTAACACACCATGAATGATGCTCCGTGTTGTTTGAAAGCAGAGGAAAAGAGAATAACCCAAGCAACAGTAATCTTTAGACAAAACTAAACAGGACCCATGTGACAGTTACAAAAATCTACAGGCTTACAGGACATACTAGACACTCTCTTTTCTGCAGGCATTCTATTTGGAATTTACCTGGAATTTGGTGGATGAGTAGTCTCCAAAGACAGCTTAAAAAATTCTTGGTATGGAAGACACAGAGTTGTGGAAACTGGATATTCTGTTAGCATATTCATGAAAGATAATTTCTGAAGAGAGCAGTAAGTAAATGCATTGACATATGCATTCCTAATAAATGGGATCAGAACTTTGCTTTATAGTTTATAATGTGTACAAAGTTCCCAGTGTTGTTCTTTTGGCACGGGTCCCTGGCAGCTAGGGGACAGTTGGTCCTAAAGCTGCCAGTCCTGGGTGCACAAGACCACGCCGGCATGTCCCCATGTGGTGGCAGGCAACAGTGGCTTTGTGGCGGCTGAGGGCAGGTGAGAGACAAGACATAGATCATGCAGAGAAGGCTGCTGGTCCCTGAGCCCCAGGCAGAGATGGGCGGGCAGGTGCATGAGACCAGAGAGGTACCCAGGTAGAGTAAAGTTGAACATTTATTAGG
>JAQHUG010000034.1:10934008-10991814 GCA_028555095.1 Dicrostonyx torquatus
CAGTCCAAACACAATTTTAGTTAAGGGAAGCGACCATAGCAGAAAGGGGAAGACTCATCAATAGAAAAAAATCTGGTTCATGATCCCAATCCCTAGAGAAGAAATGGAGTGGGAGAGCTCATCTGAGTCATGGCACCAAACTGCCTGCTTTTTTATTATAAAAAGGAGGTGGGAATGTAATGATTTCTGTCTCTTTAAGAGACAAGCCATGCCCATTCCTTCCCCATCTGCTGAGGCAGGCTGATCTTCAGCTTCCAGCCTGAGCTCTTGCTTTCTTTTCAGTCTTCCTCTCGGAGAGGCAGCTTCTGCCTCTCTCCCCACTTCTCCCCTTCCCCTGCTTCTGTCTCTCTCTTCTCTCTCTCCTCTCTCTCTCTTCCTCCCCCTCTTCTTCCCTTTTTCCTTCTCCTCAATACCCCTAATAAATGTTCAACTTTACTCTATATGGTGTGCCTATCCATGTCTCTGGCTCCTGCCTGCCTGCCAAATGTCTCCCTGCTTGGAACCTGCCACCGCTTGGAGACAGGCAGCCATCTCTGCTTGGAACTGGCTGCTCTCAGGGCCTGCTGCCTGCCATCACATGGCCCGCTACCACCGCTTGGGGACCTACAGCATTTCTGCTGCCTACTGCCGCTGGGGACCCTGCAGTATTTTTAATTTCTCCATTACACCAAGTGGGTGTCTATGTGTGTTGATACTGTTGCACTACCACTGCTATTTAATTTAAGATATAATCAGAACAGATTTCATTATTTTCTAAGTTTTATGGCAAGACAGAAGGGAAGCAGAGAAATTTAACAGAAACATCACTAATGATTACAATTAGTATTTAAAACCAAGTACCACAGGGTTGTTAAAATGTCTTCTCTTTAATAATGCACCATGGAAATAATGATAAGCAATGCAGCATAGCAGACTTGAACAAATTTGTTGAATTTGAACTAAACCTGGTGAATCTCCAGATCCTGGCCCCTATCACCGGATAGCAGGGGCAGTGGGCATTGTCAGAGATTTCATTTATGTGGAGATAGACACAACCACTTTCCCTAATGTAGGACCTTTATTTTATTTTTCAGAACATTTTGTCTCAGAAATAATAAAATGAAAAGTATCCCATAATTCAATGATAAAACTCTTACTCGTTTTCATAAAGCATTCCTCACAAAGAAAATATAGGGAGTTTTAGAGGAAGAGCTCTGAAGTTTTAGTTTAACTCAGAAGAACTCTTATGATAACTGAATTAAGGAACTATGAGTCTTGTTTTCATGTTTCATACCTAAAAATAATAGAGGACCTATAAACACTCACTTATGAGTTGGAATTGATGAAGGAAAAGAGGGAATGAGAGATGTTTTTCAAAACTAAAGATGTATGAAGAAGACACGTGGAAACCTACTTTTGAAGCTAATTTAAAATATAATTTAAAGGTTTGGAGAGATGGCTCAGAGGTTAAAAACAGTGACTGCTCTTCCAGAGGTCCTGAGTTCAATTCCCAGCAACCACATGATGTTTCACCACCATCTACAATGAGATCTGGTGCCCTTTTCTGGCATGCTGTATACAGAAAACTGAATACACAATAAATAAATAAGTAAATATTTTTTTAAAAAGAGTTAATCTAAATGCCTCTTGATCAAAGAATGGATAAGGAAAATGTGGTACATTTATACAATGGAGTACTACACAGCAGAAAAAAATGACATCTTGAATTTTGCAGGAAAATGGATGGAGCTATAAAACATTATTTTGAGTGAAGTAAACCAGACATAGAAAGACAATTATCACATGTACTCACTCATAGGTAGTTTTTAAAAATAAAGCAAAGAAAACCAGTCTACAAACCACAATCCCAGTGAACTTAGACAACCATGAGGACACTAAGAGAGACTTACATAGATCTAAGCTACATGGGAAGTAGAGAGTAGAAAAAGACAAGATCTCCTGAGTAAATTTGGAGCATGGGGACCTTGAGGGAGGGCTGAAGGGGGGAGATGAGAGGCAGGGGGGAGCAGAGAAAAATGTGGAACTCAATAAAAATATAAAAAGTTAATCTGATAAAAATCAATAAAAATATAAAAAGTATATATACTATATATATATATATATATTCACCAATTTTCCAGCTTTGAATCGTCTCAACTATAAAAATGATGAGACTTACAAGATATCCCCACTGGTGTAGTAGTGTCACAAATGCCATGGGTGTAATCAACAACTTTTTGATTGGATTTAAGGCCCATTCAACAAGTTGGAACCTTTATATGACACAATTATTGGGGCATAAAGAGCAGAGAATAAATGACTCTGAAATGCCAAGCACTAAGTGGACATCTACAGTACAACCCTTCTTCCCAAATTTTAAGATACTTGTAGACAGGAGACAAATAAATTACAAGAGCTAGAGGTAGTAGATGACTATAAGGAAGCAGCTTTTCTGGATACAGTAGGATGGTTGTTTGTCTGAACTCACAGTATACATAAGAAACACACAATCTTAAGCCAGACCAAATCCCAACATGGAGTGGGGTTAAGTATAAAGTCCCACCTTTAGCTAAGGTTGGCTAGGTGGGAAAAGGAGAAAATTTTCTTTAAGTGTGGGGTCTCTGGCCTACCAGAGGCACACATTAGAGTAGAAGGCCACATATAAAGGCGACATAGACTGTACTTGATGGAGAATACATATATACATACATATATAATTTGATGATTACGGAATTAAAAGTAGATCTGAGAGGAACTGGGGGAAAAGGATGAATATAATCAAAAGACATGGTACAAAAGTCTAAAACAACTAAAGAAAACATGTGTAGAGGTACTCGGCATAGATGATAATTTTGTGCGAAGTCATAAGTTACGAAATGAAAACCCTTGTGCCAGGTGTGGAATTCTTTCCTGAGAGACTGGCCAAGAATTATCAGTCTCCTAAATAATATGGGCTACTCCCATTGCTTTGGTACTTTGACAGGCTCCTATGTTCACCTAAGCATCAGCTTCACTCACTGTTCATGCTACCACTGCTGGTATGTAGAACAAGTGAGAGTAGTATGTTTCATAGTAAAGGAAGGACGTATCGATTCTTTCCCCTACTTGGCAGCCCCACCTCTGATGCCCCACAAAGCCTCATTGCTTAGAACTCATGTGTGAATCAGAGAGTAGCTGTGTCATATGAAACTTTGATTACAACCCAAAGGTTCCCTATTAGATACAAAAAGTATCAAGTGCAATATTAGTTCCTCTCATTCAGACTAAGCCTGTGGCTGTTCCCATTAAAGAGGCTGCTCCGGTTTGAGCATTCCTAAGTTGCATTTAAAATACAATGTGTTGGAAGTTGGGGCCTTTGGAGTGGTATTTAGGTGATGATCTCTCTGTCATCCCAAGTGGATCAATGTTTCTATAAAAAGCACTTTCAGCAGTGTGCTCATTCTCTCCTGCTCTTCCGCCATGTGATGACATGCATGGTGCTCTCTGCATCAAAAGTAGAGACATGGCCCCTGCCCCTAACTTGCTGGCATTTTTATATTGGGCTTCTAACAGAAAGACATTTTTGATGTTTTGCTTGTTAGTTCAAGAAGTTCCGATATTTAACCCAGACTATTCTCAAATTCTCTTTGTGAGTGATATGTGAATGTGTGTGTGTGTGTGTGTGCGCGCGTGTGCACATGTGGTGTAGTGAATGCACACATATGTTTATAAGCTTGCATGTGGATGCCAACGGTCAACTTTGGGTGCCCTCCTTAATAATTATCCACTTTATGTTTAAAAACAAGATCTTTAATGAACTTGCAGGAGTGGAACACATCGTAGCCGGTCTGGGTAAAATATACTAGAAGCAGTGACTCTCAAGGTGCTTACCAAGGTCAACCAAGATACTGACATTTGGGGACAGAAATGAAGGTGAATAAACCTAAAAAGAATGTGTCCAAGTTTAACTGGAAAGGTGTCTGGGCTTCCATTTACAAATACCCATATTCATATAGACAACTAATGAAGCTCCTTGCTTGGTAGGTACACACACACACACACACACACACACACACACACACACACATGACATGAAAGTGTAGTTGGGGAGGGGGAGGAGTGAGCAGGAGTGAGAGGGGGATAAAACAAAGAATAAGAAGTAAAATTGAAATACTTATGTGCATGGAGATGCCACAGTGAACACCTATTATTAGCTCTAATAAACACATGTGAAAAAAATTTTAAATTATACATATTAGAGCACTGACTGCCTACCTGTGACTCCCTGAAATCAAGCCTCAGACCTGCAAAAATTAACTATAGGTCTGGTGAGATGACTTAACAGGTAAGGGTGCTTGCTGCCAAGTTTGGTGTTCTGGTTTGATACAAAGAGAGCAAGACAGCCCTGCAAGTTGTTATTCAACCTCTACCATATGACACAGCATGTATATCCCTTTCCAAATAAAAAATAAACGCAAAAAATCACTTAAATAAGTGAATACAAGAGATAGAGAAACTTTAGATACAAGAAAGGGAAGTAATGAGATTTTATAAGCAATAAAAATTTAAATGATAGCAATACTACTTAAAATTTATCATTGTGAATAGAACACTTGCAGAATGGGAAATAGTCTGGCATGTCTAATGTTAAAGCAACATGAGAAGAGGGTATGGAGAATGGCTAGCATCAGAAAGCAAAGGGATGAGTGGCATGTTGGGATATGAAAGTAAAGACTCCTAGGTTATTTAGTAAAAAAAAAAAAAAACAACTCACGTTGACAAAGTTCTCATCACAGTTCAGATAAAAACTGATTCAGCATCTGAATGAAAATAAACTGATTCCAAAAGGCCTGCAACCTTAATGTGTGAACTAAACAACATCATTCCCATTGAAACTGGTACATATTGGCTAATGGTAGGGTCAGGGCTTTAGACAGCCTTTGTTTCAATATTTGAGCTATTACCAAGATGCCAACATTTCCTTCAGTAGCTGTTAGGAAATGCTGCAGTGAAAGCTAGCCACCTGTTAATTACTGCACAAAACCAGCACAGTCCAAAGTCATTATTGCACGCTGCAGATAATTACAGCCAGACAATTTTGAGGCGTCCTCTTGGATCTTTCTCGGAACACATGGGCAGGATGAGATGCCAAACAGGTGATGGTGATTTGAAAGAATCATAATGAATTTCATTTGGGGCGCAAGTAATTAAGAGATGTAGGCTGCCGAGAGTATACTCTACACAAACAAATCTAGTAGAAGATCAGAAGGAAGAAGGGAAGCTTGTCTCCAGGCTAGATGTCATCTAACAAGACTGGCTGGTACAACAAACAAGCGTGATTTCTCCAGTGAATAAACAGGGAGGCAGAAGTCAGACCCGGGTGTGTGAAACCATAAGTCCCACTCTCAGTGTGATGGACAGACTTAGGCTTCATCTCTATATATTCTATCTATATATTATATATCTATATATTCTAGGTGGGTGTGCAGACATGAAATGAGCAGGACTTGGAACAGGAAAATTCTCTGAATGCCATTGATCCACCAACAGCTGACACACATAATGAGAATGGCAAGAGACAGCTGCCCTGTTGGAATGAAACATGACAATCAAAATTTCAGAAAGAAAAAAAATTAAAATTTCATTTAGTTTTCTTGGCATGTTAATGATCCAGTAAGACAATGAGCCTCTTGGGGTTACATGTCCAGATGCAGCCTGGACCATTGCCATTATTTTGATCCATGCATTTTGAATCCAAGTATATTTGAAGACAGCAGACTAGAGTCTACTTTTTGATAGTTGTGTTACCTACCACCTTAAATTTACCATCAGAAATCTGTACTACAAACTCCAAGCATCCTTTCCAAATTGATGATTTTAAATGAATTTTTACCAAATTAAAAAATAGAAGATTGTTATGCATTTGTTGCAGTCTGGATATTGAGGTCAACACTGTACATAGCAGGTCACGTGTCTTTGGTATGGAAGTTTACAACATGTTTCTACAGTGCAGGACAAAAACAGAGATGGGGAAGGTTTTTCCTTAAAAGAAATGATAACAGAGTTGACACTCACACACTGATCTTTATAACTGTGAGACTGACCAATTTCCCCCACATTTACTTCTTCCTGCGTTCCTTTCCCAACAGATCAGTGGGAAATTGGGATGTATCCAGTATATGGTACTCAAACTCCTTTGGTTTTTCTTTCCCACACTATCTGAGTTTCTCTCAGCAGTGCTTTTCCTAAATTTTATTCTCTAACTGTTCCTTCTCTTTATTTCTTAGGGAGTGGTATTAAATTTCACAAAACTGCTTGAGGACAGTACAAAAAGCTTCAATATGCTCACAGTTGTTTTGTTAATGCTTTAAATTATTATGGTATGCTTGTCAGGATCGATGACTTAAATCCTGTTAGTTGAAGCCCACACTTTCATGCAGGCTTCCTTGGGTCTCCCCTCACACCTGTTTTCAGTTCTAGAACAACATCTTGGTTATGGTCTAGCCCTTAGGTGTCAGTCAGATCTCTTTGGGATCATCTTCACTGTAAAAAAAAATAAGACAATTTTTGTTTGGGGTAAACCCAGAAATTTTGATGATTCCTTGTCTTCTATTTTTCATTCCTTCTATTCTCTCAAAGGGAACTTTAGCTGATGAACTATAATCCATATGTCATGGAAACTCAACTTTTAGAAGTACATAGGTTAATGGTTTCTGCAAGTTACATTTTTGCAGCCATCAGCTCTATATAATTACAGAACGTTTCCTCATTGTGATCAGATGCCCTGTAAGGATTAGTAATCATTCCCATCTCCTCTTCCCCAAGGCCTTCAAAACTGCTCATCTACTCTGTTTCTATGGATTTGACTAGTGTAGACATTGCACGTAAGTGGACACTGCCTACTGAACATGAACTTCTCTCTCTGACCTCTTCCCTTAGCCTATGGTGAAGATTAACCATGTGATATGTATCTGCAGTGAATGCTTTCCCTTGCCTAAATGAATATCCATTGTATGGTATATCACACATGGATTATTTTCTTTATAAACATGTGTTTGTATTATTTGTTACTGCGAATGAATGATGTTGAGAAAAAAATCGCATTCAAGCATATGGTAATTTATTTTCCTAATACTCGTGTGTGTGTGTGTGTGCATGTATATAGTTAGATATATCTATATGTAGTTAATTTTAATATTTTAATGTTTTGGGGACATTTAAGCTTATTTCCTGGTAGTTTCACCATTGTGCATTCCTAATCTTTCTCTGACTTCACATTTATCTGCAATGTTCATTATTGTTTGTTTTAAGCATAACACCTTATTATGAAGTGGTATATATTCATATTAATTAGAATTAGTAACTGCACATGCTTGATATGTATAGTATAACATTTTAAAATGTGTACATTTGGGGACAGCTTTAAATGAGATGACTAACACATTCATTTCAGTGTGCATTTATCATTTCTGTGGTGATGACAGTTAGTGTTTACTTTTTCCAACTAGACTTAATCGGAGAGAGATTTTCAGAATATCTTATTATGGTTTGATTTGTTGTTCTGTACTGACTAATAATGATAAGTATTTTTTCCTGTGATTAGTCATTTCATTATATTTCTCAAAAATATTTTATTCAATTCCTTTGTCATTTTTTTCTATTGGGTTCTTTCTGTTGTAGATTAATCCCTTGACAGACATATAATGTTGTCTTTTCATTTTCTTTATAATGTTCGTAAAGCATATGGAGTTTTAATTAATATATCTATGTGCTCTTTGTGAACATAGTTCTTAGACTCCATGGTTGATGTGGGAGTCCCCTCTGTATGTTGTGAATACCTTTAGTTAATAAAGAAGCTGCTGTAGGCCTATTGCAGTGCAGAATAGGGCAAGGCACACATTCCACGCAGATAGAGGAGGAGAGAGTAGGTAGAGTCAGCGAAAAGCCATGTAACAGGAGACAGATGCAGGAAGCCAGAGTGAACGTTGCCGGTAAACCACAAGCCTCATGGTAAAATAAAGGATAGTGGAAATGAGTTAATTTAAGATGTAAGAGCTAGCTAGAAATATGCTTAAGCTATTGGCCAAACAGTATTATAAATAATAGAGTTTCTGTGTGATTTATTTCAGGTCTGGGCAGCCGGGAATGAATGAGCATTCTCTGTCAACATATGTCTTCTTTTTTGCTAAGAGTGCTATAGCTTTATGGTGAACATTTAAGTATTTGATAAATTATGAATTAATTAGTGCTGGTGTTGTTAGGCAGGGGACCCAATTTTACTCTTTCACCTGTGGATATCCTGTTGACTGGCATGATGTTGAGCAGATAACCATAGCTACTGTGGCTTCGTTGTTATAGCTATGGCATGTGCAGAAGACAGCATTTCACAGCACTCTTCTCCATCCCCTGGCTTTTATATTCTTTCTGCCTCATTTCCAGTGTTGTCCCCTGAACACTGGTAGCAAGGTAAAGCACTGATGAGAAAGATGCCCCATTATTAAGGTCTTTGTAAATTGTTTTCAATAGTACCTTATAGTTTCCATCATTTAATTCTTGAGCTTTTTTATTAAATGTCTTTTTCATTTCATCTTATTTTTAAAATGCTATTATAAATTAAATCAATGCCTTAATTTCATTTTGGATGTTCATTGCTAGTTTAAAGAGACAATTGATTTTCTTATATTGATCTTGAAACCCTACTAAAATTAATCACCAGTTAATTCTGATACTTTTATTATTATTATCATTTCTTTGCACTTCTATAACCAAGGTCATCCAAACAGGAATAGTTTTACATTTTCTTTTCCTGTGTAGATGTTTTTTGGTGTGTGCAACTGCTTCAGTTTAAACCTCCAGCACAATAATGAACACAAATAATAGGAACAGACCTTTTTATCCTGTTCCCTATCTCAGAGGCAAAGCCTTATGTCCTTTATCACACATTGTGGCATTTGTTGTGATTATCTCTATTCTTAGGTTATCCAGTGTTTCTGTCATGAAAAGATGCTAGTTTTGTGATATCTCCCTTGCATCTATGAGAGATTTTGATGTCTTGTGCTTCATTCTATTGACATTTGGGTTGTGAATCCTAGTCTTTAATGACTGAGGTGTTTCCCCAGCCCCATGTTTCTGTACAATGTATTAATTGCTTCTCATGTTGAGCTCATCTATTGATAAAATTTTCTTGGAGACTTAAGTGTCTATGCTGATAAGGGACACTGGCCTTTATATATGATCCCTTTATTTAATGTTGCTACTTGGGTGAAAATTGCTTGATAGAATGAATTGATAGCTGGAATATTTTGAAGGATTGTTGTAGTGTCCAAAGACAAAACTGATTTTTTCTTAATGCTGGCTGAGAATAAGCTGTAAACTAACTAGACGTGGAGCAGTTTGGGGGAGTAATCCTTAAATTTCTGATTTTCCATTCACTTCACCTGTTTATTTTTCCCTTACAACTTAGAATCTGTCAGTTTGTATAATTTGCTTCCACTGTATCAGAGAAATTCCAAAAGTGGAGACATTTTGAGTTGTTTGGTTCACTATGATGTTTGAGACAGTGATAATTATTTGTTTAACAAATTAATGAGTAAAAGTATTTTATGTATTGCATGTGTTCATGTGTGTGTATATGTGTGGTGTGGGCGTGGGGATGGTGCATGTGTGTATGTGTGTTTGCATGCAGACTGATATTTTCAAGGCACTCAGTAAACACCTGATCCCTGTATCTTCCCTCAACCAGGGATAAAGACAAAGGCAGGAGAAAATAATGGGGAGATAAATTTTTGTTTGCTCCTTTTTAAATTAAGATCCATGCTCTGTTCACAAATTCATATTCTTAATTATAAGAGACTCGCTGGAATAATGAATAAATAAAGAATGGATAAATTATAAAATAATAAAATACCTAAAAAGTAGGCCCTTCAATGAAAAGCTGTTTGATGTGTTCATGTGTGAAATGAGAAGTGTGCATCAGTAAGTCTGGTCCTGAGAGTGGCTTGCGTTGTTAGGCAGGGGACTGTCTACGAGAAAGAATAGAGGAACACCTATGGTCTAGCAATCATGGAATGTTGGTTCACAAATTCATGAACAAAAACCTACTGTTTATAGACAATGCTAAAGATCAAACAAAAAAAAAAAAAGGAAGGATCCTAACTCCAAATTTTTCAGTATCGTATTGCTTAAGTGACATCAAAACAAATTATATGCAAATAATTTTTAACCCTTGTAGTGAAGAAGTTAAACTATAGAGAGCATATAGATGAATAACAAGAGATTTACCTAGCCTATAGAATCAAATTAGAGAATGCTATCACATAGAGTCATACTTAACCTGTTCATGAATATCACCACTCTTTTGTATTTAATATTTAGAATAAAACTGGATTTACTTTCATCTACATTTTCTTGGCAAAGAAGAGTGTATCACTAATTCATATATACTAAGTAGTGACATCAAAACTTAAATCTAGCCCTTTTCTCTTCCACTTCTAGGACAAAACAGTAAGGCTTCAATCTTTCAACTCTAGAAATTTCACATTAAAAATTAGACTCAAGGATTTGTATCATATAAGCAGAAATTTTGTCCCCTTAGATCTGTGTTTCTATGTATCAGTCAATTGGGGTCAAGTTCTAATTGTTTCCTAGAGCAACCAGGTCATTTTGTGGTTATTGCTTGCAAAGCATACCGAGTTTTACTTCCATAAGTCTTTTCCCCTTTTCCCCATGTTATCATTTCCCTCTCAACAAGAAAGCAGGTCTATTTCTCTGCCTTCTGCCTCCATGCCAGTTCTGTGATTTACATTTCCTAATACAGTAGGAAGGTGATATTCAGCTAGGCCTTGACTTCAGCCTTGAGAGGCCTTGCAAGCCTCTAGTCTAACTCAGAAATCTTCCTAATCTCCATGTGGAAAATCCAGGCTGAACAGGTGGAAGATGAGAAGAACTGATACAGTCACTCCAGGAAACAACAGCAGTATTTGCCTAGCCAGCCCACCGCTTGTTGTCAACCCAAGTGCATGCTGTGCTAAATACAGAACTGCCCGACTAAGGCCATACAAAGTGAGTGCATTGTAAGCCATTAAGTGCCAAATGGTCTTTCACATAAAACACTTGGCACAGCACTCCTGCGTATTGCCTTCTCTCACTGAATCTAGATTCTACATTGGTTATCACTGTATTTGTGATCTCTTCTTTTAAAAAAATCTTACTTTCCTGCCTTCCTTCTCCTCTCTTTTCTTCCTCCCCTTTTCTCTCTCAACACCTCTCTCATAAAATAAAATAAAAGAGTCAAATAGCTCAACTCAAGCTATGGCTGCAGAGTGTGGTTGACTGCTTGTCTTTGGATGAGAGTTTATGCAGAAAAGATTCATGCTCTGTGGAAAAAAGGCTAAATAGTCTTCTTCAATGTTCTTCTGTAACTGAGAAGTAGCAGGTGTGTGGAAGCACTGAAATTATTGATGGGCACCGAAGGGCCTTTAAAGAAAGATGTGGGCATCAATGTCTGGCTACGATGAGACTCTTTCTCAGAGCATCCACGCCCTTCTCAGGTTGACCTTTAGAAGGTAGAGGATGGTAGATTTGTAGATTGATCACAAATGTATTACTCCTTTGGCCAGAAATAAAATAGTTCAATAAAGCATGCTTACCAGCACAGGCTGTGAGGTCGGAGGTCTGAATCCTGGCTTTCCATTGGTCCCTAAGTGGTCTTGTTGTACTCTAAGCTACAGCCTCTTTATCTTCAAAATGCAATTTTATGTAATGCATCCAGTAGTGAAAACTGTGCTTATAATGCATATGTGAATCTCCATCACTATGCAATACATAGAAAAAAGCCAGGATACTTATTTATTGTCCTTATTGGAAATTGATAAGACAGGCCTATTCTACTTGGACCTTTCAAGTTCCTTCTAAAAGAGATTGACTGATTGGTTAATTGATTGACTTTTGCAGTGCAGAGCATTGAAACCAAGGCCTAACACAGGCTAGATAAGTGTTCTGCTGATGTGGCACAGTCCTCTCTGGAAGCTTAATCCATGCACTGTCTCAAACATGTCATCATTTTTTATTTATGCATTAAACCTCCCTCATTTCCATCCACACGGTCATAACCAAGTTACAGTGACAGTGATTTGTTGATATTGTGAATATACCTTTAAGCCAAGCACTGCATATGAAACCATGTTAATGTGCTCATGAACTGAATTGAATCCCTACTATCTAATGTTAGTGTATTCAGAAATAGGACTTCTATGGGTAATTAAAGTTAAATAAGGGTGCTAAAAATGAGAGTGGTTTTTGTTCCAGTAAATCTAGTGCCCTCAGAAGGTAAAGAATAGACCATGATGATACAGATAAGTAAAAGAAATAGCTATGTGAGGACACCGTAAGAAGGCAGCCATCCATGAACAAAGGAGGGATGTCTCTGAGTACGAAGCTTGCTGGGAGTCTCAGAGGATACAGAATTTGAGGAAACAAATATTGGTTATTTAAGCTCTCCATCCCGGGGTGTTTTGACATGGAAGTCCTAGATGACTTGTGCATGTCCTCCTTCAATGCGGATGTAAAAGTGGAATTGTTTGTTTTCTCTCCAAATATTGCCTTCCAATACTTTGTCAAAGATTGCTTTTCTAGGTAGATCATGCAGTAGATAAAAAAGCACTGGCCTCCAAAACTGGCAACTTGAATTCAGTCTCTATAGTCCACAAGGTGCAAGAAGAAAAATGACTTCCAGAAGCTGTCCTCATTGTTCCACATGTATGCATTCACACAGGTGCCCCCTCACATATATACACAAAATGAAAACATTTTTAAAACTTTCTTTTCTGTCTTATAAATGTGTTTTGGTTTGGTTTCATGAAATATCTGCCTTTTTTCCATCATACAGCTTCTATTTCAGCCTACAGTTACCAACATCAATTTGATTCAAATCACTTCTACTTTCCTCCAAATTCATGGATGAAAGAAAGTGAACAGAACTCGGATGATTTCTCCACTGCACTGTCATCTTCCTCACCTGTGCATCTCCATCATGGCCTGGCAAGATTCAGATACACTTGTCTGAGTGTCTGTTTGATATTCACTCCTCTAAGCAGAAAGGAGTAGACAAGAAAGGAGGAGATGATGGTCCAAACTTGGACCACTTTCTTGTTTACTTCTGGTTGCCAGTAAGTTCTGCACTGGTGACAAATGACGTTCTTGGAATGCTGTTCATCTTTCTCTGGTATTTTCACCATAGAAGACATCCTCAGAGAGATGTATTTATGACCTTTTTCATTTATAAGATGAAACAACTCATACCACCAGTGTCCACAGATGCCACTCCCTCAAAACCTTTCTTTGAAATTAAATGACAAATGATCTCAAGTATCCTTTCTACAGTTATAAATTGAGTTTTAAAAGACAACTGCCATTATATTTTTCTTTAGCACACTGCAACCCAATCTCTATCTACCATGGTATTGACACCAATCCAGCAAGTTCCTTGCCTGAAAAAGTCCTCAGTAGAAAAGGTACAGCAGCATTGGTGTTTACGTTAGTCCTTCTTGTCTGGGAACTATATTGTTAGGGCTTTGCCTTTTTTAAAAACTGCATGCTATACTTAGGCAGAAGAAAGATAGATCCAAGCATGTTTATTGCATTTTCCTTTCTTGGAAGATGCTTCTAGTCGCTGTTTGTTTTGGAGAGAAATAGATGAATACACTCTAAGAAAAAAGACATCCTGGGCCTGGGAACATAGATCAGTGGCAGAGCATTTGTCTAACATGCTCAGGTCCTGGGTTCATTCCAAATCTCTATAGAAAATGAGAAACTTAATTCTTCGAAAGACAAATACTCTTGACTTTGCTTCTCTCTCAACCATTGCACTTTATAGACTGAAAGAAAATTGGTTCAAATGGTGACTGATCATAGCTGATTTTTTTCTATCTGTATCATGTGCCCACATATAGGTAGCATTCACTGGGATGTGATATTTTTAGCAGCCCCTTTGCCTTAGGTGAAGATTCTTGCTCACAATTCTTGAAGCAAAAAGAAAACAGCAGTAATACCCTTCTTGTAGACATATTCATGCAATTTATTCATTCATTAGAAGTATGTGATGGGAACCACATGTCCATATGGAAGGCCATAATAGTGAAGTCAGCAGTTCTGAGTCAGGAAGCTCATCAGGAGAGTCTTATACCATGCTAGATGACAAGCTTAACTTAATCCCTAAGTCACTTTCTATTTCAACCCATTCTCTGCCCACCTACAATATAACTAAGTTCATCTTAAATGACACCACACCATAATTTCCTTCTATTTTTTTTATTTTCATGTCTTCTATTATTATTCTGAGACTTTCACCCGCTACTAAGCTACTATTCTTAAAAAGTTCTATGATCTCTCATTTAGTCTTTCTCCATCTTTCTCCTTATATATGCTTCATCTAGATCTGAGTAAAATCATTGACTAAGAATTAGAACAAAGGTTTTACAATACTTACCTTCATGGTAAGTAGGCAACAACTAACACACCAGACAGGTATTCACTAAGATCTGAAGTTTAAAGAGATATCCAGGCCATTTATCTCACGCAATGTTTTAGAAAACAAATTATACTAGTATGCAGTAGACTGTAAGAGCAAGAGATACTACAAAATATGAAAACAAAATTTCAGACTCTGGCTTCTCTACAACAAGTTCAAGGTGTCTTGTGTGCTAATGGGATACCATTGTCTCATTAAGTATGCTTCCACCTTTTTTTTCTAATTGCTTGTGTTTTCTTACACTTGACTGATTTATTCTTATTTCCTGGTCCTGCATCAGTTTAGTATTAAATCTCTGATAAAAATGGCCAATTATCAACTCTTAATTTTTAACTGTAGAAAGACCCAAAAAGTTGGCATGAACATTTCTGGAGTAGCATGGCATGGAGTAACAACTTCAATTCCCTTTACATGTGTGAGTCAGTAAACATTTGCCAGCTTGTCAGCTGTATGTAATGGTATCAAGCTTTCTGTTGCATGATGTAATGAACATTGTCTGGAATGCAAGTGAGTGCATGCAGACCAATAAAATAATAGCATCAAAAGGCTCTTGGGCTTCAAAGCAAGTTGTTTAGCCTCACTAAATGTAAAGATGATTCCTGGGAGAATAATATTTCCAACTTGTGGGTAGGCAGCTGCAATTTTAATACTGCTCTGATCACTAAGTAAAAATAAGACCAGCATCTACTTTCTAGCAAATATTCCTTGACTTGCTAATTGCTAGACCACTCATTATCAATAATCGAAGACTTAATGCATTCTGAATAGTGTAATTCAGCTGTATACTTACTATTCAGGAGAGTGTTAACAAGTGCACCTCTTATGAAAAATTGCATTAGTGCACCACTTTTTATTGAATACGAGTGATCCTCTAAGTGGCCATAGAGGGCTGTGTTAGGGCCAGAGAATAGAGCAGACTAATTCTAGTAAAGAACACAAAATGAATGACTACATAAAGGAAAAGTATGTATTGAGAACTTGATGTTATTATATGCCACTCAGCAATTAAATACTTCATGTGAATTATCTTCTACAGTCATGTCAGCTACTATTCTTACTTTCAAAAGTAAAAGTCCAGGCTTGGAAGCGGGTTAATTATTTAAAGTAATAGAGTCAGAATTTTGGATCTGGCCTTGCCGTGAAGATCTAGCAATAAAGGAAATAGGGACCTAGTCTCTTCTTGGAGGAAGACGGAGGGGACAGTAATATGGGAATTTCAGAAAGAAGGAGTCAGTAATGGAAAAAAATTCAAAGGGAAAGAAAGAGAGAAAAGGGGTGAGAGTGGGAAAAAGAGAATGGAGGAGAGGGGGGCTCGAGATCGCTAGTATTTTGTCTTTATGAATTTATTTACAGACAAATACTAAGTTTAAATTCATATATTTGTGAATGCTCAAGTTATAAACAACATTAGTACATCTATTTTACACCTAAATACTAAATGCAACACAGCATGAATTTTATTATAACAGGTACTGAAGGAAATGATAATTATTTCTATCTTTGCCTGAAATTTTTATTAGTAATGTTGTCAGTGGTGTGGAGAAGGGGCATTACTTAGACTACTGGGTGTATATATACAAAGACTAAAAGTTTTTAATATATTGAGGTTCAACTGCATCATAAGAGTGGGAAAATGGTACCACTCATTTGCAAACAGTGACTGAACACCCAACCTGAAGGGGGTTGACAGTTGGAGCAGACAGAGGGGCCACTGATAGTGACACTGGGATGTGTCTCTCCTGCATATACCGGCTTCATGGAATCCTTTTCTCTTTTGATGTAAACCTTCCTCAATCTAGATGTAGTAGGGAGGGCCTTGGACTTACACTGGATGGGGTGCATGGCACTCCCTTAGGGTTGGAGAGGTGGTGTGGGAGTGTCTATGGAAGGAGAGGGAGGGGCTGGGAAAGGGGAGGGAGTGGGAATTTGGATTGGTATTTTTAAGTAATAAAAAAATCAAATAAAAATGAAGGCAATGCCATATGCAAGTTGCCCTAACAGGTCATACTTGTAGGAAATAGGGAGAGCATGGTCAATTCCTCCATTTTAATGATTGGCAAGTTTTCATAGAGGAAAATACCCTGGAACTAACAAGGAGTGTAGTAAAAGAGGGGGAGAGGTTTGGGTTGTGTTCCCAGCATCCAGCACCCGGCTCCAAGTCCCCAGCCCCCGGCCTGCTCAGCCGCTGGTTGCTTGTACCCAAAATAACCACATGAGAACTGTATTCATTTAAATACTGCCTGGCCCATTATCACTAGCCTCTTACTAGCTAGCCCTCACATCATAAACTAACCCATTCCTAATAATCTGTGTGTCACCACGAGGTGGTGACTTACCAGAAAAGTCTAACCTGCATCCATCTCTGGCGTGGGCGTCATGGCGTCTCTCTCACTTCCTTTCTCTCTCACCGCCTTCCGTTCTGTCTACTCCGCCCACCTAAGGGCTGTATCCTATCTTATAGGCCAGGCATCCTCTTTATTTAACCAATCAAAGGACAGAAATACAGAAGAACACTCCTACTCCAAAGGAGAAAAAAAAGTTTCAGACTGTGGAAACTGAATTTACAGAGTTCCAAAATAATAAAAGAACCTGGAATAATTCCTAGGTCAGAGTTGGAGTTACATAAGACATAAAAGCAAGTGAGGTTAGGGATATGAAACCAAAGAGGCAGGCAGGTTCCAGATCCTAAAAGGCTTATCCATTATTTTAAGAGTTTGGGGGTTTGTCTTGTAGGTGACAGATAGCCAATGAAGGAAGATAAACAATAGAACATAAATAAATAAATAGGACTGACATTTGGTTTTTATAAAATAAATAAATAAAATTGTACTTATTCATTATTTTGTCATTAAAAAAAAGAAATTGGAAGTCCAGATCTTTGGATTCTGGAGCCAAAATATTACTTTCTGTTTCAATGTCAGTTTATTGAAATATAAGCCATGGGGGAACTGACTGGTGTTGTTTTGCAGAATTGTCATATTAGAATACTACCTCCTTAGTATTTATATGTATACCCTTATATTTGTGTTCCTTTCTATCTTGTTCAGAAAGCTTCTTTTGCAGTGAGTAATAGTTACACAGAGACATATGGCTTGTACGAGTGCTGAGAGCAAGTGGCCACATGTGCTCATCCTTAGATGAGTCATCTATATTAACCTCCCCTTACCCAATGCTCAGGTTGCATCTTGGAAGAATGAATGAAACATACATAAGGGCCAGAGGATGATGTAACATACTTTTTCTGTCTCACCAGCCAGCTCCCAAATAATGGCATGGAGATTTCTTATCAATTGTCAAGGCTTGGCCTTTAACTTAGGCCTGTTCCTAACTGGATCTTATAGCCAATTAACCCATTTATATTAATCTGAATTCTATCATATGTTGCTACCTCTGTTCCATCTAGTACCTCCTGTTTCCTTTCCATGTCTTCTAGCATCTCTGCACACCTAGAATCTCCTCCTTTTCCTTCATTTCCCTGGAAATCCCTCCTATATCTCCTGCCTATCTATTGGCCATTCAGCTTTTTATTCCACCAATCATAGCAATGCACCTTCACACAGTGCACAAACATCCCCCAATAGGATAAAGAGGAGAGATGTGAAATTCTTGTCATGACATGACTGATGCATCCATCAGTTCACAACAGCTGTGGTTGCTTGCACAAGAGTTACACATGATAAAATCAGCTAAATTTCCATCCCAAGTAGTGAAGGAGCACTTGAGGTTCCAACCTTACCTGTGAAGTTATGTCAGTGGCTGAATAGTAATGGAAGAAGAGTCATTTTTCTTTGGTATTATGACTGTTGGTAGGTTACCCAAGTCCCAGCTGGTAGGTCTACAGCCATTCATACAAGGTTAGCTCTAACTGAATTCAGTGGCCTATAATTAATGATAAGAAGACATGAAGTTGGTAGGGAGTTGGGTCAAGTAGATTTTTGGGAGATTTGGAGGGAGGTAGTGGATTATAGATAAGATCAAAATGCAGTGTCCATACATATGAAATTTGAAAATAAAAAGACAAATACAAAATAAACATCTGCCCTTTAAAGTATAACTTTTAAATATTTAAAATGTAGAGAGATGGCTTCAGATGTGAAAGCAGTTAAAAGGTAAGTGCATAATTTATACAGTAACTTCTGAAACATCACCTGTAGGCATTGGCAAAAAAAGATGAATTCAACTGAACACTAACTCAGCCAGGATAAAGAAAAGTGTTCAAGAGAGGCACCCCTGTTAGGTTTTCCTGCCTACAAAGAAAAAGCTAAAAAGAATAACCAATGGTTAGAAAGAGGAACATGTGGGAAACAGAAAGAAAGGTGAGAAAGATGTCGAGTAAAAATGAGTAAAACATCCTAATGACACCTGGGGGAGGCATGGATCTAGGGGAAGAGGAGCTGGGATTGATTAATGAAGTGTTCCAATGAGGACAGATGAGGGGCTCATATCCTCAAGAGAACAGTCATATTGGTGAAATGCTAAATAATTTCTGAATTGTGGGGCTGTGAGTAAAGCATAATTTTCTCATTTCAAAAATGATCATTATCTCTCAGTGGAACTGTTTGCAGAAATACAGCATTTCCTGGAAAAAATGTAATAATACTGTAATGGCTTTACTCACATCGTGAGAGAAAGAAAAAGTCACTCAGAGTTCTCCACTTTCTTCCTGAGAACTTAATATTCCATCTTGATGGGTTACTGTAGTTATCAATAGAGAATGCATAATCGAAAGATTCATGATATATGGATTCAGAGATCAATAAATTATGGTAATTCAAAGCACTGAATCCATACTACCCTGAAAGCAAATGATCCTCAATGTTTATTTGAAACTAAATTCAAATCCACAAAACATTATATAGCACAAATTTCCTCTCAGTGTAAGTGATATTGTAACAACCATCTAGGGTTACAGTGAATATGCTGATATGAAATTAAACATTGATAAAGACATCAGTCTGAACACATACCCTTGCTGAAGACAGTGATTTTCTTATCTTCCCTCGTCTCAATTTCATTAAGAGGTTTCACACATATGTTACCATGTCACCCCTTCATTTGCCTTTTCTAGTGGGCATTCCCTTCTCTCTCACTCCCTTCATTCACAACTATTACACTAGCTTTGCCTATATTAAGCATGGGAGAAGTATTTTAAAACTATGTTCCATTGTGTTTCCGTAAAGAACATGCTTCCTAAAACTAAATCAGATTCAGAATACTAATCTGAAATACATTTCTCATTGTTGAAGGCTGTATACATAATTTATTCATGGGCACTTTCTCCAGGATAAGGGAAGTACATGTGTCTCAGGGTTGGTAGTGCTGAGATGAAACGCCATGACAAAAACACAAGTTGGGGAGGAAAGGTTTTATTTGGGCTTACACTGCCAAGGTATTATTCATCATCAAAGGAAACCAGGACAACAAACAGGGCAGGAACCTGGAGGTAGGAGTTGATGCAAAGGCCATGGAGGAGTGTTCTTTATTGTTTGCTGAGCCTGCTCTCTTAACAGAAGTCAGAACCACCCGCCCAGGCATAGCACCACCTTTAATGGACTAGGCCCTCCCCCATAATCACTAATTAAGAAAGATCCACTACAGCTGGATCTTATGGATGTACTTTGTTAGTTGAAGTTTCTTCCTTTCAGATAACTCTAGCTTATGTCAAGTTGACATAAAACTAGCCATGATTTCATTTCATTCCAGCTAAGATATCTTAAAGAACAAACTTTAGCCTGGCTATTTAAAGGTTAACTTGGACACATGCTTAGAGCTTAAAATTACAATTGGTTCTGTGCTCTTGAACTCTGAATGATAACAAAGAATTGTTAACTCTGACACTGGGAATTGTATGAAAAGATGACTATGTCTCACAAATTGATCTGTGTCTAATAGACCCCATAGGTAAAGTCAGTCCCTCTTGTGTGTGTATATAGGTACATATATATGCATTTATGTGTCCATATGTGGAGTCAACTTAGAGACTGAGGAAATCTTTGTCTACAAGAGGAAATGGAGACCCCAAAGAGGGAAGAAAGAACAAACAGGAGAGAATTTTTAATATTACTTATGGGCTCAGATTACTTTGCATATTTTCAAGGTTTTGTTTTATAGTGTTCTCTATAGTAGGGACCCAAGTTTCATTAGAGTTAGCTACAAAAGATGTGGTTTGATAATAGTATATTATAAAGGAATTCCTAGACTTTCTTCTATCATTCATTGATAAGATCAATATGGAAGTATCTGTTTACAAGAAAGAGGGCTACACCAATAATGTCAAAGAGAACAGAGCCCCAGGTGGGGCTGAGTAATGATCTCTGTGCATTCAGTCAAGTGCCACAAGTGTAAGTGAGAAATACAATCCTTCAGGTAAAGTTAGACTCTGTAATCAAGTTAAATGAGTGATACTGACTCCAAGTTAGCTGAATCTGAATCTGAATCATTTTTCAGTGAAGACAAACCTGTTCTTAGTTGGCAAAACCAGATTTGTGGTCTATTGCTCATCTGCTGGGCTTTGCCTTTGCTTCAGGTCACCCATCTGCAGGGATTCCAATACACGATAGAAGGCCTGCCACTTCAGAACTTTAAAGTGATCAAGGGATAACTCCCTTAGTGAGAGCTCTTTATCTAATGGAAATGTCCTTGACCCATAATTAAAATCGTGATTGTGACAGTCCTTAAGAGGTGTTGAAAATCAGAGCCCCAGCGGATTCCAGGAATGAAAGGTTCCCTATCTTAAGAATCACTTGACTAGCCATCCCCTCTATAGCTGACATTTCACAAAATGTTGGCAGCTTGGAAAACCAACTATATGAGAGGCCTAATTGAAATGCTATGCATCAAAATAGACAGTGTTTGAAATAACCAAGCTCAGGGATTGAACATCAGCACTTTATTATAATTTATACTATTTATCTCTGACACTATCATTTACATAAACCTGTTCGTTGGACAAGTGTATATGCATTGTAACCATGCACGGTTTAACGTAGTAGACAGTAGGTAACTATGAAGTTTCTTCTTTTCTATTTGTCTCTTACCTTATAGCATTAACTGTTGACTCATACCTGACCTCCCTAAGTCAAATGAAGTGTGCTTCTCTGTAAGGTCTGTAGAGTCAGCAAAAAGAGTAAACAAACAGTCAAACATAAAGGAAGTCAACTTCGCAAAAATCTAATCATGTGTGTTGAGTACATGCACAATGTAAAAAGACTGGCCATTAGTATAAAATGGAGAAAGGGCAAGAGTATTGAATTGTTTGAAGGTTCTTGTTTTGTTAAAGAAATAGTAAAATTGTTAGTTATTGTAAATTCTGATAATGTTTGTGCTTGAAGCTCTAGGGCTACCACTAAAATTAAATTTAAACATTATGTAACAAGTTAATGGGGGTGAACAAAATTAAAGCAAGGCAGTGTTTATACTAAAGAATCAGCAAATAATCAGTACATACAGTAACAATATAGACTGATGAGAAAGGACAGTCAGGTGACTCATAGGGTAAAGGTGTTAGCTGCTGAGCCTGACAAACCATTTAGTTACCTGGAACCCATACAACAAAGAGAGAGAAACCACCCACAAGCTGTCTTCTGGCCCCCATACATGCATTGTGGCACAAGCCACCCACACACATTTATATAGAGATACAAAAATATACAGCTAGAATAAAAATTTGAAGATTGAAGAAAATGAACAAAATTATCTGAGAAATTGTAAAGAGCTACGATAGGAGGTATCTGTTGGTCATCAGGAAATCACCCAATGAGATGATGGCTTTCTGAGTTTTCTTTGGTGAGTAGAGTCGTGATTATAGATCCCTGGGAGTCAAGCATTGCAGGCTAATGAAGCGAACTACAAGGGTCTAGCATCCATCTTGACACCTGAGAGGAACAGCAAGAAAGTGAGTTGAGTGGAGTCACACTGTTTGCTAGGCACAGAGCATTGCTGTGTTGGCTGTCTGCCTGTTATAATGTATTAGAAATCTACAGGACAAAAGCCCAATTCACAAAGGAGTAAACTGACAGGAGGAGCAATTAATGACTCAAACAAGCCTGCACATGTTTGCTTTCAACACATTCTGCACACAGTCCTCAGAATTTACTTTGTTTCAACAGACAAGCATTTGACAAATTTACTGAAGCCTTGCCTCACGTGTTTGTAAGGTGGAGATAAATATTACTGTAAGATGCAAGGAAAAGAGATGCCAAGCAGAGAGTCAGGTAATATAAAATGCTTAGCAAAATAGGTGTTCTGTGATTAAGGTTTAACTCATGAAATTTTTGTTGTCGGTATCCCATATGATAAGGGAGGGTGGAGGAATTAAAAGCTAAATTGTCTATTTGTTAAAAAAAAAAAAAAAAACTCTGCTCCTTCCACTGCACTGCACTTTCCTGAAATTCCAGAGGGAGAAATGTGAAGGTAGAATGGTGACCTCTGGGGTTTATGGCGGGTACAGGAATGGTAGAGAAAAGACGAAAGAGGACAGTTGGATATTAGCAACTATATGCAAGCATAAAGAGATCACAGCGCATATCATTATTATATACAATCAGTGCGCATTAAGAAATAAACTACTGTAGCATCTATAAAGAAATATGAAGGAAAAGTTGTGGTGTACAGCGGTGCGGGCAGGTAAACTTGGACTTGAGAATTCAAGCTTCACTAGTGTCTAACTGATCCATTTCCTCCAGTTAGTCCTTCTCTTTTTTTGGGGGGGGGGAGTTTGAGGCAGGGTTTCTCTGTAGCTTTTGGAGCCTTTCCTGGAACTAGCTCTTGTAGACCAGGCTGGTCTTGAACTCACAGAGATCCACCTGCCTCTGCCTCCTGAGTGCTGGGATTAAAGGCGTGCGCCACCACCGCCCGGCTCAGTTAGTCCTTCTAACTGAAGGACTTGTGAAGCTTCCACCACCTTCCGTCTTCCTGGCTCTCCTGGGTATGTTCTAAGTCTTCATTCAACACATGAGCCTTTGAAGAAGAGCCAAATTCAAGCATAACAGCACTAGGTGAGTCCTACGTCATAAATACTGCACTTGTTTAATTTGTAATTTTCTACATGTCAGAGTCAAGGAAGTTGTATTTCAGGGGTAAGGAGACTAACCAGGTTCACACATCTGGAAATGAAATGGCCTTCAGGAAGATGAATTCCATCATCTTTCCACCGCAGAACTATTTTTTGCTCTTAACTCTTACTTTTCCGAAAGTGTTATCCCAGGAGACAGACTACACAAACCAGAGCAAGGCAAGGAAGCAGGCTAAGCATCACATTCCACCGTCTTTTAATTTGTTTGTATTTATTAGTCTATGTGTGTTTGTGAACCGTGTGTGACTTCAGGCAAATTTGTACCACTGTGTGTGTGTGTGTTTGTGTGTGTGTGTGTGTGTGTGTGTGTGTGTGTGAGAGAGAGAGAGAGAGAGAGAGAGAGAGAGCAAAAGAGAGAGAGAGAGAACAACTTTCATCAGTCAATTCTCTTTTTCCACATTGCTTTTGCAGCAGGAGACCTTTGATTTCTGCCATGCTGTGTATTCCAGGCTAGCAGGCACATGATGCTCCCAGTAAAGTCTCCTGTCGACTATTTTCATGTTGCCATGGGAATGCTGGGGTTATAGATGAACGCCACCTCCTCAGACCTTTTTCACTTGGACTCTGGAGATAGAGTTTGTGTCACCAGATTTGCAGGACGAGACTATTCATGCTTTTCTGTAGGGGTCACACTTAGCTGACCTCAGTCTACAAAGTCATCTAACATTAAAGGTGTATGCTTCCGATTGTTACAAACAGGGTGTAAACTTTATTAGGCTTCAGTTGCCCCCAACTGGGTGTGGTCTACAAACAATTTCCCTAGGGACTTTGTCACTTCCCACCTGGAGAGATTTCTGTTCTGTAAATTTCAACTGGGGCCCAAGGGGGTTATCTGATGCTCCAATAGGAAGCCTCCAGTGTATAATAGGTAAAGATTGATTTATATCAAAAGATAGCTTTTCTTGGTGCAATATCCCAGACCTTCTGTTAATTAGTCCTTGCCTGTCTCTTTAGTCTCAGATTCTAGCATTTCTTTGCTGTCCTCCCATGACAAGCTCTCCGAGAAACTGGAGAACATATTTCCACCAGTTTCTTCACTTAGTCCAAATACCACCTTCTTCCAGTCCTCCGGAAAACTTTCTTCTCTTCTGAGCTTAACTCCTGTTCAAGGTTCAACTCCGTCTTCCCAAATGGTCCATAGACTTACTCAGCCACATTATTTTACAGCACCTTTGTAAGTATGCTCATGATCTCTCATGAGCTGACAAGCCCTTTGATGACAAAGTGTGTGTGCCCCTCATCTCTGATCTGTATCCACTGACTCTAGAACAGGGCCTGACCTAAGATGGTGCTCAGTTGTTGTAACTGTTGTAATTAAGGGGGGAGAGGTGTAGGTTGTATGTTCCCAGTGCCTGGCTCCCCTCCCCAGCTGTCGGCCCGCTCAGTCACTGGTTGCTTGCTTATGCCCGAAATAACCACATGGGAATTATATTCATTTTAACTCTGCCTGGCCCATTATCTCCAGCCTTTTTTTTGGCTAGCTCTCACATCTAAACTAACCCATTATAAAAGTCTGTTTGTCACCACGAGGTGGGTGACTTACCAGACGGTTCTACGGTACTTCCATCTGCGGCGGGAGCCTCATGGTGACTGACCACTTCCTTCTCTCTTCCCAGAACTTCTGTTCTGTCTACTCCACCCACCTAAGGGCTGACCTATCTTACAAGCCAGCAGAATCTTTATTTAACCAATCAAAGCACAGAAATACAGATGAACCCTCCTACTCCACTCAGTGAACTTAATCGTTGTATAAAATTAATGTTTTTAGCCCTGCTCACACTTGAAAGCACCCAAGGACCTTTTGAAACTCATAAAACATCTAAAAATCTTAGATTAATTGATCTCCCAATTTGACCTCACAATGTTAATTTTCAAGCCACCATGGGTAATTTTACATTCTGCAGAGTGTTAAAACCATGCATTTAGACTCAATTATCTCATGATTTAGGCCCTTACAGTTTATGGTCATATTTTTCCCCAGAGGATAGTCTTTGGTTCAGTTGCATTTTCTGTGACTCCCTGGTGTTAGCGTTTTTTCTACTGCATAGCTATGTGTTTGTTATCATAATATATTTATCTTTTCTATTAGAATTTAAGCTTTTTAAGCTCAAAGTATGACAAACCAACTAACAAGCACATAATTATATATTTAGCACATTACAGCATTCTCCACACAGCAGAGGTCAATAAAGTTTTATAAATATATTACAATCCTGACTTGTGACAAATGAATATATAATTTTTGTTAGGCAAATCATTAAGCAAAACATTTATGGAAAGTGTAAGGATGTGAGGGGTATGTTTGTATAAGAACATGTAAAAATCTCTTTTAAACCTAACATAAGGATTTCTCATGCTACTATCTACTACAAAACAGCTCATATATTTGTGGGATATATGACTTCACAATTAGGCAAATGCAGATAAGAATATCATGGGTCTTTTCTAAAAGATAAGAGCACATTGTGAGTGAACCAAATGCAACTGATCCCTACTTGAGGCAACTCTAGGAGAATGGGTTTTTTGAACAGGAACTTCCTTTGTATGTTTTTGGGAAAGAGTTAGACTCTGTCAAAATCACTGTGTCCCACCAGGTAGTGTTAGTTCACACCTTTAATCCCAGCATTTGAGAGGCAGAAGCAGGTGGATCTCTGTGAGTTCGAGGCCAGCCTGGTCTACAGAGTGAGTTCCAGGACAGCCAGGCTACACAGAGAAACCCTTGTAAAATGCGATGACTTGTAAAAAAGTGATTTTTCAAAAAAGAAAAATCATTGTGTTCCAGTTTTAAGAATGCAAGAAGCACCAGTTTTTATGCTGTTGATACTGTGATTGCGGGTATCCACATGCCACATACATAGCATAAATTCTAGAAGGTAGTAAAAAAATATTAAAGGTATCTGTACAAATATCTGAAAAACATTGTATCTGAGTACATTCAAATGCAGAGACTTCTAAAATGTTTATATCATAGGCATTCTCTAGCAACAATAGATTCAAAGTAAGGATACTCAGTATTTCTTCCAGAAGTACAAAAGAGAGTTAAGGTCCCAAATAACCTGGAATTAAATGAAGCCAAGTTGCTCTTCAACTGTTCTGGGAGCTAAGATAGACTTACAAAAAACCACAACAGTTATTGTTTCGTTCAACCCTTACTATTAAAGCTGGGGTAATTAGAGAGTAACTTTTAAGCTCAGGACCCAAGATGGAGATTAAGCTAAGAAGTTTGAAAGATGGTTAGGTTTTTGAAAGGAAAAAAAAGTGAGAACAGAAATTGTTCAGCCTTGGAGAGCCAAGGAAACAGTTAATATGAAGTTGAAGTTCCAGTAGATTCTGACAGGTTTTAGTGTGCTCAGGGGACTTCGCAGAGAATAAAAGACAGGAGGTATAGAAGAAAAACTGCTCTGGACAGTGATGAGTAGTAGATAATCAGTGGTTTCTTCTTTTTAATCTTAATTAATGGTTTATGGTCATTGGTCAATGGCCTAATGGCCAATGCCCCAAAGATAATGGTGTATGTATGCCTTTGCAATAATATATGTACATGCTTATGTTCACGTGTGTGCACTCACAGCATAAATATTTCAGCTCAGAACATATCATGTAAATTTATTTTACATGAAATTTTCTGTTATCATAGGGATCTTTGTCACATTTTAAAATTTTATTGATACATCGTGTCCCTTTTGTAAAAATGAAGGAAACACACAGGAAACTAAGAGAAGAAGGAACAGGGAAGAGAACTCTATTTCTCTTTATTCCCTGGTCTAACCTGTATAAAATGTGGCAGCTGTTCCTGCTTCTTCCAAGAGTGTGTACCAAGATATTTAGATAATGTTCACTGTTTCTCAAACTATTCAAGATCCTAGACTTTCTTGGATTGTATTAGTCAGGAAGAGAATTTATAGAATCAAAATCTTCTCCCAGAATGACTTACAGGCTATAATCTAGTTGTTCCAATAATTGCTGGTTATGAATGGAAAGTCCAGGAATCCAGGCTGGATATCTCAACTGATCTTCAGTCTAGGTTAGAATCCCAAAGAAATGGACTTCAATGTCAATAAAGGAATGGATATTCTAAGAAACCATGGGTAAACAAGAAAAGAACGAAAGCTTCCTTCTTTCATGTCCATATATAGATTTCCAACAGAAGATATATTCCAGATCAAAGTTGTGCCTTCCCACCCAAGATCCAGAGCAAAGATCTATGTTTTTCTACCTCAAAGGTCTGGAGTAGAAGTAGATTCTCCCAAACAAAAATAACCTCGCAAAAATGTGTCCTCCATTTGCAGATTATAGTTTATTCCAGATGCAGTCAACTTGACAACCAAGAATAGTCATCATATCAATCCATACTAAATATGATATATTACATGGTCAAGCATAAGATGATGGGTATTCCACTGCCAGTACTCAAAGTGGTAAATTATAATTTATTCCAAATAATAAACTCAATAGATTGGGTAGTTGGTATTTTAAAGATTAGGTAGTTGTTACTGTGATTTTGATCTTCTTTGATCAATTTCATTCATCACAGAGGGTTTGTTTTCTTGGATGCCCCCTGATATTTCATGTTAAAGTAGTGGGCATAAGCTTTCATGTTCATGCCATGTTTTTCCTCAACCGTGACAAAATTGAATGACTTGTAAAATGGTGGGCCTCCAGTTTTGCCTCTTCTTTGAGAATATGATCTCATGAGCATTTACCCCATTCTTTACTGGGAAGAAAAGTTCAAGGGTTGATATGCCACTTACAGATTTTGGTACTGAAGTGGTAGCTCATATTTGCTATTTTAGAGAATTAGAAATAAGTGTCTTGTCAATGAAACTGACCTATGGAGGGAATTAAACAGTAGACCTGAAGACAAAAAGGGGGGGGCTGAGAAAGTAGATCACTGGATGATTGTGTAGTTCTCATGGGTCTGTTTAACTAATCTCTCCATTATGAATGAGTTCTGTGTATTCTTAATAAAAAGGAAAGGAAATATCTATCACTTAAACTTGAGAAGATGTTCATTTTTAGCCAAACAAATCTATAAAGGACCATCTGATGAGCTGGCAAGTTGGATCCATGGACCAGAATGTCATTAAATGATGACCTCAGTTTTGTGCGAGGGAATGCTAACTACCCTGATTTCATCATGACATGATATACTTGAGTCCCACAAATAAATACAATGATATGACAATTTCAAAAGAAAAAACATGCTCCAATAAACTCTCAAATTGTAGCAAATTAGAATCCAGGTTTTCAGGATATAGGCCGAGGTCTGATACACTGACTTGATTTGAAGATGTAAACTACAATGGTCTGTATGATTTTGAGATTAGTTACTTAGCACACTTAACCTGCAATTCATTCATGAGTAACCTTACCACTGATGCCTTACAAGTTGTAAGCAACTGCCAATTATTCACAACTAGAATCCTGGTTAGATAATTATTTTTAGCCACAATGCTAACTTGTTTGCAACAGTTAATTGTTACAAGTGAAACCGAATACAATTATTTAGATGGATTTAAACAGCTCAAAAAATCCGTGGCATCCTGAATAAAGGGCATGCGATAAATCTATTGACAATAAAAAATAGGCTTGAATAAAGCTTATCGGTACTTTAGACTCATATTTGAGTCATAACTATTAGCTTTTCATGAATGTGGCTAGACACTTTTGAATCACTCTTATCATCAAAAAGAGAAAGAAAGAAAAAAACCTTTAACAAGGCCCATATAGTTTCGGAATTACGGTAATGTAATTTAGTTTTATGGATACACAAATATGCCTATTTATCAAACTTTGATTCTTGGGAATTCAAGTTTGTTAAGATAGGTTAAGCATTCTTATTTATACCATGTATAATATATGCCATCAGCTCTCTTTGTTTCCTTGCTACAAGACTTCATATGATGGTTTGAGTGCTAATGGCTTTCAGAGGCTCAAATACTTTGAAGGATCAGTTCCCCATTGGTAAACTCTAGGAAGGATTAAGAGGTGTGACCTTGTCGGAGGAGATGTGTCACTGAGGGTAGGCTTTGAAGTTTTAAAAGCCCAAGCCAGGCCCAGTTAGTCTCTATCTCTCTCTTTCTGTATTCTGTCTGTCTCTCTGTGTCTATATATGTCTCTCTGTCTCCGTTTCTCTGTCTCTGTCTCCCTCTGTCTCTCTCTGTCTACAGCTTGCAGATAAGATGGAATCTTTCAACTACTACTCAGCACCATGCCTACCTACCTGCCACCACACTCTGTATCATCATGGTCATGAAACTTTAAGAAAGTCTGAAACATTAAAATCTTGCATTAAATGCTTTTTTTAAAAAAAGAAAGAAGTAGCCTTGAGCTTGGTATTTTTTATCACAGCCATAGAATAGTAACAAACACATTCCTATTATCAAAACACTTTTAACAAGTTTCATGTATTTATGGAACTATAATAATGGAATGACGTTTGGTAGGTACAGAGCTACCCATAATTTAATTTTTGGAGGCTAAAGTTTGTTTAGATAGGTTGCACACTGATATTTGTTTATGCGTTGTACAGTATATCTCATAAGCTCTTAGTTTCCCTGCTACGGGTATACATGTCATCAGTGTCTGAGCAATATTTTATTTCAAATTCACAGGCTAAACAAGTTCCATTATGGTTTACAATTTTCCAGTCATATCAGATTTTTTTATAGGAGTAAAATCATACTGGAAAATTCTTTTACATGGAGGCTGGTCTCCATAATTGAAAGATTCTCCAGCAACACCAAGCCTTCTTTGGCTCTCAAGTTCCCTTGTACTCTCCGCTCTTCTCACCCTCTGGAACAAGCATCTCTGTTCAGGTCTACCATGACTGGGTAAATAGTTTCATGAGTTCTTATAACTCTTGGACTGACAGGTCTCTACTAGACGCTAAAATTCAGCCTGTTCTAGCTATCGTAGTCCAACAACATGGACATCACCAACTAAAAAGATGTTGAGGTTCTGTATGTTCTTGTTCATTCACCTAGTCAAAAGGAATGCTTACCCAAATTTGGGCAAGAAGTGCTGGAGAAAGTCCTATTCCTTCTATACTTGGCTAAGTCCTGCACATTCCAGTATCAAACCAGGCTGTCACTGCCTTGGACAGTTTTCTTTTCTCCATTACCTTCTTCTAATCTTCACTTACATGCAGTGTTTAAGTGTTACATCTGTCTATAAAGCTGTGAGCATCACAAATTTATTAATAGTTTAATTATAATTAATTCTACTAGAAAAGTACCAAAAAGGCAATTTTGATGACTGGAAAATATATGTGAGATTAATAAGAGTGGCTAATATGGTTTAAAATCCCTTTCAATATTAAACAACAAATGTTAGTTGAGTACTTATCCCATACCTAGCACTGTACCTCGCTTTGAAGAGGCAGAAATGAATTCATGCCTAAACTTTTCATTGAAATTTGTTTAACCCATCCTTGAATCCATCCTCTGGCTTTCTTGTGACTCTTCCTCAACAATGTCTTAATCCCCTGCTTAAACTCTGGAAGGATCACATAGTTCCTCATTCTTGGGTTTGACATATGTTCTTTCCTCCCTTCGTTCATATTCTCTCATTCCTTTGCTTAATTATCATTCACACATACATCATCTATGAACTTCTCCTCCTAATAGCCCATACCTTGAGCCTTGAGGTTGAAGATAGTACAATGCCAAAGATATGATTGTCCTTTGTAGACAGGAAGGGAGCAAAGGTCTAGTACCAAGTGCTCCTTACTAAGACTGGTACTCAGGCATAGATTTTCCTTTGCACAAAGATGATTAATCATCAAGTCCTGCACTGATATGATTTGTCTGTACTTGAAGCTACATCATTTAACTAATTTAAATTAAGACTCACACAGAGGCAGTATTCCCCTTAGCTCCTATAAGTTCTTGGAACTTGCCTTAATTATAGCAGGTAGTTCCTGCAGTAATTCCACTTAGTAGTGATATGTTGTTGCAACCATTCTGTGTTTTGTGAGGTTGGGAATTTTGTTCTACTAATCCCTCTGGAGTTCCAAGGAAAGTGCAGGATTCACGGGAAATCCTCAAAGACACAGTAAATCAGAGAAATGTGAGAACTGGGGAAACCTCTGACTAATCACAACACTCACTCAATATGTGACTCACGCATCTAATCATTCATCCTTTATCCATTTATTTTCAATTATCTGAACCACCCTGTGCCTCCATTTCCTCAACTGTAAAGTGGGAACAATTATCCCTTTTCGTATTATTATCTAGAAATGAATTACACGATGTAATAAAGATACCTCTCAAACTAAAATGTTCTATAGCATGGTGAGGATCGAATGTTGGAAATACAGATGGATTCCTTTGACACTCTCCATGGTAAATTCTCTAGGGCAGCAACAACTAAGTAAGGAGTCATAAGATGAGATATTTACCACTCACTCCCTGAAAGGAAAAGACAAAACAGGATTATGAGGTAGCTTAGCTTGGGGAAGAAAATGAATCTGTTTTAAGTTAACAAAGTTTTTTTAGGTTGAATTATTCCAGAGTTTTCCACATGGCAGTGCTATCACACACACCTGAGAGATGACAGATGAGCAAATTCTCCAAGCTTAATGAACCAGAGAACTCTAGTGATCTTGACGAGCTAATGAAGCACTCTCCACTGTCCAATAGCACATTCTTTGAAACGGGTTCAGGAAACATTTCACCTTGACCCATTGTCCTCAATCATTTCAGCACCAAACTCCATCCAGCTAAAGGATCACCCTTCCAGGATTGTAATTAATATGTTTTCAGAAAGCTAATGAAAATCTCAACAGGGACAAAAGCAGGACATTGGATTGTTCCTTTCAAAGACTAAAAAGCCACAGCATATTTTAGGACTTGTTTATTTTTCCAGCTCTAAGTACATGTTGAACTGGAGGGCCATGGCAAGCAGGCATCACTTTCTGTAGCACCTTTGTCCCCTGCTTTCTTTATTTAGGGTCATTTAAAGATAGACTTGACTCTTTTGAGGGAGTTCTGCCTAGGAAATTGTTACCAATAAGCTTGGCTCATTACTATTCTCTACAGAATCTCATGGTTGTGACCTGCCCCTTTTCAATACCATCTAAACTAGCCACCTGATCTTTGTCCAAACTCCTTCTGCAATCCCTCAGTACACATGATTGCTCTTTATAACTTTCTCTTCTTCCTTTCTTCTTTCCTTCCACAAATGCATGAGCATCTCTGTGACACTGTGGTATATTCTGCATACACACACACACACACACACACACACACAGAGAGAGAGAGAGAGAGAGAGAGAGAGAGAGAGAGAGAGAGAGAGAGAGAAAGCTTTGAGTTATTCTTTCCCTTCATGAAGCTCAAGTGGAAACCATGTGAACTATGAAGACTGAAATGCAATGTGATCATAAGAGTCCAATAAATAATACAAATATACAAGACATGATATATGTATGCACATTTACACAAAGATGTTAAGGAGACAGATATTCTATGGAAACTTGAAGTAATATCAGAAAAGGGTTCTCCAGAGAGATATCTAAGAGTCAAATCTTGATTAATGTTACCACAGGGCTAAAACCAAAGAAGTATCTAGACAAGAGTGAAATCTTGTGTCAAGTCAAATAGGCAGGAAACTATGTTTAATGATCAAAGCTCATTGGAGATATTGGATGTAGACATTTGTGCCAAAGATACAAGCATTCTATTTTTATTGTATGTCTGTAGTGAGAGTGACCTGTGCCAGAGTGAGATGAAGATATATAAGGAAAGAGCAATAAGCCCATAAATGTTCCTTATGTTTTTTTAGATGTTTGAATATTGCTGGATGAGTTAGCCCTCACTGTAATACTCTCCATTTTAGAAGTTGCTTAGTGCTCACCTTTTATGGGTTGGGAATTCGCTGGCACAGTATCTTCACTTATTCTTTATATCGGGGAGATTGATTAAGAGTATCTCATCCCATATGACATAATAGGACAGTACCGTCTTTGTATCTCCACTTTCTCCAACAAATCCTCTGCTTCCCCCTTCACTGCATCATGTATTTCTAAGAAAATGATTAACAAAAAACAAATGGGACCTTAAATTAGAAATAGCATTAGTATTGTGATCATATATCATGTGCAGACCGTTTTCATATCACAACTTTCTCTAGTAAGTATAAGGCCAAAAAGTCTTGAGGAAACTGAGGCTTAGGGAGACTTAATGCTTTTCAGAGTTATTATGGCAAAGAAGGGAATAGAACTAAAATTTAGTAGGTTCTAAATCCCTTCATTTTCAATTTCATCATTGCTATGTATTTTGAAATGCCTTAACATAGAACGGATAGACATTTGCTAGAATGGATTCTATATTTGATGTGCTTAATCTTTACTTCCTTTCTAAACACTCTTCTACCATCCCTCAAAACTAACCCGTGACAGAAATTTCATTTATTTAAGCAAAAGATCATGGCAGCAAAGGCAGATAATGTTGGTCGAGTTGCTAAGAAACCCAGAACATTTTTAAATATGCTAGGTCACTGTCCTACAGAGAAACTGATAATATGTCATGTCTCCATAGTAACTCACTATGAACAGGATGTGAGTCAAAAATAGAAGAAACTGTAAGAATGGTAATCAGTAATGTTTGAGCCTGAAGAATGCTGAGTAAGAAGCTATTAGATAAGGGTAAAATACTCACAGAGAATCAGTACACAGACCATGAGTTTGTACTTAGAGATGGGTAACAGCTCTGCCTTACTGCTGAAAGCTGTGAGAAGAAGAAGACACAAAAGTCTCTGGCCTGCATGTTCCCCAGCTGGGAACTGCAGGTGGGAAGCATTGTTCCCTTTGCCACTGAAGAATGTTGCCAAGATAGGGCTGGTAAATGCACTGGATATGCTTTAAGAAGGTGTGTCTTGGAGTGGAAGAGATGGCTTGGTGGTTGAGAGTGCATGCTGCTCAAACAGAAGACCCAGCACCCACAGCAACTGCCTTAAACTTCATCTTCATGGGATTCTATGGTCTCTTCCAGCCTCAGGGGACCCCTGCCTGGCATATACCAACACAGACACATACAGATAGATAAAAACTAAAAATAAAATTTAGACTTAAATATTTTTTATCTAAAAGAAGCTATCTTTAAAGGCAAAATAATTTAGCAAATCAGTGAAAATTTATTTATTTTTGGTTTTCATTTAGGCTTTTGAGCAGAACATCCTATTTATAAGAGGTTATCATTAAATGTGACATCAATGGCCTCATGTTAATTGACTATTTGTTGGAAAAGCAAAAATTTGGAGCTATTTTTGCCCTAGTTGTATGATGCTGACTAATGACTTGGTCTTTCAGTCCTCGGTATTATTTTTTGTAAATTAACAATAATAATATTTACCAGTTCATCATAAGAGGTCCTGTTATGCTCTGAATGAAAATACCCCCTCAATTGCAAATAGTCTTGTTGTAAAGGGTTGGTTGCTAGCTAGTTGTTTGGGGGAAGGACTGTGAAATAATTGATGGATGAATTCTATGTCCAACCATACTTCATATGTGTGGTAAGACAAATGTTCCACATTATTTGGCATTTTTGTCTGTGAAGTCGTTCCAGAGCCTGGCTCCAATTTCAAGACAGTGTCCTGGCAGATATACCATTCTTAATTGCCAGTGTGAATTTTCTTTCATAAGACAGAACAAGGTTGATCTGCCAGAATGGTGATGTGCTGACTTGGGAAAAGTTTGCTTAAGCTAGAGACAGGAAAACGTTTGGATCTCTGAGCTAGACAGTAGCCTGCTGCCATTCCTTGGGCTTGAACTACACATACAAACTAGTCATCAGCTGTCACCCATGTATATGGCAACTGTTCTATCATTTCTGATCTGTCACACGTAAGGCTGGTTTATATAAAGTTATACTCTCAGACTCTGAAACAGAAAATGACCACCACCACTGCAGATTTTTTTCCATGTTGTATATGAGGCAGACCACACCAATCTTCAACAGAGATCATTTATCTACATCATTGAAACTTCCAGTTGATTCTTCTCTTGCCTCTGATTAATGCAGTAATGCTATACAGTCCCAAGCTCAGCTTTAAGTCATGCTCAGTGAAAGGTAATAAATTCTTTTGTGTCGTGAATTATTCTTAAGTAGATATTCTCCCATGTGGTTATAATTCAAGAGACACAATAGTGTGATCTCCACTGAAGGAGGTCACATACTGATTGATGTATGGATTACAGCTGATAGCAATTGAAGAATGTGTTTTTTCACTTTTGTGCTATAAAATGTTAAGCATGAATTAAGATGACCAAAACTAAAATTATCATTCAAATTTTCCAGCATACTTTTGTTTACACTTGAGTTATGGGCATCGTCAAATCATGGGGCCATGTTGCTCACTGAATCCAGTATCTGTGTGTGGCTTGCAAGATGCTGCTGCTTTGAGTAATCTTGAAACTGATAATAGGTTCTAAATGATATTAGGGAATGACAGATGCAAGAGAATCTATATTGCTTCAATACGCCAGGCTTTAGAAAGCAGTCGTGTTGCAAGCAATACTAATATTCTTTTTATAATATGAAATGTGAAATCTTCCTGAACAGCATATTTACTAATAAAAATATAGAGACGAAACTTCTGAATTTAAATGTAATGTGATGGTGGCAAAAGAGCATAAAGAGTGCCCTGTGCAATGATTGGACAGTAAATAAATATAGAATAACATTTTCTCTGCCCATTCTATATCCTCACTGGAGCACCTTACTTGTTGACATATTTTTAATATATTTATTTATTTATTGTACCATGAGGATACTAAGTAACAGGTTTCCTGTGGCATTTTTCAAAGTTTCTTTGTTCTAGTAAACCTCCCTCATTCTTCCCTTCCCTCAACTGCCTGCTTTGCATGGTCTCTTCTCCTCCTTCTGTCCCACTGTTCCCCTTTGGACTTTCCTATCTCTTGTATTCCATTCCCTTCCCTTCCTCAAAACCCTCCTGCCTTCTCATGACATCTGTCTACTTTCATGCCATTTCCTCACATGTACTCCCAAGTGAGTCTGTATGTATACATATATATATATATAAAGCCGGGACCTGCATTTGAGAGAAAATGCATGCTGTCTTTCTGAGCTAAAGTTATCTCATTTAATAAACTATTTTCCACTTCTATCTATTTTCCTGAAATATGATTTCATTTTTCTTTGTGGTTGAAAAACTTCCACCATATTTCTGCACCACATTTCCATTATTCATTCATGAATTAATGGACAACTAGGTTGATTCCATTTCCGCAGTATTGTGAATACAGAATCAATAAACGGGTATCTCTGTGGTAGGTTACAGAGTCCAATGATATGTGATCACAAGAAGATGGGTCATGTGGTAGTTGTTATTTCATTCATTTTAGAAACTTGCTTCCTGGTTTCCACACTGGCTGTATCAGTTTATATCCCACCAATAAAAAATAAGAGTTTCAAATAAAATTGCACTAGGACTACACCAAAACTATTTACGTAGGATAACATGTGTTATAGACTAATAACTGACATGGGTTATGGTTCTGAATAATGAACCACATGAATAATGAAAATTTTACTTCCAACACTATCATTAATGTTATTAGTAATAGTAGCTATTATTTTTAAATATTGAATAATTTTATCATTATCACTAAAGCATCATTAACTCTTTCTTACCATATGTCTCTCTCTTTGCCCCTCTGAGGGAATAAATTTCTTTATCTTTTTCATCATTTTTCTTCCTATACCCAATACCCAAATATCACCTTATATCTACTTGTGTCTAAACTGGCAAGCTTTTTAACAGGGGGAAAAAATTCTTTTCAGAAATCCTAGCACTGACCAGATAACCTGGAGCTGTTCACTAAATGTTTGATGAGTGAATAAATAATTAGATTAATTAATTTATAAATAATAAAATAATTCAGAAATGGCAATATGATTATAGTAATATTATCATTTCCTTTAAGAATATTTTAGAATAATATACCAGCATGATAAATTGCAAAAAAGTGCTAAAGTACATAATTTGCATTTAAATCACAGTGGAATATCAGGTACCTTACATCATTGTTACTGTGAGTATTATAACCTCTTCTTCACCATCAGAATCAGCCATCCTACAAACACATAGATTTCTGAGCTCTACCCTAGTACTTTTGAGTCAACATCTCTAGGAAAGAGCAGGGAAGAGAGAGAGAGAGAGAGAGAGAGAGAGAGAGAGAGAGAGAGAGAGAGAAAGCTTAGAAAACTTTCCCAGAGAGTTACTACAGTTAATTATGATTTCCTACATATTTAAAATATCTACAATAACAAGGTTTTAAATGTTCTCATTACAAAGAAATAATAAATTTTGTGAGATGGTTAGGCAATTTATTCTGACTTCACCATTGTATAATATACTTGTGCTAATTTTTCGACCTGCACTTAATATATATTTGCAATCAGAATATGTCAATATAAAAACAAACTCATAATCATTTTAGTTTGTTCTTTACTGTTTTGGCATTTGACTTTTATTTCTATGAATGATTATTTTAACTAGGAAAAATTTTGTTCAAGTTTTAAAACAAATTCCCAAATGTTTTATTTTAAAGAAAATAAGACTAAATACTAAGGGCCTCCATGAGTAACAAATTGCTGCTTATCATTCTATAAATCACTAGTCAAGAATAGTGATGGATGCATCATGATACACAACATTCAACTTTTAGCTCATTCAGTCTTGAAATTGATATACATCTCAAATCCCTCCTTGTATTTCCTATAATTGAGTTTAATAGTATTAGTCCTTAGTGAACTTCTTGGGAAAGAAATCGTCTGGAGGCTATTAGTCATATACTTTTTTCAACTTAATAGAGAGTAGAATTATGTATTATGATATTTCTTCTATCTAAAACTGTCCCCATGGACCCAATATTTTAATATTCTTGACTGGTTGCCTTTTTTCTTTCTTTTAAAAAGCCAGGAATCCAACCTAACTAAGGATGGAAGAGATTAGAGGAAACAAAGAAGGGAATCCTCATTCTCAGAGTCTGCTTCCAACAAGCTTAGAAACAGTACATAGAAATTTACTTACACAATGCACATCACATCACTTTTTCTATTTTGATCACTCCTATTCCTAAAAAGAATGCCTGCCATGGGTAATCTGGGTATATTTAGCAAATAGGCACCTATACCAGTCAATCTATAATGAAACAAGAAAATAAATCCTATTCTGTAGCTACAAGCTGGTTTCTTTCCATTATAAAAAGTGTCCCTCATCTTATTATTGTCCTTATACATTCTCAGTTCTCTAGATATCTTCCTAATTGGTCTGGTCTCACAGTAAAGCTCTATTCCCATTACTGTAACAATAGTCATCTCAATTAATCATTAGCTCGTAGCATGCATGAAAATCACTAGCAGTCATTAGCTAAATATTAAAAAGTTGTGATTTTCCCACTAGTAAAATTATCTTTAGTGCATCTTTTTCTGGAGGGGAAGGCACTGAAAAGACACTCTTACCTGTGCCAGGTATCTTTTCAATACGTTACCCATTTCCTGCTTCCCATGCCAAAGTGATCTACTCCTTCCCTCTGTAACCAGGTCTGCCATCAGTCCTATCCTAAACAGTAGGGACTTAAGAACATTAATATACTGAGACACGCATTACAGTTTAGTCAACACATGAGCAAGTTGATAAGTAGCCTGTAAGAAAAATCTTCTTGGCTCCTATTTGAACTTCCTTTTCATGAGATGCCACGTTGGAGGCTGAGCTCTATGGATAATGTCTGTAAGCACCACCCACTGTTGTTGAGTTTACACGAGGAGGCTGTGCAGAGAGCAATCTTTAATCCTCACAGCAATCTTCTTGTAAGTGCAGGAGGAACCTGCAGAAATGCTCTATCATTTTGCTAAGATCTGAAGACAGAGACCTACAGATTTTATTCATATTCAATATTTAGGCAAGAAATGCCAGGTTAGATATGAAGAGTTGGCTCAAATAGCTCTAATTCTCAGCTGTTAAGACATAGAGCACTACAGATTTGTTCAAAAAGGAATACTTATTTGGACATGCAGCATACACAACACCTGTGACACAAGGAAAACATGCCAGAAAAAAAAGCATCCATCCTCACCTTTAGGGAACTTGTAGTCTATCCAAATGAAAAAGGGACACAAGAAAGCAGATTATATAGTCTATTAGTAGTGGGATCTATGACCACAGGACTGTAACTGAGAGAAGGACAATGTGGTTTGTAGATGATGACAGAGAAAACTGCTCCGCAATTTACCTGGGCCAAGGGAGCAGTTGACTTTTCTCTCTTCTCAGATGCTGATCACTCTAAAAAGATTTCTGTGATCATGACTATTGGCTAAGTGTCTAAAATGTCCCGAATGGAAGACTCACTACTTGCCATCCTGGTCTTACATTCACCCCATGAGATATTGGGGGTGATAGAGACAAGACACAGCATTCTGTGCTAGATCTGTGTGGAACATTTTTGTGTCTTTAGTTGAGTATAGCTTTGCAGCCAAGCCTCTGTGTATTCAATGTTGAATTTTCAAATTTTATGGGCAGTTAAAGCTCCTGGAGGAACATATAAAGAGAACATCTAGAGATGTTTACTGAACTGTATTACCATATGAAAAGCAATTTGTGTTGAGTTTAAGGGGAGAGCTTTAACATCAGAGAACTATGAGTTTGAATCATGATTCCATCACTTTACAGTGTGATATTCAAAAAACTCTGCCAAGGCTTTGTTTTCCAGCTTCGTAATCTGAAAATAGACTGGTGTTTAACTTGATGGGCTGTTGTGACAACCAAAGAAGGCAAGACATACAATGTGTTTTGAATGCTGATAAACACAGTAAGTGTTTATCCTAAGGCTTCTGGTACCAGGGGAGGTCATACATTGGAGGCTAGGCTAAGTATGTAATAATTATATACTTGACTATTTATGATAGGGTAGCATTGTAAGCCAATTCTGATAAAGTTAAGTCAGGATGAGCACTCAATACCTGTGGGTCCCATTGCATTTATATCCATCCAGAAGTGAAACAAGTATTTTTCTTATAATAGTTTATGCGCTAGACATATCTACATGGCCTCTCTCATTCTCTCAGCCTTGGCTGTCTTCCAAGTATTGGTTCTGCATTCGCTTTCCATGTCCCACAAGTCTTATGCAAGTGTAGGTAGATGCACGGCCCAGATAGGCCACTTTCATGCTCAGTTTCTAGCCTTCCCTAGCTCCTATCTTCTCTTCTAATTTAGATGAAAAATTGCACATGACTATCAGAAACCTAATTCTTCATCGAAACCCAAAGGAGTCCATTCAGACGTGTGTCAAATTAACCTCTGTGCCATATCCTTTGTGAGAGCTGGGGAAAGAAGAAAGCATGTAGGCAATGCCCTCTGTTTCTTCTGTGGTTACTGCTTCGATGCATCAATCAACATAACCTTAGTTGCCCCCCCCCAATAATGTACACATGACCAACTCCTGTAGTCTCAAGATCTTCTTCAGGTCTCTTTATGACTTAGCATAAAGCAGGGGGCAGTTGACTGGTTCAGTATTCTGCAGTGTTCCCCATCTTTCTCTGATTCAGCTCACTTTTCTCTCATTCTTGCCACCCTTGTATTGCATTTCCTAAGGAAAGCATACCACTTAACCTCTAGTGCAGGCTCTGTTCTGGAAGATATTACCTAAGGCTTTGGTAACAAAAGAGGTCTTACAGGGCAGACTAAATATGTGAATTGTATTTTACACTTATCCAAAGGCAATAAAAACTCTATTTCTGGTGATAAGTGGAGCTCGTGACATGACTGAAGCTTCTTCGTGCAGTTAATGGGATCAGAACAAGATGTAACATCTGTGATGCTTACTAGATTTGGCAGTAAAGGAAATACTAGTTTAGTGTAATGTTCACATACGCTTGTATACACACAGAGCAAAACTCTATGATGTTAATTGCTAATTTAAAGCTTTATCAATAAAACACAAATGTGTAATGAATGAAAAGAGATTTTTCCACCCAAATGTTGGAGGTCACACTGTACAGCATAGGAGACTGTGGAGGTAGTCATTCTCCAAAACCAGTTCTTGAAATCATCTTACAGTAAAACAAAGTAAAGATGCCAGAACATTTGAAACATAAATATATTCACTCATATGGTTCATGTATCACCCCAGACAACACATCTGCCACTTCTAAGACTAATGTGTGTGTGTGTGTGTATGTGTGCAGTCCATATTCTATAAAACACATAATCACCTTACCACATATTGTTGGCTCCCAACATGGCATGATACTTCTTCTACCTCCCTCATTGCGCTAGGCCAAAGATGAGGGAGTTTCCCAAACTTGGTAGATAAATACAATTCTTGGTCCAGAAGGAAATGGGTTAAGCACTACAACAACCTCAAGTGACTGAAAAGAATGAAAGGGGTCAGAGGAAATGGACCTACAGCCAGAGAATGAATTAAGTTATAAGACATAGTCACAAATCGAGTTATATTCTGAGAAGCAGAAATTTGCTAGGTTGACTCTTTAAACTTTGGACTTTGATGACTGACATCAAATACATGTGGAGTTGTCATGATTTTGTGTTGAAGGCACAAAGTGATGGAGGAAATGGGGATCCTACCATGGAATTACTATATGCAACCACACAACTTCATCCATTGGGATTCCCTAGGGATGATCCATTTTCAAAGCAATAGGAAATGTGATGGTGAAAAAACATGGAAAAATTTACAAGGTAAACCAAAGGTTCCCTTAGTGCACTGCTGAAGGGGTAGGGCTACCTCCAACAGAAAACCACTGGCTTGCTCTTTGGTGATTCTGTACACAGGGGAAGCTACTCACCAAGCAGATACTCAATAGGTTCTGCCATTGTATTGCTGTAAAGCTAGCCATTTGTAAATGTCTTAGATATAACATTGGATTTGAAGGGGCTTCAAGATCTGTACTTCCTTTATGAAAAGCTCTCCTCTCTCTCTTTCCCTCTCTATCTCCCCCATACACACACATAGACACACACACACACACACACACACAAACACACACACACATAAATTAGTCACAATACCATTTAATTTCCAGAATATTTTGACTAAAATTACGCCACTAAAGGAACCCATATTTTTCAGTCTTACAACACTCTCGGTTTTTCCCCCATCTTTTGGCTCATTATAGAAAAGAAAAATGAAAGTTCTGAGTTATTTTCCATTATATGCAAAAGCAAGCAGTTGGTGGAGTTCTTCGTATTTTCTTTTTGCATGACATGAAGGATTCCACACCAGAGTCAAGTAATTTTAAACTATAAAATGATAGTATGTTGAAGATATCCAGGTGCTTCTAGATTCCTTTGATAAAACTTCTTTCCACTTGGTTTCTATTTATAAAGACCTTTTCCATTCTCTTACCAAATGGTTGAATTTCAACTCATCTCAATACCTAAAAGTCTGGCTGCTCTTTTAGACATAGGGAAACAGACTCTCAGAGCATTAAAATAAGCTGCTCTCAGGGCGGAAGAGAACTTGGGACAGCTTATATCCAGATAACCAATTAATTGGGGTTTCTCAGAGCAGAACCCCTGGGCTTCACACTCTATGGGGGTATGGTCTTGTTACACATAAAGCATTCTGCAACTCTTCAGCTAATTCATTTTGTGACTAAGACATGTTCTAGCAACTGAAGCCACTGTTATGTCCTAAACGAAAAGAACTAGCTTCGGTGGTGGCTTTCTGGTGGTCAACCATTCTTGTTAAGGCTCTACTTAATTTACTTGACCTTCACTAGTAACTAACCATTGTTTCTGGTTTCTAGATGAGAAAAGAGAGCCACATTGTGGTAGGATGACTTCATCAAGGTTATATGGCTGGTCTGGAGTAGAGCCATGGTTTGAAAAAGCAGCCAGATTAAAGTCAACATGAAACATTGGGGCTTCATGCAGCAGAAAAATAAAAGAAAGTCCACAGACACAGGGACCAGAGTGGGTGCTTAAACTGAAGAGGTATTTTCTTGTAATTCCATATCTTCCCCCAGATAACTAGTATCTATATCCTAATGTCCTACCCTTTCTCAACTATTTATTTCAGCCTCCCTTATCACTTAGCATCTTCAGGCCTGACCATGAGAGTCAAGATACTGATTGAATAAATGGCATATTCCAGCTTTCACTAGATCTGCTCTGATGTTAGTGTTGAGTATTGGATTTATACTGCTCAGCACTGTAATTCATGCCTAGTAATAGTTTTCTGTCGTAATCCAAAATGGTTGGTCCCAGACTCTCTTCAAAATCAAGATAAGAACATAGAGCAAATCTGTTTGCCTTGGGGTAAAACAAATGTTAATCAACAGGAATTTTCCTTACCAATGCAAAAGGTCTTCTTGTTTGTTTTTCTTTGACTCAAATTTTCCATTTTTTATCATCTCAATACTATATATCTACAATTTTAGGTACAGACAGTTGAGATTAGTGTTACTGGTTTTAAAAATCTTCATTTTATCAATGGAACTATGGGGAAAAGTCAGTTCAGGCACCCTCTCCTCCCAGGGTATCCTGCCCCATCTCAAGGAAGCAGGGGGAGGGCGATGGGGTAGTGGGGGAGCAGGAGGGCCTGGGCCAAGGGGAGTAAATGTAAATTTTTCTTTTAACAATAAAAATAAGAAAATAGAATTATAACCCAAAAAATCTTCATTTTACTTAATTTATAAAATAAGTTTAGACTATTGAATCGCTTCTGAAACACATAAGAGCCTACATTTAGAGTTGCAATCTGAGAGTGTTACTGCTCTTAGAAGAAATGCATTCTGGCATTTGGGAGCCACGGAATACCACAAAGTCACACCAGACAACAAATCTCACGCAAGAGATTGATCAGGGAAGGCACCAGAAGGTGGCTGCCTCTGCTCTGGAAAGAAGCAGCCCAGAACTGAGTAGAAAATAGGCTTTGTATGAGATATCCTGGGGGCAGAGATGCCCATGGTAGCCTAGTCTTGGTGCGATTGTGTGATTTGATCTTGGGATTTTTTTTTTGAGGAGGAGGGGTGTTGGAGAATGTCCCCCAAGGGTCGATAGAGAAGTCTGGGGAGTATGGGCTTACACAATCACCTAGTGAGATTTCTTCTTTCTCATCTTTCCTTTAACATCTGCTTCAGTATGTATATGCATGGCTCAAAGGTTGTACATACCGTTGGCAGTGGCATAAGATGGAAGCAGTTATGGCTTAGGATGCCATGATATAGAGATCTAAAACAGTTTTTCTAAAGATATATATATATGTGTATATATATATATATATATACTTTTAGATATATATATACTGGACACTTGCATGTCATAGGCAGTTCCAAATGGACCAGAGAATCTCAACCAGACACACCAGCTCTTTTCCCTGTGTCTGTAATACTGAATGGAAAGGACAGATTCTTAAAAGCTAAAGAAATCCCCCTGAAGTGTCACTTAAAGTAGTTAACTAAAGAGAAATACACACTTTAATAACTGAGCATTATTAAAAATCTGTCCTTTCTATGTCAGCAAGGTTAAAAAGCAAAGCCAATTATGTGCCGCAAGGGACGTACTTCTCAGTGACTTTGACGCAGATTTTCTTATAAATTAAGCCCAAATAAGTAATTCAAGGTAACACAGCTATGTTGCTAGAGTATACATTATTTTCTCAGCCACTGCATCTCAGTCATCATTCCTCCTTATTCCTCAGGGGAGAGCATGCCTTTCTATACTATAAACAACTATAATACAAAGTCTAAGCTTTAAAATGTTTCCTAGAGGGAGATACATAGGTGCTCGAGAAATGACAGGAGCATAATGTAAATGCATTAACAAAGCTTCTCTCAGAGAATAATTGCCAAAGGGTAGTTCAGCTTCTTGTTTCCTCATGTGGTAGAAATCCTATGATGTCTGATATCAATTCTAGTTTTGTCCACACCTGATATCCCCAATGCCTACTTCAGTGCAAGGAACAAAAATTTATCTATCTATCTGTATCTGTCTATCTATCTGTCTGTCTGTCTGTCTATCTGCCTATCTATCTGTGAGGTATTGAGGGGCATCTATTTATTTGTATAATTATCTACTTCTTTATTTGTGAGGTGTGTGGGGAGATCCATGTGCATGATGTGGGGCATTTATTATTTATTTATTTGTTTGTGGTAGGCCTCATTCCTACATCGTGGTGCACATGATGACAGTAGGACAGAAGACAAATTGAAGGAATTTTTTTCTCTTCTTCTACCATGTGGAGCTTGGGGGCTAAAACTCAGGTCATCAGGCTTGGAAGCAGATACCTTTAGTCCCTGAGTCATCTCATTAGCCTCAACACAATGTATATAGAAGCATGCTTGAACTGAGAAAAATCACTGCCAATGTGTTTATGATACTTCAGGTATGGAGTATATAGACTTCATATAACACCACACACACATACACACACACACACACACACACACACACACCACATACATACACATGCACACACATACATAACAGATTGGATCATACAGTTATGGAAGCTGAGACACCTCAAGATCAACAGTCAGCAACTTGGAAACCAAGAGATTGAATGCTATGATCTCAGATTAAAATTGATAACTTGAGAATGAAAATTTATAGCAGAAATTTTAGTCAAAATCCTCTGTCTCATGGTTTTTTGTATTTTTGTTTTTAACCCACTCACTCAATTTCGAATCACCTGGTATAATACTGCCTGCATGTCTAGGAGAGTGCTTCCAGAGAGATAGCATCATCAATGTAGGTGGCAGCATCCTCTTAGTTAGAGTCCCAGAGTGAATAAAAGGGGTGAAAGTAAGACTTCATCTGAGCACCTGCATTCATCCCTCTACTTCATGCCTGGAGAAGCACTGTGACAAATGGCCTCACACTCCTGATACCATGATGCACTGCATGCTCCAGCAACACATGAGCCAAGACAACCCATTCCTTTCTTAAGATGCTTTTTTCAGGAATTCTCTCAAGGCAACAAGAATAATAACTTCTAGAGGAGAATTGTACCAAGAAGTGGGGCCATTGCAGTGACTGTATGACTACATGTTTTGTTGACCTTTGGAACTGGTTTGCAGGCAGAATTTGGAAGGGTTTGGAATTGGACTAAAATGAATGAGTGCTTTAATTAAAGCTTAATGGTCCATCCTGGGGATGCAAGTCTTAGTTTGCAAGGGTACAGAGAAAAACGAACTCTATCTGGAATTGCATGAAAATCCATTAATGTTGTATTCTCATAAAGAATCTAGATGTATTCTGCCCATGTCCTGAAAACTACAGTCAGGGCTGAATTCAAATGTCACAGACTCATTTTAGTAGAGTAAATCTCAAAACAGTACAGCATTCACACTGTGTCATGGTGACTGCTCAAAGGTCTTAAATTTATAGCAAACGCTAAGCAAGTAAAAAGGAATTAGGTTGACAATGCAGTTTGTTGATGAAAGGATGGCTAACGTAAAGTTGTAGAGAAGGAAGGTATGGACACACAGTCTGTAATTGTTAATGGTATTAGTAAATTGAGGGAAAAAATCTCACTTCTCACTGAGATAAAATGAAAGGTACCTTGAGGACAAGATTTCATCTAAGATTTCAACTTGCAAAACAGCAAATTTATTCGAGAAGAGAAAGACTCAACTGAGAACAACTCTGAAGGATTTCCCTCATTAAAAATAATTACCTGGGAAAGTGTCTTCCCGAGCTTAGCTACCAAAGCACTGAGGCCACTGTTTAGAAGAGAGTAAGTTATGTCACCTGATAACAGCAGAATATGGCAGCGTCATCCACATGGGTCTGATTTGCAGGCATGAAAAGTTCTGAGAGACCTATACCTGGATCCCAGAAAGCCATGAGACCAGCCAATGTGTGATAGGATCAGGTTCTTTGTAAGGAAGATCTGAGAGGTCACCAACTGAAGTCTAAGTTGTAATGAATTGCCAGGATGGGGAACATATCAGGACTAAGGGACATCTATCAAAGAAATATGAATATATTGTACTGGAGCTGGACTAAGAAGTAGGCTACATTGTTAGAGACAGCATAATGGAAAGAGTGAGACTACTCAGTGGTGCTGGAGTCTAGCAGATGCAATGGGAAAGACAGGATCCTGTACATGGAGCTGTATGATTTAATGTTTGTTTTACAATATCATGGTCTGATATTTTCTTTCTATGTCCTTGTTTCTCCAATTTGAAATTGGAAAGTATATTTTGTGTCATTATATACTGGACATACATATCTTGTTTGTATTAATTTTGGCTTTTTTTCTTTTTTAATTTTACAAGGACTCACAGTTAAGAAATTGACTTAAGTCTCAAAAGAAAACTTGGTGGTTTGGACCTTGGACTTTTGAATATTGTTAAACTTGCTAACACGTTGGAGAATAAGAGTTACAGGAAATTAATATTGTGTTATAAGATGAATTTTGAACTTTAGGAGCTAGGGAAATGGTATTATAAATTAAAATGATGCTTTTGGGTGTCAATTGGACAAGGAATCAATCTCCAGTATCAACTTGACTAGAAAATAAATTTTCTAATTCCAGTATGGCCTGTAATAACTTATTGATATCTGAAGTATTATGTTCAAGCAGGGGTTTTAGATATTTACAAAGTTAATAAAATTAATAAAGACAAGGGAGAAATAGAAAGATATTTGTTATTATCTTGTAGTCAAAGACTGCTCATTCGTTTCCCAGTCGTCCAGACCCAAACAATAACACATAAACAATATTAATTACAATACTGTTTGGTCAATAACTTAGGCATATTTCTAGCTAACTCTTATATCTTAAATTAACCCATTTCTATTAATTTGTGAATCACCATGAGGTTGTGGCCTACCAGTAAGCTTCTACTGACAGCTGGCAGCTGGTGTTTTTCTCCTTCAACAGCTTCATGGCGTCTCCCTGAGTCTGCATACTTTCTCTCTATATCTTTGTTCAGATTTCCTGCCTGGCTTTACTCTACTGAGTCATTGGCCAAATAGCTTACTTAATAACCAATGATAATAAAATATACTCATAGCATACAGAGGGGAATCCTTCATCACTCACTGTGAGACTTCTAAAGCTACAAGAACTCCCCCTTTGTATGCTGTGAATACCATTGGTTAATAAAGAAACTATCTTGGCTTATGATAGGGCAAAAGAGTAGAGCTAGGCAGGGAAAACTAAAATGAATGCTGGGAGAAAGAAGGTGGAGTCAGAGAGACACCATGGAGCTGCCAGAGGAGAAAGACACAAGCTGCTAGCTGGAACCTTGCTGGTAGGCCACAAACCTCATGGTAAAATATAAAATAATAGAAATGGGTTAATTTAATATGTAAGCACTTGCTACGAATATGCTAGAGTCATTGGCCAAACAGAGTTTTAAATAATACAGTTTCTGTGTGATTATTTTGGGAGTTTGGATGGCCGGGAAGCAAACAAGCTGCTTCCTACAACAGTTGTAGTCCAGACAGAAGTACTCATAAGGGGATATATTTATTTGTTTATTTAATTTAGTTATTAATTCTTATTTTTCATTCTTTGGGAATTTCATAAATATAAAATGGACTTTTAACATATCTCTCACATACACTTTCCCTACAAACTAACACAGCATTTTTTAAGCACACATAATATAATTCACTTTGACAGTATATCAGTGTAGGGTCATTCACTTGATCATGGGCCACCTACTTGGCCATATTTTTGAAAAAAGTAATAAGACTTTTCCTCACCCAGTAGACATCAGCTACTCATGGGTGTAAAGCTAGTTTTTAAACTCACTATTAGAAAGGAAGAGATGTCAAACTTGTAAGCTTTTACAAGGCAAGTGAATGACAATAGTTAGTATTCACATGCTGTAAAACTATACTCACCACACAATGGTGCTTGGAAGATAATTATTTTTGAATAAACCAATAAGTGGAAATATCTACTCAAGTAATTGAAAAAGCATGATCAAGGAAAGGACTTTGTTTTGTTTTGATGTCATTAGAAAAAGAGACTATCGTTTCTAATTCAGGTACCTAAACTTTCAGAAGAAATGCCGAGAAATACTTTTAATTATCTATCCAGATCCCTACCTACCTTCACCATTTGACATTTTCTAAATTTCAGTCGTTTCTTGAGACTGTCTTAAAATATATATCTCTATTACCCCTTCAGGTTAACATATTTCCCACAATCCCAGCCCACTATAACCTTTCTCAAGAATAATATTTTCTGAGGCTCATACTGGGAGGTCATTTCTGGGTGCGAGGCACCAATTTGAAAGGTCTGAGACATTACCCTGCTAACATTCCCTCAAGAATCCTAAATAAGAACTATTTCAGTCTTCATTTTGCAAATTAGAAACTGGGGTTCTGTGCGTTAAGTAATTTCTACAAATACCCAGAGCTAATAACCAACACAGACATGTTGAAACAAACATCACTTTGATTTGTAAAATGAACACGCTACAAAGTCAAGAGATCAGTAAGCACCAAGAGTCCGTAGGCCTCACCTCACAGAAAATACCATTAGTTTAATGAACCAATCTTCCCTTTATGAGTCATAAAGAATTGTTTATTCAAGTAATTGTGTAAATAAATTAATCTGAGCTAAACATCTTAATTATGATCATCTTACCCCTAAAATCTTATTGCACTATAAAGTTTCATTAATAGTTGTGTTGTGTGAATCTCTGTGAGTGTGTATGCATATATATGTGTGTCTTCTAGGTGCTATCTTTACAAGCTCAGGTTTGAAGATGTCAAAAACATATCTGGTAGAAGATGAGTGGGGTAAAACTATTTTACGAGTTATTTAGAATTTTTTCTACTTTTCCCTCCATGTCTGAGCCTGTATCTGCTGATATTCTGGACTACGGAGGAGAGAAGACACAGAATCCACCATGCAGTACTTCTGTGCTTTGGACAAATCACTTCACACTTCTGGAACTAATTTCTTCACCTCCTACAAAGGGTTTCCTGGAGAATCAATAGTTCTGAAACATTTCTCTGGCCCCCACCAGCTGAGATTCAGATCCACAGGAATTTACCTAAAAGCCGATGGCTCTGAGACTCAGAGCTGAACAGCTACAACAGACTGCTGAATGCATCTAGTAACTAATAACACCAGACACCTACCACAAGTTGTTTTTCCTTGTTTCTATTAATAAAAGAGCAGATGTGGAGATGGGCACTCTGCGGTGCTTCTCAATTCACCTGACTCCTTGACTGAAAAAGCCATGTATTTTACCAGAATGATAATTGTTCATCCTTGACAACATTGGCTTAGTACTTACAAAGAACTTCAAGAATAAAGCTACCAAGAGCTGAACCTGATTTCTGCAGACACAGATGATATAGCAAGGAATGTTAGGCTGCTTCTGAGTCCCCTTAAAGGCTATAGAATAAAGAATAGAAGCTCTGGGGATACATACACAGCAAAGAGCAGAGCTTATGGATGGGATCAGTATCTCTGCCGGAATTTCAACTTTGGATCAGATGTTGGTGCTACCTCTGAATGTCAGGTATTACAGACCTTGGGAGTCCATTTGGAATCTGTTATTCCCTAGCTGAGTGGTCACAGCATTATACATTCAGGTGATGACACTATCTAATGGCCACAGCTCAAATCTCATAGCACAGACCTAAATATTTAAGAGATATATCAAATTGGATATGCTCTAACTGGACCACATCATGGCCATATCTGTCGCCACACGGGAGAACAATCATACCAGAGGCCTGTCTTATATGCTGCTGAACTAGATGTCCAAGTTCAACCTTGTTCTGGCTTTTGTGTATTATTGGGTATGATCCAAATTTAAAAAAAAACATTTCTTGTAATGAATCCACAAATTATTAAAAAATAAATCCCTAAAACATTTAAAAATGGAAGAAAGAAGAGCAGTGGACAGATGTAACAAGAAGAAAGGAAGGAAGGCCACTGAGAAAGCCAGGGCACAGCAGCCAGGAAGACATAGGGAAACTGTGCCTCTTAGTAACTCATTTTCTTGCATTTATATTCTAGAGCCTGAGAACAGTGTCTGAGAGCCCTGAGACAAATTTTGCTTCTATTTCTGGCAACACATTTACAAATTAGAAAATTATAAATGCAAGTCACCACCCTAGAGGGCCGGTGTAAACAAGGTGACAGTACAAAATCCCCAAGTATCCCCCCCCAGTATTAGCTTGTGTGGAAAACAGGTTTGTGGCTCACTGGGGAAATTCAAGCTGTGACAAGAAACCAACCTTCACTGAACGCCAGATGATGAGGCTACAACATGACAGATTCCTCTTGAGATCAGGAAGGACTCTGCAGATAAGTACGGCTTCTAGAGAGAATATAAACTGGGTAAGAGCGTGTTAGAATAGCAATGGTTAGCCAGAAGGAAAATGTATTGTTTTCAAAATCATAGAGGTAATTGAGAGTTGTTTTAGAAAATTGAAAATTTTAAAATTAAAAATCAGCCGAAATTTAACCATTGTGACAAAATTAGATGTTGTGGCACACAAATGCAAAATAAATTTCTTACCTAATCAGCTCTTTCCAGTCCATAACTGAAGCTGAGATTATATCATTTGTGTGCCCACCTTCTGTTAAAACGTGAGAATCATCATAGATTAGTCAGGAGCAGAACTGATAAAATGAATTTGCATATTAAAAGGGTATGTGTTAGATTGGCATGCATGTCATTGCCCAACAATAGTTATCTGCATACTAGAGAGGTCAAGCATCTGGTAGCTACCTGGTCCATAAGGCTAGATTCCTCAGATCCCCAGCCAGGAGGATTCCTGGAGAGCCACTGGTCTTCAGTCCACATTCAAGCCCAGTGAAGATGGGTTCTGATATCAGTGAGGAAATGCATCATCATCGTCATCAGCAGCAGCAGCAGCAGCAGCAGTAGTGTTATAATTAGGGAAGAGGTGTGCGGGTTGTATGTTCCCAGCCCCCAGCCCCCAGCAGCTGGCCCGCTCAGCTGCTGGCCGCCTGCACCCAAAAGAACCACAGGAGAACGGTATTCATTCAAACTCTGCCTGGCTTATTATCTCCAGCCTTTTCCCGGCTAGCCCTCACCTCATAAACTAACCCATTATAAAAGTCTGTATGTCACCACGAGGTGGGTGACTTACCGGACAGAACTTCCTTCTGCGGCGGGGGCCTCATGGCGACTGGCTCACTTTCCTTCTTCTCCTCAGAACTTCCATTCTGTCTACTCCGCCCACCTAAGGGCTGACCTATCTTATAAGCCAGGCAGCTCTTTGTTCAACCAATAAGAGTAATACAAAATACAGGAGAACACTCCCACATCACAGCAGCAGCAGCAATGATAGTGGGAGATCTTTCCAGAGAGCTTTGAAGGCAGTGAGGAAAAAAATGAAGCTTTCCCTTGGACCTTCTTTTATCCTGGCTGCCACCTGAGGGTGCCACCCATATTTCAGGTAGATCTTACTGCTTCAAATAAGATGACAATTTAAAATCCAGTAGCTTAGCTATTGGTTCCAGATCCAGTCAAGGTGACAACCAACACTAACCACATGGATAATTGCCACATTTGGCAGAGGTATGCACTAAGTGACAGTCTGTGTACTGGTATTTTGTGTACTGAGATTTTCTGAAAGCAGTTTATCATATAATCCACCCAATAATTTTATTATATGTAAAACTTAGACAGTGGTTAAGCTAGAATACTTCCGGTTGAAAGAAAAAAATATGAATACATCATCTTGTTTTAAACTTAGTCCTGTTGAAATCTGTCTGATGATTCCCCATTGGTTAAATAAAAACAATGGGGGTGGATGAGAAAGGCCACTAAGTCAAAGTCTGTCTTCATCATGTCATCCACCCCCATTGTTTTTATTTAACCAATGGGGAATCATCAGACAGATTTCAACAGGACTAAGTTTAAAACACCTGGCAGGAAATGCTGAGTCCTGTGGAAACATTGTTTTAAATTGTGGAATACAAACTGATTTTTGGAAGTATAAAAACTTATCCCCTTGCCAGGCAGTGGTGGCACACACTTTTAATCCCAGCATTTGGGAGGCAGAGACAGGCAAATCTCTGTGAGTTCGAGGCCAGTCTGGTCTACAAGAGCTAGTTCCAGGACAGGCTCCAAAGCTACAGAAAAACCATGTCTCGAAAAACCAAAACAAACAAACAAACAAAAAAACCCAAAAAGCCAAAGAACAAAAGAAAAAAACAATTATCTCCTCAAATCTAATGAAATAGTGATAAGCCCTTGACAATATATACTCTTGTTTTTATACTTTTCTTTTATTATTTTTTTAGTATCAGTTCATCAGAAGTGATATCTTTTACTTCTAACATTCATAATTTGTATTTCCCTTATTTGTCCTGCGTAGGACATCATCAATTCAATATTTTTTTCAAGTAACAAGGTTTTAGTTTAACTTTTTTCTACTATTTTCATTAAAACTGATTTTAATAATACAATACTATTAATTCCTTGGTAATTTCATTCAATGTATTTTAATCAGATTCATACACAACATTCCCCCCAATTACTCCCAGATACACCCTGTTCTTGTACCCCCTTGCCTACTTTCTGTCCTGTTTTTCTTGTTGATGACTCTTAGAAGACTATCTCACAGCAGGATCTGGTCCTTTGGCTCTTACAATTCTTCACACCCTGGTCCACATTGTTCTTTAATTCTCAGGTGTGAGGATGTGTTCTAAATGTATCCATTGGAGACAGGCACCCTACTCCTAGTTGTTCTCTGGGTTTTGACAAGTTGTGGTCTTCTGAGATGATTAAAAACTGATTTTTGGAAAGCAGAAGCACACATACACAAAAGCTTCCAAGAGCACACTAACTAGCCAGGCCACAAAGTTTCAAGCTACAGACACCTTTGGAAAGTAACACTGTCTGTCAGAACACAAAGCATCTTCGGAGATGAAACTTGCTCAATTTAGTTTAAAATTATTTGTAAATATAGAGATAATCTTGGAAGAAAAGTTTTTTGAAGAAAATAGAAAGTAATTGATGCCAATAACTTATGAAAAATTAGAGATGGAACTTAAAAATTAGAGACCCATGAAATCATGAATTTACTGGCTTAAGCATACCCCTTTTAGTGTGTTGTTAGAGTTAATCAAGTTCTGAGAGAATTGCTTGAATAGTAATTATAGAATTAACTGTACAACCAATTTGCATTCATGTGTGTGTGGTGGGGTCAGGGGAAATTCTGCATCCTAATTAGATCCATAGAAAGAAATCTGATATGAAGGAAGGAAAGAAAGAACATACTGGAGGAGAAAAAATAAAAGGCATTAATGATGTTACCTGTGAATCCAGTATGTACCACTTAGAGACATCTGGTAAACCAAGGTTTGCTATAACATGATCTTCTTTGCCAATAGAGTGAAGTTAACAGTTGTAGAGATCTGCTGTCAGCAGGTTATAACTGGAAAACACAGTCATGTGGAGCAAGGTTACATTAAATGGCTCTGAGATATGAAGATGACCCAGCAAGCTCTCATGACACAGTCAACGACCTGGTAGGATGATGGGGAAAAGCTATTAGCCAATCACCTCAAGTTGGGGTGTGGCCATTGGGACCCCAGGTAATGAAAACTGAGAGAAGACAGGTGTGCTCTCTCTCTCCATGTGTCTGTTGGATGGATAGGACTTCGGACTTCCCACCCTAGTAGCATGAGTCTTCCCTCTTTTCATTTATTAAAAATACCTTTTCCTATTGAGCTGGCTTGGTTGTTTATTGTGCCGTGTGCCGTTACAGTAGGAAACTGAAATAATTGGAGTTGACATATGTTAGTAATTCAATGCACCGGTGTTGTGACAAACTGATGCATTACATTCCTTTCTAAGAATCTAGTTAATGACAATTAGGAGGTGAAAAGCCTTAGTTGAAAATGTATTTGAATCCACCTTAGGTTCAACTGATACTGAGCTTTCAGTAGTGATATTGATGCTAGATGAGTGTTGATGATGTGTTGCTTTACTGGTGAAAACAGATTGAAATTTACTGGAACCAAGAATTCAGGAGAAAGAAATTATTGACTCTAGTTAAAAGGGTTGGAGATATGGCTGGCAGCTGATGCCAGTTCCCTATTGCGAAGACAAGTCAAATCCAGCAGATTGGGGGCTATGTGAATCGTCTCACTGTAGGAACTTCAAGCCAGTGAGACCAGCTGTAATGTTTCTGGGGAAATGCCAGAAAAGCCAGAGCTTGTCCCAATGAAAAGCATAAACATGAAGAAAGGAATATAGTAGGGTCAGTAATTAAAGAAGAGCATTAATCCTTAGAAGCAAAAGACTTTTTACCCAATGAGCATGAGTTCAAGGATAACAACAACAACAAAATCTTAGATAAGACATCCAGTGTTGGACACAGCCAGGAAGTTCAGAATGGAATTTCAGTTGTTCTAATATAGTTGGATTTTCCCTTTCAGTAGACATTGTCTGCACGAGGCACAAATGATTGTTTGACTCTATAACTATTTATTGTGATCACTAGATTCTAGGCAATGAGAAACATACAAAAGTTATAAGTCCAAGTGAGTTGCTGCCCTTCCTTCACTTAACTTGAAATCTATTAAAATGGCAAAGGAAATTACAGTTGCTGTGTGTTGTGATATGAGAAAATAGGAGGTTCCTGTGGAAGACTTAGAGAAGACTTTTTCAGGATAGTCATAGAGTTTCTTAGAGGAAGTTATCTTTTTTTTCTTTTTATAGCATAATTCTCTATTGTTTTTTTGGGGGGGATTTATATTATACATGCCAATCCCATTTACCTGCCAGTCTCTCCATATCCTCCCCTCACCCCTGCAGTATTCCTTTTCAAAATAACCCCCCAAATCAATTAAAAACAAAATGAACAAAAAGAAAACCATCTTTCCAATACCTCTTCATTCATCCTAGTGACATTGGGTACTGCAGTGTATCATGCAGTGTACCCTTTGTTCAATCAACCCCACCCACAAAATGTTCATTGCAATGAACCAATCATTGGCCTGGTTCAAGGCCTCTGACACACCACTGTCATCAGATACTCACCAAAACTGCTGTCAGATAGCCTGCTGTTGCCCCAAGTCATGGGAATCCTGTGGTTATGGTTCCAGAGGACCAGTCCCTTCATGCCCTCCAGCAGGTCATAGATGGGGTAGATGTTAGGATGGACCAACCTAAGGCCCAGGGTGTGAGTCTGCGTGGTAGCTGAGCTGGATATTTCCTGCAACTGGCAAGGGGCAGAGTCAGACCTCCTAGGCCTATGCCTTCAGGGCAAACTCACCCACATGCATGGTAAGGGGTGGGGACATCTTTATTGAGTGTGTGTGGGGGTCAGATTTCCCATGGCAATTGGGCCAACTCTCTTTCTGTACTGTCCAGGGCCCTGTACTCTCACAAGGTCAGAGAGGAGAGAAGCCAACTCAATACAACCCTAGGATTTCAACATGCATGATTTTTAAGATCCCTTGTGGAAACACGGGCCATGGACATCATCACAGAACCCTGCTGCAGCAGGAAGATGGACCTAGAAATGGAAGCTCCCATCCAGGTATCACCGTGGCCCTGTGTGCAGGCCACACAGATTGGCACAGTTCTGGTGGTAGCACAGCCTTCAGACTCCAACCTAGCCACAGGTTGCAGCCTGGACCCAGGCATACATGTGACCTTTGGTGTCACCATGGGCCATGGATATCAACAGAGATGCTAGATACAATAGGGTTACAGATTAAAGCATGGCCCTTATCAACAGCCTGGGCTCAGAGTGGCAGTATGGGCCACTCTGATTGACATGATCCCCACAGCAGCATGGTCTTCAGATATCACCATGGCACCAGTTGGTGATGGTATTAAGAACCACAAACATCAACACAGACCCAGGCTATGGTGGGGCCACAGACCTAGACATGGCCCTCAACAACAGCCTAGGCCTGGATATCATCATGATACTGTGGAAACATAGACCACTCAGAACTATATGATTCCAGCTGCAGCATGACCCTCAGATCCCCACCAGGCTTCTGATGCTGGCTCAGATTTTATGTGAAATTTTTTCATCTAAGTATCCACTTCCAAATTACCACACTGAGGCTTACCATTACTTACAAATGCACAGCCGATAGCTCAGGCTTATTACTACCTAACTCTTATATTTTAAGTTAACCCATATTCCTTTTTTACACTCTGTCACTATGGTGGTGCCTTTATTAGCCGGGTCCATCACCTGCTCCCTCTATATCTGAATGGCAACTCCTCTTACTCAGTCCTTCATTATCCCATCATTCTCAGTTTGACTTTCATG
>JAQHUG010000034.1:10993879-11004835 GCA_028555095.1 Dicrostonyx torquatus
CTGATATTTTTGAGTTAATCTTGTATCCTGATACATTATTGAAGATGTTTATGAATTGTAGAAGTTCCTTGGTAGAATTTTTGGGGTCACTTATGTAAACTATCTTATCATCAGCAAATAGTGAGAGTTTGACTTCTTTTCTGAATTGTATCTCCTTGGTCTCCTTTTCTTGTCTTATTGCTCTAGCTAGATCCTCAAGTACTATACTGAATAGATGTGGAGAGAGTGGACAACATTGTCTTGTTCCTGATTTCAGTGGGATTGTTTTGAGTTTCTCTCCATTTAGTTTGATGTTGGTTGCTGGCTTACTGTATATAGCCTTTATTATGTTTAGGTATGTTCCTTGTATCCCTGATCACCCCATGACCTTTATCATGAAAGGATGTTGTATTTTTTGAAAGTTTTTTCAGCATCTAATGAGATGATCACGTGATTTTTATTTTTCTGTTTATTTTTATGGTGGATTACGTTGACAGATTTTCATATGTTGAACCATCCCTGCATCTCTGGGATGAAGTTGACTTGATCATGGTGGACTATGGTTCTGATGTGTTCTTAGATTTGATTTGCCAGTATTTTATTGAGTATTTTTGAATCAATGTTCATAAGTGAGATTGGTCTGTAATTCTCTTTCTTAGTAATGTCTTTGTGTGGTTTATGTATCAGGGTAATTATAGCCTTATGACAAGTGTTTGGAAATCTTCCTTCTGTTTCTATTGCGTGAAACAATTTGAGTGGTATTGTTATTATTCTACTTTGAAAATTGTGCAGAATTCTATGCTGAAACCATCTACTCCTGGGTTCTTTTTGGTTAGGAGACTTTTGATGACTGTTTCTATGTCTTTAACAGTTACATGTCTATTTAATTTGCTTATCTAGACATGACTTAATTTTGGAAAGTGATATATATCCAGAAAATTGTTCATTTCCCTTACATTTTCCAATTTTGTGGAATATAGGTTTTCAAAACATGACCTGATGGTTCTCTAGATTTCCTCTATGTCTGTTGTTGTGTCTCCTTTTTCATTTCTGATTTTGTTAATTTGGATATTCTCCCTTTGCCTACAAGATATTCCATGACATAACCAGATTTAACCAATACCAAGCCACAAACCTAGGCCTACACAAAAATACTAGAAGGAAAACTCAAACCCAAGAAAGTCTGCTACATCCACAGAAGCACAGATAATAAATGATCACAAAGAAGCAAATCTCAAAGAAGGGAAAATCACATACAATAATATCACTACCAACAAAACCTAAAATCAAAGGAGACAACAATCATTGTTCATTAATATCCCTTAGTATAAATGAACTCAACTCACCTATAAAAAGACACAGGCTAACAGATTAGATTTGAAAACAGAATCAATCCTTCTGTTGCACTTCTTGTGTTTTCTTGTGTTTCTTGTACACACCTCAACCTCAAAGACTAACATCATCTCAGAGTAAAGGGTTGGGAAAAATTTTCCAATGAAATGGGCCTAAGAAACAAGCTGGTATAACTATCCTAAGAGTTAACAAAATATACTTCAAACTAAAATCAATAAAAAGAGACAATGAAGGACATTTCATATTAGTCACAGAAAAAAAAAAGACCATGAAGAGGAAATCTCAATACTCTAAGCCTCAAAGACAAGCCCATTCTTATATATAAAAGAAACACTACTAAAGCTTAAATCACACATTAAACCCCACACACTGATAGTAGGAGACTTCAACACCCCATTCTTACCACTGGACAGGTCTGCCAGACAGAAAATTAACAGAGAAATAAGGGAACTAACAGATCCTATGACACAAATGGACTTAACAGACATCTATAGACATAAAAGAATATACCTTCTTCTCAGCACCTCATGAATCCTTCTCAAAAATTGACCACATACTATGTAACAAAACAAACCTCAACAAACACACAAAAAAATTGGAATGACCCCGTATATCTTATCAGATCACCATTGCTTAAAATTAAAATTCAACAGCAACACTAATTTCAGAAAGCCCATAAACACATAGAAATTAAACAATAATCACATGAATCATCAGTGGGTCAAGAAAGAAATAAAGGACAAAGTTAAAGACTTCCTAAAATTCAATGAAAATGGCACTAAATGAAAAATAAAGAAACTCTAAATGTGGCTGACAATGGGAGCTGACTGAGAAGCCAATGATAATGGCACTGGGATTTGACTCTACTGCATGTACAGGCTTTTGGGATCCTAGGTTGCTTGGATGCACACCTTCCTAGGCCTGGATGGTGTGGGGAGGGCTTTGGATTTCCCACAGGGCAGGGTAACCTGCCCTCTCTTAGGACTGGAGCTGAAGGAGGAAGGGTGAGTTGGGGAGTGGGAGGAGAGGAGGAAGTGGGAATTTTGAATGGTATTATTTATAAAGCAATAAAAAAAGAAGGTGGAAAAATCCCACACTACTGAGTTAATGGAATACCTGAAAACTCTAGAACAAAAAGAAGCAAACTCCTCCTAGATGCAGGAAATGATCAAATTGAGAGCTGAAATCATCAAAATAGAAACAAAGAAAACAATACAAAGAATCAATGAGAAAAACAGCTGGTTCTTAGAGAGAAAATCAACAAAATAGGATGAAGTCATCTTTAATGCGAGAGAAAATTGCTAAATAGAAATCAGTTTGGCCGTTTACAGTTAGAAGATTCTTCAGGAAAATGGTAACACCTACAGAAAAAAGGTTGACACACTCTTGGAAGTATATTACATTCTATAATTGTATCATAATGCTTAAGAATGTGTATGGTGTGTGAATTCATGTGTGGTGGTTTGAAAGAAAATGTCCACCAAAGGGAGTGGCACTATTAAGAAGTGTGGCGTTTTTGGAGGAAGTATGTCACTGTGGGGGCCAGCTTTGAGGTCTCTTTTTCTCAAGATTTCCTGGGTGTGACAGTCAGTCAACTTCCTATTGCTTGCAGGAAATAGTACTCTCAGCTCCAGCACCACATCTGCCCGCACAGCGCCACACATCCCTCTGTGATGAAAATAGACTAACCTCTGAAACTGTAAGAGAGCCACACTCAATTAAATGTTTTCTTTATAATAGCTGTTGTGGCCATGGTGCCTCATCACAACAATAGTAGACCCTAACTAAGACAGCATGTAAGTGTTGAACACTCATGAGTGAGCGTGTGTACTCATGTATACATGTATGTGGCTAGAGAATAGTAGTGAGAGATGTTGCTAAGAGGTCCTCAAAGACCAGACCCCAAATGGCCATGTACACAATGTTTGCTTCTTATGTCAATAACAATGAAGAGACTTTGATTTTGTCAAATGCTTATTAGGATTCTTGGGTTTTTGTCTTTGCAAGTGATAACAACTCAAATCAAAATATCTACAAGTCATTGTTGCATGTCACAGGAGAAGCAGATAGAGGTCCAGCTGGAATGAATGAAACTATATGCCTATTCATTTCTATTTCAGTTCTCTTCACCTTTGCACTTATTCATGGCCCTCTTTCTTTGTAAACACATTTCTTCAGGACTACAGACACACACATGAAAACTGTCAGCTTGTATCTATAAGCAGCTATAACACATATGAAAAGAAGGAAGTAAACAAAATCCAAAGCTTTATTTCATTGTTTTATACTGAAGTTGACCTTAAGATAATTGAACAAATGAGCCTGACCTAACTACATATAGGTTTGATTTTGCTTCTCTAGACAGAATTTCACTGTGTAGTTTTGGCTGTCCTGAAACTCACTCTGACCAGGCCAGTCTCAAACTCACAGAGATTTGCCTGTCTCTGTCTCCCAAGTGCCAATATTAAAACTATGAACCAGCCGGGAGGTGGTGGTGCACGCCTTTAACCCCAGCACTTGGGAGGCAGAGGCAGGTGGATCTCTGTGAGTTCAAGGCCAGCCTGGTCTACAAGAGAGACCCTGTCTCAAAAAGCCAAAAATAAATAAATAAATCTAAAACTATGAACCACCACTACCTTGTGCATATGGGTTTTGAAGAAAGAAATTTTCTTCAGCTCTTGGCAGAAGAAAAATTTAGAAATTCAGAAGGTAAAAGATCTGACTGTTACGTTGGCTTTAATGACAGAAGGTTCTTCTGTCTACAAACCCAGAGAGCTCTAGGAGGTGAGAGCAGTCTCAAATGAACAATGAGCAAAGAAACTAGGATGTCAGTTCTGCAACACTGAGAAAATAGATTCTGCAGACAAAAAAATGAACTTAGAACCTGATTTTTTATTCTCCAGAGCCTCTAAAGCAAATTAGACTGGTAAGCATCTTAGTTTCAGTCTTGTGATCTCCTAAGCAAAGAACTCATTCTTTAAAGAACTTCTCTTCTGCCTAAACACGACTTACTAGACTGTTGTTTCAAGCACCAATCTTGTGGCATCTTACTCTCAGCGTTAGAAAGCACACAATGAGCCTTTGTTCCTTGGATACTGGTTCAGTTCTAGCTCCAAGATACTCTCAACTGATTGACACAATGTATGGCATATGTCTAAGAGCCAGTCTCCATAACCAGGAAAAAGGTGGACCCTCTGAGTCACCCAAACAGGTCAGAAACCCATCCTACTGGTCAATGAAATCAGAGTGGTAAGGACAAATTGCAATGTTCTTCCATGGAACATTATGAAAGTTTAGATGAGGCAAAGGTGGGTGGACACTGTTTACAGGAGATGGGAGAGAAACACAACAGGAGAGAACCATATTCAGATCAGAGGATCATACCGGCTGAAGAGTGAAAAACCTATGATCTAGAGACAGGGTCCTCAGTGTGGAGCCTTGTAATCATCTCTAACAGACATGATTATTGATTGAGCATGAGTAACAAAGTCGGAAGCAACATACCACCTGGACCCACAGGTTGCTACAAACTAGACTTTGAATAGTTCCTTGAATAAAGAAATTCACTAGTGAAGGGATGAGTGAGCACTGATAAAAAAAAGTGTGAATGGCTTCTCAAGGTATTGAAAAGACTTAGGAAATATTTCTTTTAGCTATGAAAATTGAGGCTCCAGGGCCACAAAACCCCAGGATTCTTCAACAGATCAAGCATGTCAGATTGCAAATACCAGAGTGCATGGTGCTTTTATGCATCACTGGGGCATGATTACATAACACCCTGAATGTTCAGTCTGCCTCTGTGGGCCTCTTGCTGTTATCTGTGAATCACTGCAAGCTGACATAATTCAGTTTTCTCCTTGGCCATATGTCTCCAGTCACTTGCCATCATTGCTCATCCCCAATGTAACTCCTCCTTACTTCCTTTCCATTAATTTGCATGACTAAGATGCCCTCCCAATCAAATGAGGGGACCCTTGTCCTTAGGTGCCTGCCGTGGCTGCCTGCCTTTGCTAAAAGCCTCTGCCTGGGCTTTGACCTTCTTTCCCTCTGATAATTTCCACTTCATTAACTTGGAAATTGTCCTTAGATTAGAAAAGTTATTTCTCCCTATTAACTCTCAGCAATATGACCACATGGTCAGATGGAAATCCTATTAAGTACCCAGGGTTGAATGCGAAAAGTCTGACTACTGCGCTAAAAGAGATTAGTAACTGATTAAATCTATTTCTGCTCTTAAAGGTAGCTAATGTGTACCGGTGACTAGCTTCTCTTTAGGTTTTTCTGTTGTAGCCTGTCCTGACACTGCAGTATCTGACTGTCATTAATCATTCCTATGAATTCCCTTCCCTGAAGTGGGTAAGGAGCCCTATTCAACATCTATACCTCCGGGCTCATGCCAATGACTGGGGATATAATGGTTTGTACGATAGGCATGGCCCTGGTCCTTTGGAAATTATGGATTCTGCAGAGAAAGATAATCAACAATAGAAATGTGCTGTGAAAAAAAATAGTCATTAAAAAATCTTAAAATGTGACACTGGCATAAGATTTGAAGCATAAATAGGGACTAAAGAGTTCAAAGGGATTGATGATTCTTTTTCTATATTCTAACACTATTCAAAAGGTGGGAGAAGATGAACAAGGAAGTCAGGAATGCGAGGGGCTGGTCCACCCACTAAGACAGTGTGTCTGATCTAATGGAACCTCACCAAATCCAGCTGAACCGGGACTGTATATGCATATGATCAAACCGGACTCTCTGAATGTGGCTGCCAGTGGGGGCAGACTGAGAAGGCATCAATAATGGCACTGGGACCTATCTCCTCTGCATGCATTGACTTTTGGGGTATCTAGTCTAGTTAGATGCACACCTTCCTGAGCCAGGATGGATGGGGGAGGGCCTTGGGCTTCCCACAGGGCAGGGTAACCTGTCCTCTCTTAAGGAAGCAGAGGGAGGGAGGGAGGGAAGGTAGTGGGGGAGCCCGAGGGGATTGGGAGAAGGGGAAGAAGTGTAAATTTTCAAAATTAAAATAAATAAATAAAACTATTCAACACATTTTATTTTACCTGTATTCAGAAACTCCTGAATGATATTTATATTATAATATACAATGATATAATGTTAAAATATAATGCATTATAATGAATAATACTATATAATAGTATATGCATACCATATATATATATATATATATATCAGTCATACCAAGTTTGTTTACTTCCCTTTAACAACACAGGGAGAATGTGGTTTTCAAGATCCTTATCATGTAAGTCATTCTATTTTTTAAATTCAGAGCTCCTAATTTGTTGGTATCCTCATGGAACAGATCCTTTGTCAGTTCAGGTGTGGAATTAATGTAGAGAAGTAAATTACTATTTCTTGGGTAACTAGTCTGTCTGCCAATCTATTAGATATTTGAAACATATTTAGATTTTTAGATTTAATCTTCAAGAAAGGGAGCAGTCAGCTATGGCCAGCCTTATTTACAGGAAATTTAGCTGAGGCTGCAGGGTATACTCCAGACCACCCTGCTGTAAGAGGTAGAGAGCTAAGACTTTTAACCCCTAATAATTCAGTTTTTATAGTCCATTGTATGTCACAGCTCTCTCTCTATATATATATATATGTGTGTGTGTGTGTGTGTGTGTGTGTGTGTGTGTGTGTGTCTGTGAGTCTGTGTGTGTCTGTGTGTAATGTATAAGTGTTGCCTGTGGTTGCATTACTTTTTGCAGCACGAATGTCCCTTTTCTGGCTCCTTTTAAATTTCCATGCAAAAAACATCAGAGGAGTGTGTGTGTGTGCATGTGCACATGTGTGTGTGTGCATGTGCACATGTGTGTGCATGCTTGTATATGTGTGTGTCTGTTGAGTATGCACACACCTGAGATCTGCTTTCTTTTCTGTAAATGAGTGTTTAGATTCTAATATGCAACTCTTTTATTTATCGTCATTAAATTTTATCTGGCAGAGCCTGAAAAATCTTTCCAATCTGCTAAAAGATTCCACATTGATTCCTTTACTCAGCAAGAAGCTCTTATTTGTCATGCCTGAGCAAAGCAAAACCTATGCTATCTACATTCTCTTCTAAGCCTTTGCTCCTACAGTTGATCCCAGTAAGATTATATCTCACTTTTAGAATCACATATTCTCAGTTTCTTAATCTCTTTTATTGCTCATCCATTCTCACAGATCCTAAACAATAACCACCTTTGAATCATCTGAAACAGTCCTATGCACTTTTTTTCTTTGAATCCTTACTCATCTATCAAGATGATATCTCCATAGTATCATTAGAACTGGGGAGGCCCTGCTCACATTTCCATAGCCACAGTTTGGCATCTGTATGTGGACAGGATCACCTTTGTGGGATTTTGGGATTCAGGCAAGATATTGTAAAGCTGAGTGACAGACTCATCACTGTGTGTCTGGATAAAGACTTGCAACAGTTCCATTAGCTGGTGAACTTTGTTAGATGCCATTATGATCTTAATTCAGTCATCATTACCACTCACCACATGTCTTAAAGGAGCTAAACTTGTGCCATACCTCCCTGTCCCAACTCTAGCCAACTTATCTCAGTCATGTGGGTCTTTATGATGGTTATTTTTTCTGTTGCTGTGACAAAACAGTATGACCAAAGCAGTTTATAAAAGAAAGGGCTTATTTGTGGCTTACAGTTCCAGAGGGATAAGAGTTTATTATCACCACGGTGGAGAAACATGGCAGCAGGCAGACACGGCAGCGAGAACAGTGGCTGAGATCTCTCATCTCCAACCACAAACAGGAAGCAGAGAGAGTGAACTGGAGATGGCAGGAAGTTTTAGAACCTCAAAGTCAACCTCCAGGGTTGACCTCAGCCTCAGCCTCCCTTAACAGTGTCACCAACAGGGGACCAAGTTTTCAAATAACTGAAAATATGACGGTTATCTCACTCAAGCCACCAGAGTCATGAATCAGTGTACTTAGCTTTGGACCTTCTTAGTCACAATCAATGAGCAGTCCTGCTCAGCCTGGGACCCAGCAGAAACCATATTGGCTCATGTTTTCTGAGTCAGGACTGCAAACCTTCATCTAACTGTGCATTATAAGGCAACTGTGTGACTCTCAGCTAAAGTTTTGGAGCAATTTAGCTCTCATAGAAACCTGCTGAGTGACTTGGTAGAAGTTTTTCCAACTTCTTAGTAAGATTCACACATACATGGCAATACCCCTGCCATCTGAGTCTATAACTGTGAAGCTGAAGCCAGTCCACTTTCCCAGATTCAGTGGTCAATCTGAATTTTGAAGGAAACCCTGTCTTCCCAAGGATCCATGTCTACCTGGATCTGCCCAGAGTTTACAGAAAACAAAATCCAGAAAAAAAAAAAACCTACTGGCAAAACTCTATTTCTGAAATTTAGTATAGAGGGCCTTTTCAGACAAATAAAATATGATGAAATTTTTTACCTTTAGATCTGCTCCCAAGAAAGGTAACAGGACATCTTCAAATTGAAATGAAAGATGTGCCAACAGGAAAGGGCAAAAAATAGGTCACTGTAGTAATGGCAGGCACATTTCAAGTTCAGTATACTCTTACAGTGTAGTACATAATCACTTTAAAAGAAGATATTCTATACATGATTAAAAGTGTTACCATTAAAAACACAGCCTTGTTCCCTAACTGCAATATCTACATATCATCCCTCTTTACTCTAAGGCTCAAGGAAAATCATAAAAGAGTGATTTGTGAGGCAGAGGTTGGGGAGGACTGTTTCAAGACAATGTGTTCAGGACATGGCATGGCACTTGCACTAATGAAATCATAGTAGGACTAGTCCAGTTAGAATTCCAGCATAGATAAAGAGCCCCACTGTTTTCTGATAACGTACTGTCAGTTGGTGACAGATGGGGCATAGTCCACGGTAGGATTTTCATGTTCCAGCAGATGTCTGTGTACACATACATACATGAGCATCCCAATTTGGATTCATGGTTATAAAAATAATCAAAATTAAATACAAAGAGGGTATAGAGTTGAGAGGAAGATGTGCCTAGTAGGTCTGAGAGGAGTTTGAGAAAAGAATGGGGAATGGACATGATCAAAATACATACACTATACCAATGTATAAAATTCCCCAAGAATGAATATAAATAGATTTTAAATGTAGGCTATGACATTCATACCATAAAATGGCATTGGTGCAAAGGGTGAGTAAAATAAGAGAAATTTTGAATATGATTGAATATATTAGCCTGAAATAGCTGTTGATATTAAATTGCTGTTGTGTTATAGCCTTGAAATGGCACCCCCTGCCTGTCTAAAGTTTTGTTTTCTGAATATTTATTCAACAGCTAAGATCAACACAGTCTGAAAATATGAAATAGAAAGCTCTCAAGATAAACAATTTATGGTTTAAATGACATATCATTCATAGGAATGTGATGAAATTGTTCAGGATATGTGAAATGGAAAATTCTAGAAGCAAACACTTTAATAAGTTTTACATTGCATGCCATTCATAGTAACATGATGAAATTGTTCCCCTCCCTGCTCTGTCCAACCCAGGATATGAATCACCCTGCTGTCCAGCATTCCCTCACCTTATTCTCAATCTGTCAGTTGATCACTTAGCAGCTGTCTGGGTTATCAGACTGTCATCACATCACAGTGCTTGTGCTTAGGTAACCTTTATTTAGTTTCATAAGGGCCTCAAAGGAAAAGAGGACTGATGGAGGCCATTTTTGTCATAATATATTGTTACAGTTTTTCTACATCATAATTAATTATTGCTTTTAATAGTTCACTGTGCCTAATTTATAAGTTTATCATGTGCGTGTGTGTGTGTTATGCATAGAAACAACTATTGAATGTGTAGACTTTGATACTAACTGTGGTTTCAAAGCATTTTGGAATTCATCAGCTTTAGCTATCTAGTGGCCATTTTGTATAACTCAAAGCTTCCTGGCATCTACCCAGAAATCCTTGAGTGGTTACACAAGACAAAGTGATAAGACACTAAAAGCACACAGCCTTACAGAAGCTTCTCAGTTTCAGGAGGTCCCATTTATTAATTTTGCTTTTTTGCTCTTATTGTCTGTGCTACAAGGGTTATACATAGGAAGTGGTCTCCTGTGCCCATGTATTGCAGGCTACATCCCACTTTCTCTTCTATCAGGTTCAGTGTGGTAAGATTTATATTGAGCTCTTTAATACATTTGGACTTGAGTTTTGTGCATGGTGATAGATATGGACCTATTTTCATTCTTCTACAGGTTGACATCCAGTTATGCCAGCACCACTTATTAAAGATGCTTTTTTCTTCCATTGTATAATTTTAGCATCTTTGTCAAAAATCAGATGTTCATAGGTTTGGGGATTAATATCCGGGTCAATGTCTCTGTTTTTATGCCAATACCAAGCTGTTTTCATTACTGTAGCTCAGTATAGAGTTTGATGTCAGGGATGGTAATGCTTCCAGAAGTTCCTTTATTGTATAGGATTGTTTTGGTATCCTGGGTCTTTTATTATTCCATATAAAGTTAATTATTGTTCTCTCAAGGTCTGTGAAGAATTTTGTTGGGATTTTAATGGGGAATGAATTGAATCTATAGATTGCCTTTTGTAGGATTGCCATTTTTACTAT
>JAQHUG010000034.1:11021503-11034412 GCA_028555095.1 Dicrostonyx torquatus
TGGGGAGAGAAGGAAGGACAGAAGAGGAGAAGGAAAGAAAAAGGAGAAGGGAGAGGAGAACTTGAGGGAACAGGCTATTCAAAATAAGGGAAGAAAAGAGATGGTGAGCAAGGAAAGAGATAGCTTGATTGAAGGAGCCATTATGGGACTAGCAAGAAACCTGAAACTAGATAAATGCCCAGGAATCCACAAGGATGACCTCAGCTAAGACCCTAAGCAATAGTTGAAATGGTGCCCAAACTGGCCTTGCCCTGTAGTCAGATTGGTGACTATCTTAAATGTCACCTTAGAACCTTTATCCAGCACATGATCGTAGCAGAGGCAAAGACCTGCTGCTGAGCACTGGGCTAGGTTTCCAAAGTCCAGTTGAAGAGTGGGAGAGTAAGAATAAGAGCCTGTTTGTTTGCTAATGATAGACAGAAAAGGGGTGGATCTAGATGGAAGGGGAGGTCCGAAAGAACTAGGAGGAGTAAAAGGATGAGAAACCTAGGCAAAGATTTAAACGGACAGTTTTCCAAACATCAGATGACCAATAAATATGTGAAAAAAGGTTCAATATGTATGATCTTGTGAGAGGTATAAGCTGCCAGAATGGCCAATAAAGAAAATTGCTTAAATGAGGGGAAAGAGGAGAAAATGTGATAGGGAATTTACAGGGCATAGGAAGGAATAGTTTCTTCTTTTGAATTTTTCAGTCTTGGCAGTAGCAGAGAGACTGGCCTGAGGGTATTCTCCATAAAAGGCAAGTGCTGTTCTCTGAGTTAAAGCCCCAGATTCCCAGCCTTGCTGGTATGCTGTTGTGTGTATTTGTGTGTGCAATAGCATCAATTCATTAACATATTTGCCCCTTTGGTGGTTCCTTACTAGACTGCAGATTCTAGGCAGGGAGGGATCATACCATGCTTTACTGACATTGCTTCCCATATCAATAGTCACATTTCATGATACAAAATACATGTTGAGCAATGGTAAGTGATAACATGTGTTGTTCACTACAGTGGTCTTAGTCTAAGGCACGATGGATATATCCTCACAACCCATTCATTAGATGCAGTTTTGCACCTTTATTTGTTTTCTCTATCTAATTGTGAAGCTCCACATCTCTGCATTCCAAAGAGCTGGCCCGATAACGGTGTGTAATCAGCTCCGAATGCATTGCTTTTAATTGTTTTAAGCAAGGCATGACTTGAAATAAATGGAGAGCAATAAAATGATCAGAAAGAAAAGAATCAAGGGATGAGGGAGGAAGGTTCAGTATGTGTGTGACATGTGACTTTGTAACAATTGGTTTGGTTCCAGAGCTCTATTTTCTTTGACTGATAAAATGAAGTTCTTTTGGTGTGTTTCATATCAATCACCTTTCATGCTCTGTAACAAAATAGCTGATGAATGCAATTTAAGGTAGGATTCGTCTGAATTCATACATTACAGTTACAGTCCATCACAGCGGAGAAAGCATGGTGACAGGAGGTGGATGCATCTGATCACATTGTACCCATCCACAATCAGAAAGGAAAAACAAAACAGAGCAATGCGGGTGTCTCCTTTGCATGCAGTCTGCTTTCTCAGAGTAGGGAGTGATGCCACCCACATTTAGGCTGTGTCTTCCTATCTCAATTAGCCTTACTGAGAAATGTCCTCAAAGACCTGATCAAGGGTTTGTTTCCTTGATGATTGTTAAGTCTTGTCAAAGTGTCAAATGAGAGCATCTATCACAAGGCTCTTAACTTTGAGATCCTATGATTGAAAATATTATAAAATATTATAAAACTATAATATTATAATTATGATATTATAATATATTATATAATACATATATCATTGTTATTATATTTTATAATATTATATAAATATAACATTTATATAAAATATATTAAAATATATAACTATAATATGTAAAAATATATAAATGAAATTATAATATTTTATAATTTTATGATATTATAAAATATTAGTACACATTTGTCAAAAAGACAAAACTGGTTTCCATGAGAAAGCTCCTCCCTTGCTGCTGCTTAATGAAGACGCTGAGTGTTGGAGTGCCACGGGCAACGATTACAGGTTATTAACTTCCTTCCAGTTAAGAGGACACATTCAAATTTACATTTCTGAATATGTATGAGCAGCTTTCAGCTGAAGAAAAATTTTGCCAGTTGTGACAATGCCTTCACCAAAACTGTGACATGAGTGTTAACGATGTGGATGTGGAGCTTCCTCCTCAGCAGGAAGGCTGTGATCTGGCAAGCTTCCACACTGGCTCTGGGGGCGAACATCTCACTTTCTAGTAAGACCTAAAACAAAATCAGTTTCCATTGGCTTCCCTTGGCACTAGGGCTCAGGGTGACATGGCTAACACATTCTGCTCCATAGGAAGGCGGGAAGAATGCCGGAAGGAAGGCTGGAGGGCTGGAGAGCAAGTCTACTAGTAGTTACTTTTTTGATAAACAAGTCACTGAACTTTTTCAATGTAAACATTATAACACTTACCTGGTACATAGCATGCCATGTATTAATTCGATGTATGCCTACACTCTACAATGCTCAAATCAGGAAAAGCACATTTGCCTCTTCAAAAAATTATCAGTTCTTGCAGTAAAACTATTAAAAAATCCTCTCTCCTTGTTCTTTTTATTCTTAATACTGTTTTAAGTTAAAATATAATTACATCCTTCCACCATTCCTTCTTTTAGCCCCCTCTCTTACTTTCTCTGAAATTTATGGCCTCTTTTTATTATTGATATGTGTGTGTGTATGCAGAGAGAGATATGAATGGATGGATAGATGATAGATAGGTAGATAGATAGACAGACAGACAGACATATAGATAGATAGCTGTGCAAACTGTTAAGTCATTTAATAAAGCTTTTATGTGCATGGTTTCAGGGCTGACCATTAGGTATTATAAAAATCATTGGGAGTTCAACCTTAAGGATGATTATTTTCAATTTCTCTACAGTTATTCATTTCCTGTTCCTTTTTATTCACGGGATATTTCTCACATTTGTATGTCCTATAATATTACCATTGTTCATGTCTCATACAGGTAACGATATTGTTGTGGTATCATAGCTGCAGATTCCGTGTCATTTCTTCAGGTTTTCAAATATGCATTATACATAATATTATCATAGTATTATCTATAATCACCTACTGTATAATAACACATCAGACTAGACCTGTGTATCAGTAATTTGATTTACCCAGATCAATCCTTCTCCATCTCTCCCTTAAGTGTCTGGCAATGACTTTTGTCTTACATTCCACATGTAAGTAAGACCATATGCAACTTTTCTTTCCATAAAATTGGTCTCTTTTCAATAATATTACTGTCTCCAGCTCCATGCAGATTATCATAGATGAAGGTTGTCTTTCTATTATGGTTGAATAGTACTCAGTTTTGTCCATATACATCTCTTTGTCAGCTGGTAGTCACCTCAACTGTTTACATTTTGTGACTATTATGAATAATAATATGCTAAGTACGGGCCTAATTCCTTGTATGGATTATGGAAATCAGGCTGATAGGTCATATTATAGTTCTAACCTAATGTTCTGGGAAAACTCTGTTTCCCATAGCTGTTACAGTGATTTACTTTGCCAGGATTCCCTTTTCTATACATTATTACCTGCACATACTACCATGTATCCTCTTTCAACAGCTGGAGCAAGTTGTATCTCATTATAAATTTCTCAATAATTGCTGTGCCAGTAACTAGTGATGTTGAAAATTTTTTCATATATGAACGATCAAAATGTTCAATTTCCCGTTATATGAATCTTCTCATGAAAAATGTCTGTTGAAACCTACTGTGAGATTTTAAAAATTGGAGATGGGAATTCATAGGTACCTACCATACACAGTGGTAAACAAAAAAGCTAGCATGGCTCAAATATGATCTTCAGATCTCCACACACATGCACCCTGCGACATCACACACACACACACACACACACACACACACACAAAATTGCACTCCACAAAACATTTTGAACCTTAATATGTAAATAACGCAAATAAAGTATGACTATAAAATACAGATATTGATACCAACCTTTTGTTTAACTGAAAAGGCCTGAGCATCAACAAATCACTGACATTTCATGTTATTGTTGCTTCTGATCTCCAGAGTGGATTGGAACAGAAACAATATTATGTACTAGGTAATTAGGCCTTCATTCAAAAACTAAGTCAAGCTGATATGGAAAATTCAATATTGGTGCGGGACAATCATTTATATTCTGTCAATTATATTTTAAATAAATGCTGATTGGCTGACAGCCAGGGAGGAAGTATAGGTGGGAAAACCAGACAGGAAGTAGACGTGGGGCAATTAGAACAGGAATATTCTGGGAAGAAGGAAGCACTTCTCCCAGTCCTGCCGAGACCACGAAGAAGCAGGATGTGACCTGCCCCACTGAAAAAGGAACCGAGCCATGTGGCTAACATAGATAAGAATAATGGGTTAATATAAGTTATAAGAGCTAATATGAAGCCTGCGCTAATGGGCCAATCAGTTTATAATCTTATGGAGACCTCTGTGTGATTTTCTTTGGGGCTAAACGGCTGCGGGAACTGGGCAGGACAGAAATCCCCACAAGCAGGCCCTCGTGTTACACAATATGGTCCACAAGAGACTTTATGAAAACTTGAAGCAACACAAATTCCCAAGCAAGAGGCAGGATGTCCCCCACTTTACAAATGACATGGTTACTGCAAAGCTGGTATACCATGAGTTCTGTTAAAATCTTGAAACAGTGAAACTCCCTTAACCACTCTAGGCCATATGAGGCTTACAAGATTACAAGACACAGAGAAGCTGGGCGGTGGTGGCGCACGCCTTTAATCCTAGCACTTGGGAGGCAGAGGCAGGCGGATCTCTGTGAGTTCAAGGCCAGTCTGGTCTACAAGAGCATGTTCTAGGACAGGCTCCAAAAGCTACAAAGAAACCCTGTCTCCAAAAAAAAAAAAAAAAAAAAAAGATTGACACAGAGAAGTAACCAGGATTTAGCACCAGTGTTGGACCAGACATTCATTTCTGTAGAAGGGCTGTTTCTTGACCCCCTTCTCCGAAGAGGTTAAACACAGAGACCAGGAACAGAGACAAGAAGAATGGTGAAGCAAGATGCCTGGAGATAATGCCTGTATTGCATAAGTATAGCACCTTGGTTTAAAAACATATGGCTAATTGACAGAGAATAACACTGAAAAATTCCACAGACATGACTTTCTAGTCATCATATAAATATGCCTCATTATAGGAGACCTTGTGCTCAGGGAAGTTTCAAGCCAAGGAATGTCAATTAGGTATGGTCCATTCTCTCAGTTCAGCTAAGATTTACTTGGACAAGAGCCCTTAAAATGATAAATATTGGTTAGTAACATAGGTGACATCATAAGCTTACTGATTTCTAGGGTCACTCAAAAGATGAGTCACTGTAGATCAAATGTCCATGCAGTAGAGAGGCTTCATAGCTTTTAGCACCAGGAACTTAAGAAAGTTTGTTACCAGCTGCTCTTCTCGAGTTCATGTTACCAGTCACTTCCTGGGTGACTGCCAAGGCTTATCATGCGTCTTCCTTTTTTTATATACCAACTTTTCAAACTGGAAGGAAAATAATGAAAAGAAATCCAACCTGCACAGACATATAATCCAAGCACATGGGATTCTGAGGCAGAAAGAATCATCATGAGTTTGAAACTAGCCAGGGCTATATAATGAGTTCCAGGCTACCTGATCTACATGACAGACTCTATCTAAAAGTGAACACAAGTCCGATTATCTTATTTCTTTCTTCAAAACCCTTCAAATCAGTCAGACCTTCCTTATATGAGAGAGTGTGAACAGAAAGATAAAGACAGATGAAAGTGGTCTCTATGAGTTCAAGGCTGCCAGCCTGGTCTACAGAGTGAGTTCCAGGACAGACAGGGCTACACAAAGAAACCCTGTCTCAGAAAGTAAAAGATATATAAAAGTCAAATCTTCCATAAAAAAAGCAATAGCAGCCCTGGTAGAAAGAATGACCAAAATTAACTTTTGCACAACCCTAGAAATTAATTAAAGCCTCACAACAATCTGAGGAAAAGCTGCTAGTTTGGGGCAGAATAGGGGACCAGATTTGACTTACCCAGTCTCTATTTCTTTCTTCCCTTGCCATGCTAGCCTGGAAAAATCGAATGGATTTACAGTCCTGAGATTTGTGAAAGCCAACAGTATTAAGCATGAAGGAAGATAAAACTGGAAAAGGTTCTTCGTTTTAATCTTACCTCCCATATCTCCTATGTACATAAACCTCTTGGGATTTCTTCAGTGTTTCTATTTCCTTTCTGATATTTATACATGTAATGATTCTACCCTAATTTCCCTAAACACATCCTTCAAGTCTCAAGCCAAATGTTGATAGTTAAATTAAGCATCTTCTGGCAGTTTCAGAAACACAAAAATATATTCAACAGCATGATCCCACAGCCCTTTCCTTTTACCTCTGCTGTAGATCTGACTTTCAGCCAGGCAACCAGCTCTAAACTCTGAGTCAGTGGACAACAAAACCCATGTTCTAAAAACACTCAGTAGCCCAGGAGCTAGTATGCATTCAACACAGGCCATGTTCAGTACAAGGAATGTTTGCAGGGCACAGGAGTAACAGTCTTCTTTGTGTGTACTTTAATCTGTGCAACCTTCCTTGGTAAATTTAAATAGAACAGGTGACTTATAAGATAGGAGTTTATTTTCCTACACAGTCTAAAGTTGGAAAGTCTCAGACTGGGATGCCAGCTTCTCCAGGTCCTGATGGAAACTCTTCTGGGCTGGTAGATGGCAGCTTCCTTGCTACATTGTTACCTGCACTTTCCTGGGCACCTACAGGTACAGACAGTCAGAAAGAGAGGGGAGAGAGAGACAGAAACAGAAAGCAGCCTCTACTTGTGAAGAGGACACCAATTCTATAAGATAAACACTCAACTCTTATGACCTCATTTAACCTTAATTGCCTTCTGAAACCTAATTATCCCTAAATCCAAGGGAAGTCCCACTGTGGATTCAGGCTACAATATATACACTCTGTAGGAGTAAAATTCTGGCCACAGCCATCTACAGCAGTATAGGGTGCTGTAACAATGTATAAGAGAATAATTGGAGTATAACATCCTCATGAAGTCTAATATCAATCACTTCTATGCTGTCACAGTTTGGAGATTGTGTCTTGACCTTGCTCTCTGAGCAGAATTCCCACAGTCAGTAAAATATGCCAATTTATCAACAGGTAATCTGAAAATCAGCTTCAATTTCACCAGTCTTCTCATTTTACATAAGAAGCCTCTTGTCCCAACCTGACATGAGTAGAAATAGAAATGTACCAATTAAATGATTGTTCTGTGTATCAAAATCCTCATTGGAATATGTTGGGCAGGAAGCAATATTCTCCTCACTTATTGTCATGAATATACATGACTGAAATATTGAAACCAAATACACATTAGCTGGAGTCTGTACCCAACATGAGAGTATATCTAATTTATCTTTTTTTCTTTATAGCCTGAGGTTTAAGAAAAATGAATGGAGAAAGATGGCAAAATCAAGTAATACTTATATACTACTTAGCAGTTAGAACATGCCCGAACTTGTGGAGGAGTTATGTTAACTATCACAGCTTCACAGACAGTACTCTGAAATGCTAATTTCTCCCAAGATAATCCAACTGTTACATTACCTGTAGCTTTAAATAATCTCATCCATTAATTTTGGACTCTAAGCTTCTCTCCTATACTGACATGCCTCTGAAAATCTAAACCTTAATTTTATTTTGCAATGTATTTCATATATAATTTTGATATATATTAACATCTGTCTGCACACAGCAATCTTGCAAGCTAGATGTAAGAAAATTGAGGATGAGGATTTAGAGTGATTAACTCATAGAAGGTCTGAGGTGACAGAGCTTAATTGTGAGTATCAGCAATTGGTCAGCACAGGATTGCCAGAGCCCTGGGTACCGTGAATTCTGCTTTTCTGATGATTGACAAGTTCCGGGTTTCATCAGGCTTTCCTGTCTCCTGTCATTTTCTCTCTTCATTTTCAGCCCTGATATGCATTCCTTAAGTTGTCAGCTTTCCTCATTGCCTTGCTACACTACCAGGGTAAAAGGACTTAAGGAAGAAGGAGCTTATTTTGATTCACAGTTCAAGGGCACAACACATCACTGCATGAAAATCATAGTGTAGCAACTGGATGTGGCTGCTCATATTTCACCCACAGTTAGGAGGCAAGGAGAAATGGATGCAAGTGATCTGCTAGCATTCCCCTTTTTATTCATTTCAGGATCCCATTCCATCAAAAGTTGCTACCTACATTCACTATGGACCACCCTTCTCAGTTGAGCCATGTAGAGACTCCCTCTAGGGCATCTTGAAGATATGGATTCTACCTGATTGCAAATCCAGTGAAGATCATCATGAAAATCACCCACCACACTTGAGAAACTTATGCCCAATCATCAGGCCACTTAGGATCCTTATCCTGGGCTTTTTTAAATTTCCAATCATGATCTGAAAATCTCTAGCCAAAAATAAAACTATAATAAATACAAACTATATTTATACTAAAAACTCCGGTATCAGAAAGACAAACATGGTATGTACTCACTTATAAATGGATATTAGCTGTAAAGTAAAAGATAGCCATGCTACAATTCACAGACTCAGAGAGTCTAAGTAAGAAGGAAGGTTCAAGGGAGAACACCTGGATCTCCCTGGGAAGGGGAAATAGAAGAGATTCAGTGGGTGGATTGGGAGTGGATGGAAATGGGAATATGAGGGATGAAGTGGTAGAGGGATGGAGAGGGCAAGTGCTGCAAGAGAGGACTAGAAAAAGGGGTATTTTGTGGTGAGATAGAAAATTGGAACAAGGGAAAGTCCCAGGAATGATGATCCCAGTTAAGACTCCAAACAACAGGGAATGCCTACACTAAACTGACCATCTCCTATGACCAGGAAAGACTTACAGTGGAGGGATTAGGACACAAAACTAACCACATAACCTTCAACCTACTGTCTGCCCTGCCTATGGAATATGCTGGGAAAGGGTGGTGCAGAGATTGTGGAAATGGCCAATCAATGACTATTCTAGCCTCAGACCCAAGCCATGAAAGTGTGTCCACACCTGCTCTGCCCGGAGCGCCAGGACCCAAAGATTGAATGGCCCAAAGACCTAGGGTTGAACAAAACACTACTGGAGAAAAATAAAGTCAATGTAATGATGATGTGGAATTCCCCTTTGTAGGCTGCTTTGGACCTATAGCAGGGCAGAACAGAGGTAGGCAGGTGTAGTAAGAGGTGCGGCTGGGTGCCAAACTGTTGTATGAGGTGGGGCAGCTGTGTTCCCAGCACCTGAGAGGAGCGCTAGACCTTTGTTCGGCCTGGCTCCCGGCCCCTGAGCTAGCTTACATTTGAAATAAACACACGAAAATTATATTAATTAAAATACTGTCTGGCGATTTAGTTCTAGCCTCTATTGGTTAACTCTCACATCTTATGTCAACCCATTTTTAATAGTCTATAAGTCACCATGAGGTAGTGGGGTTACCGGAAGATTCAGCATGTCTGACCCTGGCGGCTTCATGGTGGCTCTCTTTCTCCCCAGCCTTTTGTTCTGTCCACTCCACTCACCTAAGGAAGGGCTGTCCTATCAAAAAGCCAAGGCAGTCTCTTTATTTAACCAATGAAAACAACACAAAATACAGAAGAGCCCTCCTATACCAGGCAAGGAAAACTAAACTGAACACTGAGAGGAAGGAGGCAGAGTCAGGAAATGCCATGTAGCCACCACCAGGAACAGACAAGCCAGAACCTTGCCCATAAGCCACAGCCATGTGGTAATACACAGATTAATAGAAATCGGATAAATTAAGTTGTAAGAATTAGTCAATAAAAAAGCTAGAGCTATTGGGCAAAGCAGTGATTTAATTAATACAATTTCTGGTGGTTATTTCAGGGCTGAGCAGCTGGGAACAAATTAGTGGCCTCCTACAACAAAATGATGTCTAACGATATTATATTATACTCATAGATTGGTACCTAGCCCAATTGTCATCAGAGAGGCTTCATCTAGCAATTGCTGGAAACAGATGAAGAGACTCACAGTCAAACATTAAGCTGAGCCTGAGGAATCCTGCAGAAGAGAGGGAAGAGGTTTGCAGAAGCCAGAGAGGTCAAGAACATCACAATAAAACCCACAGAATCAAGTAACCTGATTGTAGGTACTCATAGAGATTGAACTGTCAACCAGGGAACCTGCATGGGACTGAACTAGGCAGGCTGCATATATGTTACAGTTGTGTAAATTGGTCCTCTTTTGGGACTTCTAATAGTGGGAGCAGGAGCTGTCTTTGGCACTTTTGCTGGCTTTTGGCACCCTTTTCCTCATATTGAGTTAATTTGACAAGTTATAATACAAGAGGAGGTGCTTAGTCTTACTGCAACTTGATATGCCAGATTTTGATATCAAAGGGGGCCTGCCCTTTTCTGAATAGGAATGAATTGGGACTGGCAGAGGGCAGGTGGGTAGGGACTGGAGGAAAGGAGGGAAGGAAAACTGCAGTTGAGATGTAAAATGAAAAAAAATTTAAAAAATATTAAATATGTTTTTCTTTGGTTTCACCTTGCTATTTGGCTTCTGCAGGCTTGTGAGCTATAAGCTTAATGTCCTTTGTTAATGGCTAAGGTCCACTAATGAGTGAGTACATACCATACTCATCTTTTTGGGTTTGGGATATCTCACTAAGGATAGAGTTTTCTATTTCCATCCATTTGCATGCAAAATTCAAGATGTCATTGTTTTTTTTTCGCTGAGTAGTATTCTAATGTGTATAAATTCCACACTTTCTGGATCCATTCTTCCATTGATGGGCATCTAGGTTTTTTCCACATACAGAAAAATAGCACATCTGAAAAACAATTTAATTTACTTTTAAAATGCAAGATAAAAGACAGCACTAAAAGAAATATAGAAACATTGAGAGCTTGAAATGAGTAATTTAGACAAACATGCTACATAAAGGAGAAGGCTAGCTCATGACAGAAAATCATTGATCATGAGATCTGTGTAGGATGCTCTCCAAAGCATAGAGCAGCAGGGAGGCTCAAAGAAAAAGCACAAACAGAAAGCTGATAAAGGGAGAAAGAGGGTTTCTTTATAGTAAATATAGATAAAAATAAATATATAAAGGCTATAAATAGTTTATTCAAGTCAAAATAGAATAAAATATTTAAAATCAGAACTTTATTAAAGCTGTTATTTTAAAATAAAGAATTGCTGTGATACTTCCCAAGTATGTCTTTAACAAACTATATTTGTAGACATATTTACAAAAGTAAAAGTAAAATAAAAATAAAGTACAAATGTAGAGAGTTAATAGTTAACAATTATTCTATAATTATTAGTATGTGCAGTATGATTTATTTATAAAAATGTAAACACACCAAGTAAAACACTCTTGAAGGATATATACTATTTTTCAATATTTTAACTCTTTAAGCATTTCATACAATGTATCTTTGTCTCATTCACTCATTTCTTCCAATTCCATCCATATCTCGGTTCTATGGCTGAAGTACACAGGTTTTCATTAATAGAGTCTTGATGTGAAGTGTTGGAGGATAACCAAGAGCAATGGCACCATTCTGTAATATTTGGGGGAGTCTATGGAACTTTGTTGACCAACATCTCCAAAAGAGAAAGCTCATTTCTTACACTGTTTTTTTTATTTATTGGCCTCTAGTATCCAGTAGGGACATCATACGGTAATTCCATTTAATCATTTTTTATATGTGTACACTTGTGTATTTTAGGAAGCTTGTACAAAAATAAGTTCCCATATAACTTTTTCAAAAAATCTTTTGTATTAGTTTTGCCTCCTCTGTATTCCCTCCTCTACCCTTTCCAATACCCTTTATATTTTGTGGCATCTCCTCTCCATTAGAAGCCCTCCACAGGGCCCCTTGCTAGCTTTTTGACCTCTACAAGTATTCCAAATGAACCTAAAGATTCAAAACTTGCATACACAGATGAAAGCAAACATATGACATTTGTGTTTCTGGGTTACCTAACTCAGAATAATTTGTACAGAAGAAAAGAAAGAAAGAAACTACAAATGAAAAAACTAAAAATATCACTCTTTTTAGATGGCATGGTGCTCTACATAGGAGGTCATAAAGACTTCACCAGTAAACAAAAGCTGAAGACCACTTTTGGTAAAGTGATAGGTTAGAAAATTAACACAGGAAAATCAGACTTTCTCATCTGACTACATATACTTGAACCACAGTCTGTCTCTCTCTCTCTCTCTCTCTCTCTCTCTCTCTCTCTCTCTCTCTCTCTCTCCCAAGACAGTGTTTCTCTGTAGCTTTGGAGCCTGTCCTGGAACTAGCTCTGGTAGACCAGGCTGGTCTCGAACTCACAAAGATCTGCCTGCCTCTGCCTCCCGAGTGCTGGGATTAAAGGAGTGTGTCACCACCACCCGACTACAGTCTCTAAAAATATGGTTCCCAAAGAGAGTGGCAGTGTTAGAAGGTATGGCTTTGTTCAAGTGGGTATGGCCTTGTTGGAAGAAGTGTGTTGCTATGGAGATGGGGTTTGAGGTCTCTTTTGCTCAAGCTTCCCTCAGTGTGACTGTCAGTTTGACTTCCTGTTGCCTGCATGATGTAAGACTCTCAGCTACTCCAGCACCACTTCTAACTCCATGATGATGATAATGGGCTGAACCTCTGAAATTGTAAGTGAGTCACCCCAAGTAAGTGTTTTCTCTATAAATGTTACCATTGTCATGGTATCTTTTCATAGCAATAAAAACCCTAAGACCGAAGTAGGTAAAACGAACTAGGATATTGCTGTAATAGGCCTGACCATATTTTCATTT
>JAQHUG010000034.1:11052942-11141561 GCA_028555095.1 Dicrostonyx torquatus
CCACACTACATAATCTATACGAAGCTATCTTGTGATTTCTTCTGTCAACAGAAATAATCCAAAACTCTTTAGCCTCTGGCAGAATCTTTAAACAAGGGCAAAAGCAGCCTCTTCCCTCACCAAAATATCAAAAGAATGATTTCTATGCAATATCCTAAAATTCTTCTCCACTGAAACCTTTTGATCCAGACAGTTCAACAAATCACTCTCTGCACCAGTCTTCCATGCTTCTACTAGCATAGTCCATTGAGCGATGCTTAATGGATTCTTCTGTTTTTTTAAGTCAAAGCACTAAAGTTTATATACTCCAAACAATATCAGGCCTATCACAGAAAGTCCCCACTTCTGGTATCAGGTAGGTTCTGTCTTAGTTTTTTTAATTGCTGTGAAGGAACACCGTGACCTTGGCAACTCATAAAGAAAACATCTAATTGGAGTGCCTCTCTTATAATTTTAGAGGTTCAGTCCATTATCATCATGAGAGTGAGCTTGGCCCCACAGTAACATGTGACCTCAAAAAAGGCCACACCTCTTAGTAGTGCCACTCCTTTGGAGGGGATATTTTCTTTCAAATCACCAAAGCACTGCTTTCACTAACAGTTTAATAAGATCCAGTAGTTCTCCATTTTTCTATTGGAAAACTCTTTACTAGTGATTTGTTGATAATTCAGAGTTTCTGTATTTTGTGCTGCCGTTTTGGCAGATTTGGGGTCCCAGAGATTCATATTACCCAACATAATCTGCAGAATTAGTGCTACTCTAGAGCACTTCTAATGATGGGCCTGGAGAGGTGGCTCAACAGTAAAGAAAGCATACTTCTCTTGCGGAGGGCAAGAGTTTGGGTTCTAGAACCCAGGTTGCGTGGCTCCCAACTGCCTGTAACTCCAGCTCTGGTTGACATAACACCTTCTTCAGGCCATGGACACCAGCATTCATATGCATGTATTCATACATAGACACTAGGATATGATGCATAATTAAAAAGAAATCATTAAAAATTCCAATGTTACTTCTGTGAGAATAGAATTGAAACCACCTGGAAGCATTCAATTTTGAGCAGATTCCCACTCCTACTGGTAAGCTGTAGATAGGACTATCTTGCATAACAGGAAAACAAGTTACTCCATAAGGAGCTTTGAACTGTCCATTCCAGATTTTTTACAGGTAAGGCAGAAACAGGGACAGTTCATGATGTTGGAGGACCAAATGATAGGCAAAAAATTACCACCAAATCAGGAGGAGACAGATTCAAGAAGTGCACAGTGCAACTGTGTATAATGAAATAGAAATTGTGTGATAGACATTGGTTTTTTTTCTCTTGAGAAGTGTTTTTTAAGTTTATTTGTTTTAGTTGGTGTACAAAATAACAGGTTTCATTATGACATTGTCACAAATATACATCATTGTGTTCTGTAAATGTTTGCCTTCCTTACCCTCTGAAACCCCACCACCACCTGATGGTCTCTTTTCTTCTTCAAAATAGCCGTTCTGCTTTTGTTTTCTATTGGATTGTTATTCATTTCATATCCCTGCCCTGATTTCCCTTGGGGAACAGTCTCTTCATTTCATACCATCTCACTGGACCATTTAAAATGATCCAATGCCTTCCTCTAGCTGAAGAGGAAATCAACAATCCTCACAAGAGTCCACCTAACCTTCTGCCCTCAGAATCTGAATACTATGCAGAGAAAACACAAGAAGTGCCTGGAATAAATCCATGTTGCACATTTGTTTTTGCTTAAATCATTAGCTCTTACCCCCTTTTCAGAATGCAGGCTATTTCATTTTCTTGTGGTTTTGTCTGTCTGTGTTCGTCTAACGAGTTTATATTTTGGTTAAAGGATTTGCAATCTGCTTTTGTGAGCTTGCATCACCCAGAGAACTCTAATAATGCTAGCAGTACATAAAGAATATGCTGCAGAAATAGTGACTTCAGACAACACCATCATTTCTCCCTGGCTTTACCTGGCACACAGGGCACCTGTCGTCCAAGGATTTGCTCAGCCCCTACCTTCAGCACCTTTGATCTTTTGACACTGTGGAAGATATTCTTTTCTCTTGATATAAATTTCTTTCCTTTTTGAGTAGCGTGGTTTTATTTTAATTAGTGCAGATTCATTATATAAAAGAATAATTTTCATTATGATATTTTCATACATGTTTATTACATATTTTGCTCATATTCACCCCTATATTCCCAGACCTTCTCTTTCAATCTACTTTTTGCCATATTACCCTAAGCCTTGGGAGGGGTTATGGTATAGATAATTTTTTGATGACTGAGCTCTACACAGTATATTATTTCTGTATCTTGGCCAGTTGTGTGTCTCTGTGTTAATAACCATCAACTGCAAAGTTTCTCAGAGGAGGGCATGTCTTGCTAGGCCAACCATAATTGTAGTTCACAGAGTTCACAGCTGGCTATGATCAGTGATGACTTCTCTGTTTTCATAGCTTGCATGGCACCTGCCAGCGCTAGGAAAGTTAGCCAATGCGTATGAAGCTTCCAAGTCAGTAACAACTTGATATCTTCATGTTCTATGACTTGAGTATGTGGTGTCTTCAACAATGAGGTCTTACAGTTAGCTACTGGAGAGTAAGCAAGAGCAGCAGCAATGTAATGCTTGGGGGTTCTATAGGACCTCACTTGTCAGCCTACCAAAAAAAAAAAAAAAAAAAGGCTCCCATTCCCAGCACGGTCAGTCATTGGTGTCTAGTAACAGAACTGTTGACTTGTAGAGGGAGGGGTAAATAACACTAAAGACCTTTTTGAAATAGGCATATGTGATCTCTTGGAGGCTATTTATGCTCCAGTCCTGTGTGGACTTATTGAGATTTTGTACACATGAAGTTACAAGAAAAAAGTAGTCGAGGGTGGAGAGCAACTGGAGGGAAGAGAACACAAGAGTGAATTTCATCAGAATGATTGTAAATATATGAAATTCTCAAACAATAAGAGTCTAGAAGAAAACAAGTCCATCTTGCCTGAACATAAATTATGAGGCCTTATTTGCTGCCTGGGTGTTCAGTCTCTCCAGCTATAAGGTTACTATAACCATTCTTACTGGATAACTTTGTTTTACTGGTTAAATAAAACAATATATGCAAATTTCCTGTGTTTTCATAGGCATTTTAATAAGCCATAGCTTACAAAAGAAGATTGGGTAATTTATCTAGGACCACAAAGCTATAAAACTGTCTCCTCTCCCATAATTACAATAGGCACATGTCTGTGAGAGGAACCACAAAAGGAGGGTTCAGCCCCGGTTGCCTCCTGCACCAAAGCAATACTGGTGCTAATCCATATGAAAGGCTCTGACAAATGTAAAATACTGCAACAGCAGTGAATTCAGTGACCTTTTATTCATTCACGATATTTATTAATTAATTTGTTATCTCATTTATTTATCATAATTATAGCTATTCCAGGCTCTACACCAGACATTGAGAATATCAAGACAAATAAACATTAATATTTCTGGGTCACTTCTTCTATCAACTGCACTAAATTGTTAGAGTTTCCAAAAGTGTCCCAGATGACTTGAGATTTCCAGCTGCTGACCAACTTGGGTGGGAACATTCACCCTAGCTTCACAGGAGTCCTCTCTTTGTCACACTCTTATCTGCTCTTTGACACCCATTAGCACAGCTGTTGGAGAAAGATGGAAAGTTTGCCTCAAAGGACAAGAGGTTAACACCCCTCTAGCAAACAGGTCACTCATTCACGTAAAGCTGGAAAAAAAATTATTCCATAAGGTTAAAAGCGAGAACGGCTTCATTAAATTGACAAATAGCCTTGACTGCTTGCCTCCCAGGGCTGGAGAGCTGGAGATTTTGGAGTAATTACTTGTAAAGCCAGACTTAAACATCATTTATTATTTTACCTTAATCAGCTTGCAAATCAGAATCCTCCAGACTTTATTTAGCAAGAATGGTATCCTGTTTTTAAAATAGAACAAGTTGTTACTGTTCTCCAAGCATATTTTCCCATTAATATATAATTGTATAACTCATACAGCATGATCTTAGATAACACAGGATCCACAGCTTTATCTCTATGTCCGAAGGAGTAAAACAAAGGCACAAGCAAAGTTAGTGGCTGCAAGCTTTCAATCATAAGAGATCGTTACATTTCACAATTGTGTGCTTTGAGAAAGACTGTGAGAAAAATTTCAACTCCTAATCCTGTATATGGGACAACCTAAACTGTATAAATAATTGTGGAGTCACAAACACTAGAAAAGCAGGACAGGACACCGTTGATGTTATTGTTTTTCCTGTGAGAAGGACTTATGAGACTTCTACATATTTTCTAAGTTTTGCATGTTTGTCTAGTTTTTCCTTATGGTAAATGTTGGTTTACATTTCCTTCACCAAAAAAAGGATCCAATAGCAATAAAAAGAGATAATTAAATGATTGCATACTCACCTTATCATCAGAGACATTAAAGAAAATATGTCAATAATTAATAGCAATAAATGGCATTAGAAATATTTCTAATCTGTTAAGAAAAATAATCTGTCTGAGAACCAGAGAATAGTATCACACACAGAGATACACACACACACACACACACACACACACACACACACACACTAATCTTAACCAAGAAGAAAAATCACTTTTTGCTTACACCATAGTCCAGTGACTCAGAGATGGTTCAGAGTCCTGCTATGTTCAAAGACCGAGGTTCCATCATGAGCTAGGGACTCAGACGCAGTGGAAAGAACATCAGCCAATGTGCATGTTGGGGAGGACATGGGAGTGGTATGGACCTGTCCCTTCCATTCTACTCAATATCACCGTGTTTCCAGCACCATCTTCCCTGTGAGGGAGACCCAGAAACGTCATCTGGTGGGTATGTAGGAATGAAAAGAAGTGGGTTTGTTTAGCATCTAGCTAGGAAGTCCCACAGAGGGCTTTACAGAAGAGTGAATTCCTGCTGAGCTGAACAACCGGTGAGTATCTACACATTTGTGAATACATATGACTTCATTGATCTCCCCACACCTTTCAAGCACCTCAAATATCTTCACAGTACAGAAATATTTTCCACAGATACACTTCTAATTTCCTGGTAACAAAAGGAGGTCCTTGGCAGTGTTTCTCCACCTCACTCATGCTGGGGTATATTTAAAAATAATAATGTCTCTAGGGTACTCTAGCATACAGCGTAAAGACATGTACAGTCAACTGACAGAGCCTCAGAGACCCAGGTCCTCGTCAAAGTCTCAGTCCTCTGTGTAACTGAATTGCAGCTAATCTGTGGGAAACTTTCCTGTGATCATGAAGGGAGAGAAAGAAAAATAAGAAACCAGTATGGTCAGGCATTCAAAACCTTCCCTGTACTGTAGTGAATAATTGTTATTTCTGGAGAAAAGACAGCTTCCCAGACAAAATTTGAAAAATAGCATTAGATCTGCATTAAATCTTCAATTAATCATTATGCTAAGGGGGGAAGTGCCAACAAGCTATGCAGTTATTTAATAACTCATGAATATAAATCAGAGACTTTAAATTACTCCTTAAACAAATATTTGGACATTCACCACTATCAATAATTATATAGCTTATCTGAGAGGAAGGAAAATTGAAGAAACAGTTTGGACTGACTGCTCATTTAACTTTCAGTGAGCTCAATGATTTAAAGGACAAGCCCAACTAATGGCTTCTCAAATCCTTGCATGAAGAACACCTTCCAAAGGCTCTGCTTGCCACAAATTACCCTTGTGAATCTCCAATCCTGCTTGTCATGTCATTGAGTGACACCAGTGATAATTGCTTATTAGGAAGAGATAACTATCTAATGGTCAAATAACTCACTTGTGAGAATCTATTTTTCAGAAACTTGAATGCTGGGACAGTATAATCCATGGTCTCCCAGGAGATGCTTTACAATCTCCACCTGAAGGCCTTCAGAAGAGCAGAACTATGCTGGATGGACAACAGAGGGGCTTAGTCTCTAAGGTTCCTCTTACCCCTTAGAGAAATTTGGTTTGGAATTTTTTAGTCATTGAAGATCATTTTCTTCTGTTGTTTGTGTTGCATTTTGAGCTTCTATTAGGGTTTCTTATTCTCTCTTTGGTTGTGTCTTCTTTACATAGATGAATTTTTTCACTCGGTGCTAGCTACAAAAATGTGGGTATAAAGTATTATATTTGGTGTTTCTGACGCATAAGAGAGAGAGAGGGAGAGAGAGACAGATGTGAGCAGAAAGCCAGGGAAACCCTGGGATTTCACCCAGCACCCGCTCCTCCTCTAGTTGCTGAATCTAGCACAGAAAAAAAGCAAAATTAACTGCATTCCTGTTCACATCTGAGAAACCAGAGTATTCCATCATACCAGTCCAGTAGACATACTCAGCCTTGAACTTCAGGTCAGTGAAGTGTGATCACAAGTTGTCTTCAGATAAAAGTCCAGTGTTGTTAAGCTTTGAGAACAAAAGCCTCAGCAGCAATTTAACTACTGAAATAATTGTTCGATGTAATATAATACAGCCCACAATGAGACAGAATTCTGACATCATGAAGCTGAGGACTAATAGGATTATTCAGTACTCTGGACCCACCCACACCTAAAGACAAAGACATTAAGAACTACCCCTGGACATTATATAATTAAGGAAACACTCATTTCAAAACACTTTAAAGTATATAAATTTTAGTAATTGAAGCCAGTAATCCCAAGTAACAAATCAGACATGTATTGTGTGTACATATATTGATAAATAAATTAAGTATTGACTTGCTAGGCCATCTATTCAAGATGCCTACAAGTGCAACTCTTGAATATTATATTTATATGATATACAAAATACTCAGCTTAAGGAACATAGAAATAAATTTATGAGAGTTAAGGCCAAGAATCACAAGAAACAAAGTTACTAGTATATCTTTCAGATTAAAGAAATCAGTAACAGCCAAACTAACCCAGGTGCACAAAGCTAGGGACCAAACATAAACTTAAAGTCAGGAATCCATCTCATGTAAGAAATATTCTCTTTGATGGGCCTGGTCTGGGTTTTGGTCACCATGTTAAAGGAATGTACATTTGTGAAAATTTTTTCAAAACTAAACACACCCATAAACACACACACATACACACACATATACTCACATATATAGATAAATACACATGCACACACACATGCATACATAAACATAAAGACATAGACATGTGTACACATAAACACACATACTGGCATATATACACAAAAATGTGCATACACATGTTTACAAAAACATATAGACATTTACAGACACACAAATATACATACACACATGAAACAAGCATACATGCCCACATTCACATACATACACACAGTTTGAGTATAAAACTAGTAAAATATATATAAAGGTTTAGTGTTTTGGTTTTTTTTTGTGTGTGTGTGTGTGTGTGTGTGTGTGTGTGTGTTAATTCCTGGCAGTCATGCTGTACTATAGTTATGCAGATATTCGATTTGAGGAGAAACTTCAGGGAGGATACATGGATCTCTCTGCATTATGCCTTGCAACCCAAAGTGAAATACAACTGGCACAAAGTTTTTCAAGTGTAAGAAGCAGCTCATTAAAAATTGATCCAAATGGAAATTAAACAATGTTTACCTGAATCATCAATGAGTCAAGGAAGAAATAAAGAGAGAATTTATTTAGACTTCCTAAATTTCAATGAAAATGACCACACAACATACCCAAATTTATGGAACACAACAAAAGCACTGTTAAGAGGGAAGTTCATAGCACTAAATGCCTACATAAAGAAGTTGGAAAAATCCCACACTAGTGAATTAACAGAACATTTGAAAACTTTAGAACAAAAAGAAGCAAACTCACCCAAGAAAACTAGAAGGCAGGAAATAATTGAACCAAGTTGAGGGCTGAAATCAACAAACAGAAGCAAAGAAAACAATACAAACAATCAATGAGACAAAGAATTTATTCTTTAAGAAAATCAACAAAATAAACAAACCTTTATTCAAACTAACCAAAAGGCAAAGAGAATATCCAAATTAACAAAAATCAGAAATGAAAAGAGGTACATACAACAGACATGGAGAAAATTCAGAGAATTATCAGGTCATATTTTGAAAATCTGTACTCCACAAAATTAGAAAACTTAAAGGAAATGGACAACTTTAGAGATAAATATCACTTACAAAAATTAAATCAAGACCAGATAAGCAAATTAAATAGACATATACCTGCTAAAGAAATAGAAACAGACATCAAAATTCTCCCAACCAAAAAAAGCCCAGGACCAGATGGTTTCAGCTCAAAATTCTAAAAGATTTTCAATGAAAAATTAATATCAATACTCCTCAAATTGTTCAATAAAGATTAACCAAAAATTGATCCCAGAAAGTAGCTTGAAGGGGCTGAAGATAGGAATGGGATGGGGAAATGATGTAACTCTATTTAAATTACAAGCATTTAAAAACAAATAAGTAAAACATAAACAAAGTTGACCCCTCCCTATAGCCACTGTGCATTTGTATTCCAAGCATTCATGTGACAGTGATCAACTTAGAAGATATTTGAATTTGGAGCATGTTCATGGATGATTGATGTAAGACATTTTAAGTTTTTACTACTTAGGAAAAAATACCTACACTAGTTTTCAATGATTTGCTCCAAATTGCCACAAATTTGGTAGCTTGCAATAATTTGCCTGTTGATTCATACAGTGAGTGCAGCTTATATGGGTGATTGCTCAGGGTCTCAGGTGACAATCAGGCTCAGTCTGGAGACGACTAAAGAATCTCCTTCCAACTTAGACTGTAGTAGGGGTTGATTGTCATATATTAATGATGAATTGCTTCTTCAAGTCTATGAGAAGAATCTCTCACTCCCGTCCTGAGGGGGAGGAAATTTGATGGAGCTATTTCATCGAGAACTGAGTGTTCCAAGGTCTCTATCTCTGTCCCCTACCTGCTCTCTGCATATTGTCTTTCTGTGGATTTCTGCTTTGTTTCCATCTGCTGAAGGAGGAAGTTTCTCTGATGATGGCTGAATAAGGCACTGATCTATGAGTATAGCATAGCATCATTAAGAGCCATTTTATCCCTACTTTTGTTTTTAGATCAATAGTATTTGGTTTTACCTTAGATCTCTGGGCTATCCAATCTCTAGTTCTTGGTCAACCAAGCAGTGTTGTGTACGAGCTTTGTCTCCTGAGTGGGCCTCAAGTCAAATTAGACACTGACTGGTTAGTTCCACAAACTTTGTGACTCCATTGGACCAGGACATCTTAGACACAAGACAACAATTTAGATAAAAGGTTTTATAGCTGGGTTGGTGTTTACATCTCCCCATGCTGCAGAGTGTCATCCTGTTCCAAACAGACTAGAACATAGGGATGAAAGTTCTGTGTAGGCATCAGCTCTACTTCTCCATGTTTGATGAGTTGTGAGTGTTACCTTCAGCAATGGGGACTTGTAGTCACTTTGTGGAGAGAAGTTTACAGTCTTGGCAACAGCTTGGACTGTTTGGGATTTCCATGGGACTCCGTGGACCAGCAACTTAATTGGATGTAATCCAGTATTGGTACTGAAAGCCTTGTTTGATGACAAGAGATGGCCATTGGTACCCTGTATCTCTCTCATTTGGAGACGTCATGAGGATTGAGTGGCAGAGATCTTTTATCTCCCATATGTTTCACACAGTTCTTCTCCCTTAAGAGTGGGAGAACTAGCAAAGAGTTATGCTGGCACTGAGAGCATGACACAAACATAAGCAAGAAAGATCCCATGTGCACAAGGCCAGAGACAGCCCGGTTGATCCCTTGACAGCGGATCCTGAAAACCCAAACAAGAAGGTAGGTATGTTGTGCCCATTATGTGAATCCATAGTCATATTATTTGGGGACCCCAAGCAAGAAGCTATGTTGTGTGAATCCATAGTCATATTATTTTAAGCAGGTAATATTGTGATAATCGGATGCAAATCATTGGAAATCAATGTGAGCTTTTTATAAGTGGTCAAAAGTTGCTATATCAAAAGTAACTGTTCCCTGAGAGGGTGGCCCAGGTAAACAAATAGAAATAGATGAAAAATCAGTAATGAATGAGCTTCATTCCAAATAGGCAGCTTCTCCCAAAAGGAGCAAAAAGTGCCCCAATGGTTGGTAAGACATGATTGAATGGCTCTAGTTTTTTCCACTCACACAACTTCGCTCTTTCTGTTCCTTGTGCTGTATGCTTTGCATATGACTGGTTTACCAAATCCTTCTGGTGTCAGGAAGCAGCTACTATGTCCCCATGTTTGCCCTTGTCTCTAGCCAAGCTGATGTAATGGATGCTAACATTCCTTTTTTATAATTCTACATACAAAATATTGCAACACATTTGGATGCTTGTTTCTCTGTCTGGCCTCACCAAACGGTATGAGATCTGGATCTTGTTACTATGTCCTATTCACTTCTTCATCTGGGATCTAAGGTGATGGTTGACTCAAAACTGTGCGTGATATCGGCTTATGGAGCACTCCTCTGTTGAAACAATCTGCAGATCTGGATTAGGAGAGGAAATGGACAGGAAGTTGGCGCATGTCACAACACATCATTGCTCCTTCTTGCCTTCTGCTCTGTTTTCAGAAAAATTTTATTCCTGTCCCCAGGGAAAGTTAAGTAAGTGGGAGCTGCCTGCTGCCTCTGCCTGGAGTCTTGTGCCGGCTCGCTAAATTTAACTCACTCCCTCTCATCCCTTCCTTTTCTTCTCAGCAGAAGGCAGACAACATGACTGGTGAAACCCAATGGTACATAGATTGTGGAATGGGATGAAAGCAAAAGAGGAGAGAGCAAGCTGGGGGTTCATTTGGGAAAGTAATGCCCTTATTCCTTTCCAAATTCACATCATTCCACCATTTCTAGCTCCCTTAGCCAAGATCTCTAGACATCTACCAGAATGCACCTTGTAACTCAGGTATATCTCTTTCCTCCTCCTTCACCAGAATCTAAATTAAAGAAGATCCTTGCCCTTAAGATTTTACATCTAGACTTTGCTAATGCAATGCCTCTTTATTGAGTGATTGCCATCTGCAGATGAGACATTCTAGGCTGTGGGAGAGTTCAGAATGAGTGTTATGGAGTAACAGAAAGCTCTGCATTTGGATGAAACTTGAAAAACACTGTTTCCTATTCTAGACAGGGAAACTGAGGCTCCCAAGGAGCAGAATTTTGGAACAGAGATGTGATTTTGCTGCAAGCAACTGACAATCAAGCAACAAATGAGACTAATGTATAATGTAAAGAGCAAATGTGACTTCAAGTGAACATTCATCCTCATTGGTGCATCATCTCTATCACCATCACAACTACTAAATTGAATTCCAGACTGTCTGCTATGCCTCATGTATCATCTTATTTGATTATGGTCAACAATAGTAAAGGTGGGTAATCTGAGACCTTAAAGGCTGTGGTTGCAGACCCTAGGAGTCTAAATCATGAACTCACATTTTGTTTAGGCACCTTATAGCTGTTGGAATCTGTGTGAGGGAGGAATGGATATTTGAGGGTAGGGAAAGTGTGCATGGATGTGTGGAAGTCAGAGAGCTATCTTAGGTATCCATTCTCAGGTCCCTGTTACCTTTAATTCAAGATAGGGCATCTTATTTGCCTGGAACTTTGCCACACAGGCAGGTTTTCAGAAAGTCACATGTCTCTCTGTTTTATATTGTCATTGATGGGGTTAGAAGCGTATGTCACCACACTCAGGTTTTTCTTTTTAAAATGTATTCTAGAAATCCAAACTCAGGTCCTTATGTTTATAAGACAAGTGTATTACCAAATAAGCCATTTCCCCAGCTGATGGTACTTCTTAACTTTGCTCTGCCTCCTTTTCTATTGACACACACAATGGGAAGCTAGGGATGCCCAACTCACTGACTAGTATGAAAATCTAGTGAATGGAAAGAACAGAACACTGAACGTGACCCTCTCACATGTGCCATGCCAATCGGCATCTGCTAGCATCTGCGTCATTGTTATCATGTTACTGTTCTTTTGGTAGCTTGTTTGCTGTTGTTGTTGTTGTTAATTACCTGACTGGGTTTGATCTATAGCTTTTGGAAATAGCAAAATGTGATCAAGAAGAATATAGAAGGGGCTGGCAAGATAGCTCAGCAGAAAAAGGTACTTTGCCCCCAAAGCTGAAAACCTGAGTTCAATCCCTTGGGCCCACATGGTAGAAGAAGAGAACCAACACCTATTGTCCATACACATATAGGCTGTGGCATACAGAAAATAAAAATGTAAATAAAAATTTTAATTAGAATAGACTAAAAGCAATACACGACACAACTCTATTAGATTAATAATAGTAATGGTATAATACCAACAAAGAGCTCTGTGTGCTCTCTCTGTGACCAGTAAGATATATTCAAGTGACAATGATCAAAAGTATCTGGGAGCTGACCCTGATATTCCAGTACATAGGAAGCTAAGAGTGTGAGACTGTGCATTTAAGACCAGCCTGGGCTTCATGACAAGGTCTTACCTAAAAATGCTTTGAAAGTAAAGGGATAAAATTTGGTATCTGGAACAAAAAGGCCCTTGTAAAGAAGATCTGAGCAAAGCTGGGGAGATCACTCAGTCAGGAAAGAGATTGTCATACGAGTACAAGAACCTGAGCTTGCTTCCCAGATCCCATATTTTAAAAAGTCAGATATGGTTACTTACATACATAATCCCAATACTAGGAAAGACAGGCAGATCCCCGCTACTCAGTGGTCAGTGAACCTGGCCTATTTGTTGAGGTCAAGGCCAGTGAGAGATGCTGTCTCAAAGAACAAGGTGGATATAAGCCGAGTAAACTCAAGGTTGAGCTCTGGTCTCCATACACAGACACAAGTTTGTACACTTGCTTGATGCATGCATCCACAGACAAGCACTAAAATACTAACAAATAAATAAATAAATAAAAAGAAGTGAAATGAAAAGGTAGGAACTCATCTGAAAAGATAATGGTTCCCTGCAGAAGACACTGAAGTAAAGCATACTATACCAGTGGTTAGGAGGGAGGGCTATCTGGTCCCCTGAAGGGGTTAGAGGAAATGAGTCTCTGAACAACCCCAAGGAGTTAGTAGGAATACCTTTAAATAGTAAAAAGCCACAAGGAGCCTTCTGGGAGTTGACCCCTAAGGAAGAATTAGAGCACAAAATGCCTTAGGCAAGGCTGAATGAATAAACAAAGTAAGTAGGGAAAATATGCATTGACTTAGGAGACATCAGAATAGACTCTGCATATTTGCTTGGAGGTCATTCTGTGGCTTCAAGCACACAGGTATGTAAATTGTTGAGTCCACTGAAATAGTTAAAGTAGAACAATTGAGAGAGAATAAGAAGATGTCAACACCCTCACCCATTCTTTCATTGACTTGTTTCCTCAGCATTTCCTGGTATAAGCTATACAAACACTAGGAATCTAAGGAGAAGCAAGAATAATAGCACAGTGGCCAACAAGATGTCAAGTACTGACCATAAACCTTTAAGGAGTTGATCATTTATCATTTTTAGAACACCACCACTGGGATTTTATAATGACCATTTTAACACGGGCAGCAGGAGAAGATGACCAGTGTTCAGAGTAGGAAAGTGACTTTCACAAAATTCACATAGCCAGCAAAGAAAAGTTCAGGCATGATTTAACCCAGAGTCATTTCAAACATCAAAAGACAAATAAAAAAATAGAGAACACTCCAGGTTCTATCCTCAAAATCTCCCAGATTCTCATTTCTAAAGTGGTTGTGGTTAAATTTAGAAGCTTTCAATTGCTTGCCAGTCCAGTGTGCAAGGCTGACTGCAAGATTCTAGGATGTCATTCTTTGATTAGGGGCATCAAAACTGGCTGCTGAGCCATTTTGGCCCAGCACAATGGGGGCTCAATTGGGGGATGAGTCAGCCAGCAAGCCACTGTGAATATCAGGAACAAACATCCCAGAATAGCTGTCCACTGGGCACAAGGCTTAGGTGGCTGCCCCAGACTGTCAGACTATGAAGTGGGAATGGTATTGAGCATGACAAGATGGGTCTAAGCCAAAAATAATAATTGCTCCCTGCTCCTGATGTCTCCCAGAAAAAGGAAGGAGAATGTGCAACAGCACTGAGCAGATGCATTCCCTGCAGGTTGGAGAGAACACCAGCTGATGTGGTGACCATGGCCCAGATGCACACATATTTTGTCCTACGACCGCCCTAGTAATATTAAGAGGCCTTCCTAAAGATTTTATTTTAATTTACTTATTATTGTTTGTGTAGATGTGTGTTTTCTATGAGCATGCATCTATGGGTGTCCATGTGAAGCATGAGGAGGTCAGAAGACAGCTTTTGAGAGTTGGTTGTTTTCCTTTTACCATGGTTTCTAGGGGACTGAACTCAAGTCAACAGTATTACATGGCAAGCACTTTTACCTGCTGGGCCATAAAGATTTTTTATGTGCCACCAAGGAATTGTAGGCAATAAATAGATAAACAAATAAGGAATGAGATGAAATCAATCCAGAACCTAGAATGTCCAGCAGAAAAAAATGTAAATTGGAGGCGAACGGATATGGGCTTTCAGACACCAATTGCTTAAGTGGGGCTTATGAAGTGTTGGGTAAATAGCTGGGCACTGGAGACACAATGGTAAACAATGCATCATTAAGCACTGAGTCTCCACAAAATCCAAATTCATCAGGCAAATGCTCAAGGGGTCTCCCTTTGGGAGGCTACATAATGCATCATTAGCTCTCCCCAAGTGTAAGAAAAACACACTCCAATTACATTACAAGAAGAAATAAAAGATTTTGCTTGTTTGTTTATGTAACAAAAAGTCCAGAATTAGGATGGCTTCACATTTCCTCTAAACCAGATGCAGACGCTGTGCTTCTGAAATTCCCTCTCCTCTGTCTTCCTCCCTCTCCTCCCTCACCCTCCCTCTCAACCTCCCCCCATTTTTCTCCCCCATGTCTACATTTCTCCTCCTCACTGTCCTCTATTATTCTATTGTAGTTTCCTTTGTGATTATGCCATTTTTAAAAATTCCTAATATCTCTGGGCTTTCATAGTCATAGCTCGTGTGTAGTGAGAGGCATACGAAGGTCTCCTGATTATCTCTGATTGCGATTCTTTGAGTAAGATGCTTATCCTGAAATGTTAATAGCTGGTGAATCACACCAACTGTTTAACACTGGACGCTGGCTGTGCTACTCAGTAGGTGGAGATAAGGGTCAGACACACATAATTCTCATGACCTCTAAGTAAGAAAGGGGTACCTTCTGTAAGGAAAATTACTGTTTTAGCCACAGAAAGTGGTATGCAGGTTAGATGGGCAGAAACAGACTCTTCACGATACCCAGGTATTAGAAGACTGCTCCTGTGTTAAAGGAGTTATGTAGCAGCTGAGGTCTATTCCTGTGCCTGCCATTAGAGAGCTGAGGAATGCCAGGAAGAATCATTCTCTTCTGAGCCGTGGCTTCACTTCTGAAGGAGAGACATGTTCCATTTCCTCTAAAGTGAAGTATTTTTGTTAAACTGAATGCTATAAGAGGACCAATGCCCGACTAAGATATCAGATAAGCATGTACCTGCTGACTGTGGAAAAGTACCACCTTCAAACTCCTGGGGTTTCCTCTGGGCTCCTTTGCTGAGAACAATGAATTGGCACGTTTTGAACAAAGTATGGTACCAAGTACAATGTAAATGACAGAGAAAAGAATAAAAATGGGAAATATATCATAAGTAATTTTTAAATGAGTTATCACTTATAAAGACAGGGAGATGTGTCCCAGTGTGGCAGCATGAGAGACAGTGAACATACACCATCTGCTTAGGGCACCTAAAGAATCTCTCCACGCCATCCACCTCTGTATGCTGAGGACTGTACCCAGATATTATCAAGATACTGGTTCATTTAATGATATTAGGGAAAGCCTTAGATAAAAATTAGCATGTTCTAGACCTGGAAATGTTAAGTGATGAAGGAATGGACAGTCATCAAACAGCATCTATTATAGGATTACAGGATGTTCACTTGAAAACTGGGAAGATGACTCACTTAACAAGTTGCCTGTCGTGTAAGTATGAATATCACACTTGCAGCCCTGGTACCCACGTAGAGAAGTTAGTGTGATAGCATGTACTTGCATGCACTTGCAGTCCTAACACTGGGGCTGTGCATACACATCACTCTTAGCCATTGCCTAATCTGTGAGTTTCATGAATAATCCTGCCTCAGAAAACCATTTAGTCATTGTTTTACTGGTTATCTAGATTGGGGAAAATAATTTGAATTGCTTGTAAATGTGAATCTTATCTGCGGTCATTTCACTATATCTGGAGAGAAGAAATATTCCCAGTATTCAAAAGCCATTTCCTGATTCAGTGAAGAAGAAAATTTTATTGTTTGTTTCATTGCTTCGGTCTTCATCTTACTCATTAACATAAATAAAAACATATGCCAACAATGCTCATTCATCAACTGAAACCATGGTTTAAGTGCAGATCCAAGAGTATGGCAAGAAAAATGGAGCCAAAACATCCTCCAAAAATTGACCAGCTCTATGGGATTTATAACACAGAACACCAAATTCTTTGTGACCATACGTTATGTGCTACACATTCCTTATGTATCAGTGAGATGCATGTATATGTCCATGTGTAATGTTGTTCCACCTTGTTTGAGCATCTACCAGAATAAGAATATAATACTATTCATCTCAGCTTACTATATTTTGTATCAGTTTCAGATACTAGTTCAGAAACCATCCCACTCATACATCAAATGTGGGAGGGTCCACCTGTATTTCTGTGCCTTGATTGGCTAAATAAAGACCTGCCTGGCTTATAGTTAGGCCAACCAACCCTTAGGTGGGCGGAGTAGACAGAATGAAAGTTCTGGGAGGAAAAGAAGGAAGGACCAGAAGCCACGAGCCGCCGCCGCAGATGGATGCAGGCTAGACCGTTCCGGTAAGTCACCACGTGGTGACTTACAAACTTTTATAATGGGTTAGTTTATGAGGAGAGGGCTAGCTGGGAAAAGGCTAGTGATAATAAGCCGGGCAGAGTTTAAATGAATCCAGTTTGTCATGTGGTTATTTCGGGTGCAGGCAGCCACCAGTAGCTGAGCGGGCCAGTGGCTGGGGGCTTGGGAGCTGGGTGCTGGGGAACACACACCCCTCCCTCCGTCTATATACAACAATCAAATAGGTCATAATATCTCGTATTATCTCAAGAATCCCAAAAGCCAGGGCCATAGAGAAAGCCAAGAAACTTAATGGCCTGGTTTTCCTGATACTATATGTAGTGTTCTGTCTTAGCTTTATCTTTAGTATGATCTTCAATGTTTTGAGTAAACCACTTACTCTCCCTGGGCCTCACTTCCTTCCTCATACGATAGTAACTGATACTGATTCTTAACCCAGAAATCAACTACAATTATCAAATAAGACAATGCCGAGAGCACCGAATACCATAGAAACAATTCACAAATATCATTTGTTATTACTGTTATATTTCAGGGTCTAGGATAGTAGTTCCTAGGCTAGTAATGTCACCATATTCACTGCTATAGCAACCCCTGCTCTTATTTTTTTTCCAATGACCACACTCTAGGCATTACTACTTCACACCATGACATCAAGACAAATGCAAGAAGGAGAAAGAAGTCTTCCAGGGAGCACTTGTCAAAGCTCTTTTGCCTTTCATACTTCATTCTCTGTCCCTACATGGCACACATACTTGTAAATTCCTTCAGGGCTGTATATAACATCCGGAGTCCTTCTGATGAATGTGTTGCTGCTATGTTGTTTACTTTCTTAGAAAGAACTATATGTGGCTCATCTTGATGCCAACTGAGAGCACTTTATACCAATAGGGTACAGTAACAAGGGTGTGGGGTGGAACATGGGACGGAGAATGTAAAGTAAGAGGACTTGCAAGGGGGGATCTCTGGAAGATTTCTCTCTCCACCTTTTATTTTTGTCTTTAACTTATTGGTGATTAATCAGTTTTCTCCTTTATACTCAGAGACATTTTCCCATATTTATACTTATCCCTTAATGATTTTGAAAGACTCAAGAGCAGTTAAGTATTTCTAATCTTTGTTCTCCCAGTGTTTCATAAAATTTCTAGCTTATCATTGATACAATATATCATTTATGCTAAGAAAGTAATATTTATCTATTCCTGGTTTTTATAATTCAGTCACCAGATAACATCAAGTGGCAAAGGTGACAATTAGTGAATTGTAGCATTCTGAACATTGAATGTACATCATGTGTCTGTATGTTGTTTAGTCTCTTATGAGTCATGATTTCATTGGACACAGGTGAACCAACTATGAACACTTATATAAATAGGGCATACTTTCCCCCATTTCACAAGTAGGATATTTTTTCCCTTGATTTTACTGTTGATCCTGTACTGACCTCTAATGTGTTCTCTTTTTGTTCCACTATTTTGAGCTACAGCTCCAGGCAACTTCTACTTTCAAAGCAGAGAGAGAAAAAATGACAGCTCTAAGCCTTTTGGGCCTCTCCTTGTTTTCCAGGAAATCAACAGCTATTCTATGGTGGTTTGAATGTGTTTGGTCCTTATGAGATCATAAGGAGTGGCACTCTTTGGAGGTGTGGCCTTGTTGGAGGAAGTGTGTTGTTGGAGGAGACTGGATGACAAGATCTTGATGCTGGAGGCCACACCTTTAATCTGAGTCACCCCTTCTGTTGGAATTGTGTCACTGTACAGTCTGGCTTTGAGGTCTTTTTCTCAAACTTCACTCAGTGCACTCAGTGTGAAAGTCAGACAACTTCCTGTTGCCTGCAAGATGTAGCAAGCTTGGGTATTTCTCTGTGCACCATGCCTGCCTGCATGCCACCATGTTCTCTGCCATGATGGACTGAACCTCTGAACTATAAGTAAGCCAGTAAGCAGCTCCCCTCCATGGCCTCTGCATCAACTCCTGCCTCCAGGATTCTGCCCTGTTTAAGTTGCTGTCTTGAATTCCTTCAGTGATAAACAACATTGCTGAAATATAAGCCATATAAGCCCCTTCCTCCCCAACTTGCCTTTCAGTCATGGTGTTTTGTTGCAACAATAGAAACTATAACTAAGGCATATTCATAGAGAATCATAGTGGAAGTTACCCTGTATTCTGCTTGCCGTGCTAGTACATGAGGGTCTTGAGGACATTCAGAGCGAAACAAGCAAGTTTCCTAATTACAGAAGAGGATAATAGGCTTATCAGAGCAATCCATAAGAGCATCTACCACACTCCAGGAAATTCTAGTAGAAGTGACATTCTCGCCTCCATTTCCAAATTGGAACCCCAATAGAGTAGAATAACATACCCATACCTGACACATGAGCAGCTGTCACTCACTATTGTGTTTGTTAACTCAGGGCCCCATGATCTTTGTCACAAGACACTCTATAAAAATAGGCAGAAAAAAAACACTCTAAATTTAATATACGTATGTAATTTCATGTACATGAAAGACAAACAAGCCTTTTGCTTACAATTTCCTTAATTCATAGGAAGTGTTTATTTGCCAAGAAGGCAAATGCATAAGCTTCTAACCATGGACATCATGAGAGGAGCAAATTAGCTTCTGCCTCTGATTTCTAAGCATGCTTTATAACTAGTTGCTCACTGTCAACAAAATGTCATTTCAGTACATATCACTACCAAACATGTTCACCTTGCATTTTGAAAGTTGAAATGAATCACAATGAGGTTTTAAAGCTGTGCAGGTCAAAGAAACAACTCAGACTGACAAAAATAAAAGTGTTATTCTGCTCATTTAAAGAAAAGCTTGGCTGAATCTTTTCAGAAAGAACCTTCTAAGAGCTTAGAGTACAAAATTCCATTGTGTCCTTTTAAATACATTTTTAATTTCTGAATAAAATTAATAACGTAAGTACCTCAGAGTTAGGTGTTGCCTTCCTTCCTAAGGATATAAGATGCTTTCTTGCAAATATTTCCCATATTTGCCAAAGCCTATTGCAACTCATAAATAAAACAATAATTGTATCTATGTTGCAGACAGGAGAATTAAGACCCAGAGAGATACAGTTGCTTAAAGAAACGGCAGACACTTGTCAAGATTACACTGTCATCCAAATTGTGAATTCTTATTGGTCCCCATACTCCAGAAAGCAAATTACTGGTTTATTTACGCTGGGGCCTCCGATGTTTAACCAGGTGCCTTCTTATGCTACAGCAGACAAGACCAAAAGGTTATTCTTGTCATCAAGCAGCTGCTGGGCAAGGCTTCTATGTATAAGTTCCCTCATAAAATACACTGACACCTTCCTTTGGTTTAATTACACTTCCCTAAAATAAATGTTTCATAGATTTTGTTGTAGTTCCCACAAAGAGCTCTACTTCTATAAAGACTTTTACTGTGTAAGGAATATTGAGAATTGCCAACACCACTGCCTGTCCTTTCATGAGCATATGGAAGTGTTGGAGGGGGGCATTTTATACCCTCCGGTAGAATTAGGAAAAAAGGAGAGAGGAGAACTCTGTCCCACTCTCTCTATTTGTCATCTGCTGGAGGTCAATTAACTTGCCACAGCAAAGTGATAAGAATACAGAGAAATGTAAGTTCAAATCCTAGTCCTGACTTTCCTAGCTGTGTGGTCTCCTACCTAAGTGCTACCTACAATGTCTGTGAAAGGATAGAGGCTATGATAAGAATACTAACGTATTTCAGAGATTTCTTGGGCCAACTGGCTAGCTAAGCATGTAAAAGCTTTTGCTGCACACATATCTGAATATGATTCCCCAAACCCATAGAAAAATGGATGCAGTAACTCACATCTGTAATCTCAGAGCCCCTGGAGTAAATGGGAAACAGAGACTGGAGAATCACACAGAAGTTTACATGCTCTCTGGCCTGGAGTATACAGAGTGGCAGAAACAACATGAGGGTAAGTCAGTGAGTGTGAGTATTGATCAAAATTGGATAGGAAGGATATATAAGACTGTGGATGAAAGCAGGTGACGTGGACACAGTGATCTTAGTCTTGAAAAATGTAAGTGAACAAATTCATGAGGAAGAGTTGGGAATTAACTTCATTCAAAAATGTCCAATCTTGTCCTTGACTTTTCCAGGTCATTTCCACATTTTTCTGAATGGTACCTTACCCACTGTCATTTAAAAGGACTCTATCAAGAATACCAGCTAGCTGGAGCTGAATTGGTGCCTGGGGAAATATAAATGACTAAAAATTGGTCATAATATCCCCTTAAGAATCTGAAAATAGGAAAAGAAATCAAACATCTAAATAGCCCATGACAGCATAAAATGTAGAAGGAGGTAAGCAGAACGTTTCTTAAACAAGGACCCCTATGTTCGCTTAAATATTAAATACCAAACACTGATAGTTCTTTGGATGAACCTCAAAACCTAACAATTCAAGTTGCAGGTTTCCTTTTCCTTAAGTTCTGAAATAATGTAGCATGCTGACAAATACACCTCAGTTTTCCATTAATGGCAGCATACCAACAGCACAAGCAAGAATTGTATTCACAGGATGGGAAAAGGAAGGAAAATAAGTGAGGGGCCTTGCTTGAGGTCTTTCTCAGATAGTGAAGGATGAAAACAGAACGATGGAATAAATCTTCAAGGATATGGTACCTTTCCTATCTGATTGCTCACTGGGTGCCTGCATGCAAAACACAAGTTAATCCTTTCCCAGAACACAAGTTTGTCTTCATCCCACTTCTTACTCCCTCAACACAGATTCACATGACTCCAAAATGAAAATGCCATTTAGATCAAAATACTAGAAATCTATCAAGACATCTAAAATTGCAAGCAGATCAAAGAATATGAAATCATATATTTTCTGGATTCCCCCGTGACTGTCATCAAAATAATAAAGAGTCAGTTTTCCACTTCCCACACCAATTCTAACATAATCACAGCACAGTTACACATTTGCCTTTGCTAAACTGGGATTTGCAAGATAATGAACAGAAATGAGTGTACTGTCAGACTCTGAAGTTTCACAGAAAAACATCTGTATCATTGGGACATGACTTGGTGGTGATACATAAGCTTGAATTTAACTGGAATAGCCATTGGCTACTAATACAGTGAAATACTTTTTTAAAAAAAATTCTTGTGTCCAAAAAATACTGGAATTTTGCTGGACCTTACAACTCAGCTGATAATATGCATAATTTCTTACTGCATTTAAACCAGTATTTCGCAACCTGTGTAACCACTTTGGGTGTCAAACAACCCTTTTACAAGGGTCATCTAAGACAATTGGAAAACACAGGTATCTACATTACAATTAATCACAGTAGCAAAATTACAGTCATGAAGTAACAAAGAAAATCATTTTGTGGCTGCAGATCACAACAACATGATGAAGTGTATTAAAGAGTATATGTGGAGTGTAGTCCTACATAATTCACTTCAAAGCATGGTAGTTGGATTACTGTTCAGATTCAAACTTATATACAGATTCATCATATAGATAGATAGATGGATAGATGAATAGATGATAGATAGACAGATATATAGTCTGGTAGATAGATAGACAAGCAGACAGACAGATTGATAGATAGATGCAATGGAGTTGAAGGTACCTGAGTCTGGTAAATCCTCCAGTTTACATTTGGGAGGACATATTGAATTCTGTTTAGCTGCGAACAGTCAGGAAAAGATAATCTATTATAACTTTGAGCTCCCCTTTAAAAGAGAATTTCTCAGATAGACACAAGAGGGGTAAGTAGAAAAATGTCTAACCAATGCCCAGTGTTTTGATTGAACCCTGTCATAGGCAAAAAGCTTCCAGGCTCTTTATGTGACAGGGCATATCACACCTGTAAAGACTTTTTTATCAAATGGGCTATATTCTTTAATTATATTAAGATGGTAGAAGAACTATATGAATATTTGTCTTGATACTGAATTTCTACAGGACACTCTTAGAAAACTAAGTCACCAGGAAAGAAAGATTTGGGTAACTATTTGATGAAAAAAGTCACAGAGGCCATAGTGTTAGAAAACTACAATTAAAGATTTAGACAGATCTTAACAAGACCCTTATCCTCTGGACAGGAAAGATAAGTTGCCTGAGTTGGTCAATATTAGTACATGAGCCTATAAATAGATTTGAATCTTAACAATAACCACCATGCTTTGAAATGAATTACACAGGACTCTACAAAGCCTTCCAAAATATTTGTCACATATCACAAACTCCCTGAGGATAATCCCTTGGAAAATGTGTGTGTTCCTAGTCCCAAACTCTAAAATTAGTAGTATATATACACTTATTTACTCTAAATTTTAGGGTCAATTCTTTTTTCTTTTCTCTGCTGAGCAGAGTTCGGTTAAGAAACTCTTAAATTTAATTCCTTAATTACGCCTTTGCTGTGCTTTGTGTAGCTGGACAACTAAATTCCTGGAACATATTTTGTCTTTGAAGCTGTAGTAATGTTTTCAATTAGGTTGGAGCCAAAATCTTTAGCCCTGATACATATTCTGCCCATGTAAAATAGCTTGCATTTGTTTTCTCTCATCAATTACATATTGATTTCCTACTTCAGCCCTCAGAAAACCTCTCCTGTTCTCTTTCGCAAATCTTGGAGACACATAGATACATGAAACAGGAAGCAGTAGAAACCAGAGCAGAGAGCTGCTGGCCATGGTTCTGAAGCTCTTCCGTGATAAGATATGGCTATCTCCTAAGAAGTTCAAGCTGGTTGAACAGAAACTCAAGCCAAGAGGTAGAACAAGAAGAGCTCAAGAATACAGAGAAGGGAGAGGATGAGAGAGAGGTATGGATGGGGGTTTGTGCAGTTATTCAGTTTTCAAACATGAATAGATAATGAAAATGACAACGATAACATTGGTGGATTTACACGGTACATCATCTGTTAGGTACCCATATGGAAATGGTATTTTCATCATCTCTGAGGCAATACTTATCTTTATCCATATTTTACTTATGAAGAAATATGGCTTATATGTAACAGAAGGAGTGGGCTGCTTGTCGTCCTGGCTGCCCAGCTAGCTTACAACTGAAATAATCACACAGAAACTGTATTCATTTAAACACTGCCTGGCCCATTAGCTCTAACTTCTTATTGTCTAATTCTTACATCTTAATTTAATCCAGTTCAATTAATCTGTGCATCACCACTTGACTATGGCTTACTGGCAAGATTCTAACCAGCATTTGTCTCAGGCAGGAGATCCATGGCATCTGCCACTCTGCCCTTCTTCCCAGCATTCAGTTCTGTCTTCTTTGCCTACCTAAGTTCTGCCCTATCAGGCCAAGCAGTTTCTTTATTGATTAATCAATGAAAGCAACACATAAACAGAAGGAACTCCTACACCACTTAGAGAAGCTTAATAATTTTCATTGGACATAGCTAAGTGGCAGGACTCTGACTTGATCCTAAGAGTCCAGACATCTTCTCTGACCATGGTTAAATGATACCTTTTCAACCACGATGAAAGAACACCTTCCATTCCCAACTGTGTTCTCACATTTTTTATAGTGTCCAAACTGTTGTTTCTCTTTACTTTATATGGTTTAGACATGAAAATTTTTATCACATACTTTATTAGCAATTTCTTCAAGAAAGAAAACCACTAACACTTGAGCATATGCAACCCTAATTGCTATGGGGATTCCATATGTAACTGTGCCTGTGCAGTTAGCTTTCATTCTGTAGGAATCATTTACTAGCAGCTATTTAGAATTATGCTTACCCTCCACATGTCTTAGATGTCTCTTAAGAAAACCTGAGCTAACATTCATACTGCCTTTTCACTGTCTATGTCTAAAAGGGCAACCACAGCTCCAAATGTATGGGACATATCTCCCTTCTGCCCTACATCTTAATTCATATCTCCTCTCATCAAGGGAGAAATGAGGCCTATCATTCTATCAAAAAGAAAAGGAGTGAAATCCTGAAAACCTGAACAGCTATATTGTTTTATAACAAGATTAGAATAAAATGAGTCGAGAAGCCAAGCAAAGCTTGGACTGAATCCCAGCTTGGTCATTTTCTGGCTTTGTAGATTTTGCATAATTACTTTCCTGCATCAATTTTGCCTTCTTCATCTGCAACAGAAGAATAAATAAATAACAATAACAATGTGCATTTCTCTTCATATGAAATGTTAAAGGAGTTTACCTTTATATTCATGAGACTTTGGGCAACAGGATAAGGAAAAGTAACTTTCTATGGAAAGCTAACTGTAGGTCTTTGAGACTGGAATGGAGAGACCAATGAATTCCACATTTCCACTCAGTCCCAAGGTCTGCATGTCTGTGGTTCTTTTAACACAGGAGCTCATGGCTCCTTACTCCTTTGGCATCATCTCAGCTTTGTTTAAATTCTGCTTTCCTTTGTATCTCACTTTCCCTTCCCTCCTGAACAACTTTTAGTTGTCTTATGAATTTCCCAGTGTAAATTTCCCCCCAAAAAGAACACCTGATGAGCATGCCTTGTTAGCCTGACCCTCCTGAAGTGATGGAAAAGAGGAATGTGACTCAGAAAGCATGCAGATCAAGATCAGTCAGGGAATATGACTGGTGCAAAAATCAGTTTTTCTTCCAAAATGCTAATAGATTCACTGCTTACAATACAGAGCATTGTGTTAAACAATAACTTTATTTCCAGAGTGCAGAAGCACATGGATCTCTATGAGTGTAAGGCCAGCCTGGTCTACCTATCAAGTTCCAAGCCAATCAGAGTGACATCATTAGCATTGTCAAAAACAAAGCAACAAATAAACAAAAAAACATTGCTACTTGTTAGTGCTCTATAAAGGATATACTTTACATTTTAAGAGGATTTAAAATGAAATGCTAAGATTTAGCTCTCATAATAGGAAAAATAACATGATTGATTGATAGTTTAATTCGTGAAGCCTATGAGCCACCACATCTTACTTATCATTCATTCAACACTCTTTTCTTAAAAAGAAAAATCAGTCACAGGTGATTTATATAATCTCCCTAAGGACACAAAACTAAGTAACTTAAATCCAGCACTTATTAATTAGAGAACCAATACATATACATACTGTTTTGAAAAATAAGAAATGCTCTCCTGAGTAAGCCTGAGTTTCAGGTCTCTGGCCTTACTGAGTTCACCAAAGCTTCCTGGAAACTCATGTATCATCAAAGCAGGGGAGGGGTGATCACACAATAAAGGACACAATTTATAATGAAGAATATGACTTATAAGCCCAACAGGCCCAACCCACTCCTAGTTAAGTGACTTTCATAAAGTTCAAACCCCCAAACATTAGTGTCTTTGAGCCATTAGCTGGCCCAGCATTAAGTTCTCTGCCAGCCTTGGTATGTTCTTTATGGTATGGATCAGAAGAAAATATAGCATGGAAAAATCATTTAAGCATTGTATGACCTTGAGATATTATTTTTTAAGTCCATTTGAGAAAACATTTCATGAAATCCTGCAGAAGTATTCTGTACAATGAGGTTTCTCAAGAAACTTTAAATTATTCATTGTCTTTCATACAGACCTACTAACTACCTACTTTGGCCAGAATTTGTAATGAGAAGAGTAATATAAAATGAATATGGGAAGATTTCTATTCTCAAAGAGTACACAGACAGAATAAGGAGAGAGAATGGCAGTAAACTTGTGAGCTCTGAGCCAATCTGGAAAATTTTGCATTAAATAGAATAAATACAGGGTATCAAGTTGAAAAGCAAAACTGAATTGCAAAAAAATAAAATAAAATAGTGTCATGGAGGAAAAGAATCTAGAAATATAATGGATAAGAATTTGGGTGGTAATAAAGTGTTTAAAGAGAAATAAAGATGAGAAGGAGGACAAGGAAATGATTTTAAGTCTTTGGCAACAAGTTGAGACGTTTAAGGAAGGAAAGCTACAAAAGCATTTTGAAGGAGTAATGAAGCAGTTTCCCATCTTCCCACACAATTCTCTGAGAACCGTTTTAGAAAAAAATGAGTGAAGACAGATCACTAGGAAAGTGGCACAAGTTCAGGGGAGCTAATGTGTGCCGCTAATCTGAACCTGAATTGTCGTGGGGAGTAGTTTATGGACAGATAAATAGGCAGCTTCAAAGATGATAGATAGATAGATAGATAGATAGATAGATAGATAGATAGATAGATAGATAGATAAACAGATATTGATTCTTAAATGATTGTGTTTATTAAACGTTTTTCAGATGTAGCTTCTCAACTAAACTAAGGCCAGTGGTAAAAAAGTGCTTTTCATCAGAAAAGCAGTCACTGCATTATATAGAAAAAAAATAATGATATATAAAAGCCCTATATGCGTCTGTAGTGAGAAGGCCTAAGAACATGGTAGCAGTCAGACACTATAGTGATGGAAATCCAACCTCAGCCACCAGCTCTGAGGTCTTCCACAAAACAAATCAGTTGGGAGTTAGAAGAATGTGTTATAAGATGGTATGGCGAGGGGGGAGGGAGCTTGCATTGAGCTCAGTGACTGGCTAGAAAGAGTACTCAGCAAAAGATCTACTTTAAACTAACATGTAGCAAAGAGGTACAATGCACAGTCAGGAGGAAAAAGTGTACGTAGAGCAAAGTCCAGAGGAAAACAGGTAACTGCCAAGGGAATAGTAAAGGAAAGTTTGACATTTCCAGAACAGGTTGTGGTAACACATTGGGGTGGGGGTTGATTATCGAGAAAGCTCCCTAAAGAGTGGGCATCTGAAGATGTGAGAGGTAGCCATACAGGCAGCCTTTGCCCAGCATGTTGGAGAAAGTAAGCTGTAGTTCTTTAACGCCCTGTGTGTATGAATTAAGATTTATGCTTTACCTTTCTCGGTGTTATAACAAATACCTGATGAACACAACTCTAGGGAGAATGGGTTTACTTTGGCACATAGTTTAACGGGAAGTTCATCTCAAGTGGGACGGGTATGGCAGTAGGAGTGTGAGGCATCCAAAAACAGGAAGTAGAAAGATGAACACCATGCTTAGTTATGTATTCTTATGTGCAGTCTGAGAACCTCTAGTCCATGGATTAGTGCTGCTTACATTTATGGTGGGAAGGCCCACCTCATTTATCCTTATCTAGAAAATCTTTCCTAGGCATACCAGAAGGCTCATTACCTAGGGGATTCTAGACTGTGTAGAGAGTCAGTACTAACCATCACAGACATTTTTTCATATTATTTATGAAGCATTTTATATTACTGTAAGAAAGTATTTATTAGATACACTCTTAGTTACCAGCTAAGAGTCAATGTTGCCATGAGACCTTTACATGAGCAGTGGTCTCATGATTTCCGTGTATGACTCTGTAGGTTGGAGATACGGATAGCCCAGCTGAGAGTCAGCATTCCTCCACACATAGACAATCTCACAAGAGAAGTTTGTAAAACTCTTTGCAAGCAAAAGTGCAGTTGCATCAGCACTGTCCTTGACCTCTTGAGTTTGTAGGTAATTACATAGCTCTGGGGATCCATTTCCACTGATTAAGAAGAGTCCAGCTGCATCACAAGCAGATGTGTAGCAAAAGATGCGCTTGCAGGGGTGGCTATAAGATGATGAGGCCTCTAGCAAATACCAATCTAATTACCTGAAATTTGTATCTCAGAAAAGAAATACTTGCAAATTCAATCGGGTTTTGCATTGATTTATATTTAAATTGCAGAACTTTCTGTGGTAAAAAAGGACCTGTCTAAATATTTTTAATCTAAATCTAGTCTTACTGCTTATTAGTGAGTATGGATAAGTCCCTTTGGTATAAGAATGTGCTAGATTTGGAGAGGTATTTGGAAGGGTATTTGGAGGAATAGGACTCAAGATCAAAGGGTTGAAACATTCTTCAGGATGGCCATACACTCATTTATTCATACAAGCACCCTCTGTTAATTTCATGTTGTAAGTTCCCATGAACTGCTATCTCCATTCTCTTTCCTAATCTACATACATAGGCTTGGTATACATCTGTAATAAATATGCCTTAAATTCTTTTGTAAGTATAAAGAATAAAATAGTAATACTTTCCTGACCCACATGAAGGAGAAGCCTTTTTCTTCAGTAAGGTAGTCACTGCTGAGGTACCTATCTTCTTTAAGTAATCCCAAGTGCATGCTTATGCATGAAACCCTAATTATGCTCGTTGGATCATCAAGAAATGCATACATATCGGAGGAGAGTTATTGGGAAGAAAGTGGAGTTTGAAAAGAGTGGAAGAAGGATAAGAAAGGGTAATGGGGTATGAAACTGTTAAGAAATAAACTTTAAAATTTTAAATATGCCTCAAAACACTCATCAGGTCCTCCAGATAGCTATGAAGCGTTTTATCTTTTCATAGCAATTGTTTTGTTTCGATCTGTTTTAGGCTGAAAATATCGCCTAACATTTTGTTTAAGGTCTGTTTATCTCCTCATCTACCATCCCTGGCCAGACCCAATACTGAACCAGGATCACTAGGTTTATATCTGCTGTGCATTGACTTTTGCCCATGACTCAATGATGTATACAGGTCCTAATTCTTGGTACCTGTGCCTGTGACCTTATATGATAATTATTTTGGCCAAATCAGGTTGTGCTAGCTCATTTTATGTCAACTTGACATAAGCTAAAGTCACCTGAGAGGAGGGAACCTCAATTAAAAGAAAACCTCCATAAGACTGGGCTATAGGCAAGTCTGTAAGTTATTCTTTTTTAAATTTCTTATTGCCTTATAAATAATATCATTCAACATTTCCACCTCCTCCCCTCCTCCCATTTTTCTCCAACTCCCCCATTCACTCTACTCCCTCCCACTCTAGTCCTAAGAGAGGGCAGGTTACCCTGCCCTGTGGCCCTCCCCACTCCATCCAGGCCTAGGAAAGTATGCATCCAAACAGACTAGGATCCCAAAAGGCCAGTACATACAGTAGAATCAAATCCCAGAGCCATTATCATTGGCTCCTCAGTCAGCCCCCACTGTCAGTCATATTCAGAGAGTCCAGTTTAATCACATGCTTGTTTAGTCCCAGTTCAGCTGGCCTTGATGAGCTCCCATTAGATCAGTCACACTGTCTTAGTGGGTGGACCAACCTCTCGTGGTCCTGACTTCCTTGCTCATATTCTCCCTCCTTCTGCTCTTCAACTAGACCTTGGGACCTCAGTCTAGTGCTCCAATGTGGGTCACTGTCTCTATCTCCATCCATCGCTGGACAAAGGTTCTATGGTGATATTCAAGATATTCATCAATGTGGCTATGGGACAAGGCTAGTTCAGGCACCCTCTCCTCTACTTCCCTAGGACCTAGCTGGGGACATCCCCGTGAACACCTGGGAATCCCTCTAGAGCCCAGTCTCTTGCCACCCTAAAATGGCTCCCTTATTTAAGATCCTTCTTCCCTGATCCCATATCTGCTTTTCCTCCATCTCAACCATCCCACTCCTTCAAGATCTCCCCAACCCTCCCCTTCTCTCTTCTCTGTCCCCCTCTCCCCTTCCCTCTACCCCACCCACAACCCTATGCTCCCAACTTTTGCCTGGTGATCTTGTCTGCTTCCAATTACCAGGAGGATCTATATATGTTTTTCTTTGGGTTCGCCTTATCATTTAGCTTCTCTAGGATCACAAACTATAGGCTCAATGTCCTTTGTCTATGGCTAGAATCTACTAATGAGTGAGTACATGCCATATTCATCTTTTTGGGTCTGGATTATCTCACTCAGGATAGTGTTTTCTATTTCCATCCATTTGCATGCAAAATTCAAGATGTCATTCTGAATTAGCGATTGATGCTGGAGGTTCTAACCAATTGGTGGTGCCATCCCCGTGCTGGTAGTCCTGGGTTCTATAACAAAGCAGGTTGAGCAAACCGTGATGAACAAGTCAGGAAGCAACATACCTCTATGACCTCAGCATCACTCTTGTCTCCAGGTTCCTGTCATGTTTGAGATCCTGTCATGCCTTCCTTTGATGGTGAAGAAATATGAAATTGTAAGCCAAGTAAACCCTTACTTTCCCAACTTTTGTTTTTGATCATGGTGTTTCATTGCAGCAGTAGAAACCCTAAGACAAGGGTTCAAGCACAAATAGTGTTGCTCAGAGGTGAGATAAGATATAAATGAGCTCTAAGTCCCCTGGCTATAAAAACAGTAACCTAGAGCTAGAGCCAGTCCTAGGGTACAACCAAGGGAAATATGCTCGCTCTCTGGTGCCGATAAAGCATGGCTGCACTACTGTATATTCAGTTTTATGAATAAGAAAAACCAAGGCTATGGGAGGTGAAATTCCTCAGCTATGGTTACACTGTAAGTTAGATGCAGTAATTGGAGGAGCTGATTTCTGAGTCAATCAGGCTCTCACCATCACATGAAGAATTCCAAGTTCTGTTTAACTCACATTCAAAATGGAATCAGAGATGAAGAAGGGAAGACAACCTGTGAAGTCCAGGGGTAAAACAGCCCACTGCAAAGACCAAAGGCTGTGGAGTCTTTGTGAAGGCTGTGAGTCTTTACTGCTTAAGTCAGCATCAGGAGCAAAGGGAGGGACTGTTTTCGGGGGCCTTGTTGTTTGAGTTGCCACGGGTGAATAGCAGACGCTGCTCTTCCATTAATTTTAATGGCAGCTTAGTTTAGAAAGATTTATGACCATAGAGTATAAAGAGTGATTTGAGTTACAATTTGGCCCGGTCATGTTTGGAGGCAAGGATAGGATGTTTCATTTTCCAGACTGGTGATTTTCTTTTTAACTCTTCTTCCCTAAAAACATAAATAAAAGAGAGACAATAAAAAATGATCCTGACTGTCTTTGTGATTGACCATATTTGGGGTGGAAAGAATAAAAGCCTAACAATTCAAGAACGTAAGCCAAGAAGGCTTACATGGTATCAAAGAAAGAGTTCTAAAGCAGGTGTCTGTTCTGCTCTCAACTTACTAAAGTGTTCTGGAAAAATCTTCTATAGCCGGAACCTCTGCTTCCTCATACGTAAAAGAATAACACACTGTTATGACCTCTCACAGAAACCCTGGTGTCACAATGTTACAAACCCTTAAATGCATCCACTTCACTTCCCTTTTCATGCAGGAGAATGACTGAGGATCCCCTATTTCACTACCAAACTTGCTAAAGATCTCAAATTATCATCTAATGTATTTTCTGAATGAAAACCTTGCATTTCCTCTCTCAAGCTCTGTGACCTTGAGCAGATCTACTTTATTTTCCTTTGTTTGAACATGTTTAGTTCCCGTAGATTTGTCTTAAAAGGAGATAGAAAAAAAAAGGGCAGAGGCAGTCCTCAAGTCTATATGAGGATGTAGCCAGATGGCTAGGTTTAAACAAAACAAAACAAACACACCAAAAACTGATTAGAGTCTCCAATTGGATTATGTGCGGACGGGTAATTGGCTTCAGAGTGATGACGCCGCCCATCAGTGAAATGCATTCCCTTGAATGACAGATATATTCTCTCACATTAGTCACTTCTTTTTTTTTTAAAGATTTATTTATTTATTTATTTATTATGTATACAATATTCCTTCCATGTATGCTTGCATGCTAGGAGAGGGCACCAGATCTCATTTTAGATGGCTATGAGCCACCATGTGGTTGCTGGGAATTGAACTCAGGACCTCTGGAAGAGCAGTCAGTGCTCTTAACCTCTGAGCCATCTCTCCAGCCCCCACATTAGTCACTTCTAAAAACTCTGAAGAGGAAAGTAAATGGTTAAAAGGTGGAGGAATTATGGGGGCTTGCCCTTTTAAACCGGTAAGTCATGGTTCTTTGTAACAAAATAATGAATGTGGCTATCACTGCATGCATTTTTTAAAAAAATGGACTTGGGCTTCATCTCATGACAGACACAATAGTATTAGGCTTCTTATACCAATACCCTTACTAATAGAGTACACTTGGGTACTTCTCTGTGAGTCATTTATTCATCTGTAAAATGGAAACTGTAACAGTCTACCTCATGTATATTTGGGGAGAATTTTAATAATGTTCCTTATGTTAAGAAGCATGAAACAATGCCTATAAAACATGCATAACATTAAATTACAGTCATTTGTTGCAAGGAGCCTGCTTGTTGGTTCCCGGCTGCTTGGTAGCTCAGACCTGAAACGATCACACAGAAACCATATTATTTAAGTCACTGCTTGGCCCATTAGCTCTATCTTCTTATTGGCTAATTCTTATGTATTAATTTAACCCATTTCAATTAATCTGTGTATCGTCACGTGGCTGTGGCTTACAGGTTAAAGATTCATCCAGCGTCTGTCTCTGGTGGGGGGGGCTACATGGCTTCTATCTTGACTCTGCCTTCCTTCTCCCAGCATTCAGTTTAATTTTCCCTGCCTACCTAAACTCTGCCTTATCAACAGGCCAAGACAGTTTCTTTATTCACTAATGGTAATCACAGCATACAGAGGGGAATCCCACATCAGTAATTATCAATATTTTATGAGAAAATCCCTCAGGGCCCTTAGCTGCATCTACTTTACTTCCCTTTCCATGCAGAAGAATGACTGAGGACCCCCTATTTTACAAGAAAACTTGCTAAGGATCTCAAATTATCATCTAATGTATTTTCTTTATGTTCAAATCAACATCCTTCTTTCCCAAGGGAGATGCCTATTGCTTTAAGGGTTTTTATTTTTAATTTTTTGAATTCAGAGGGTCCTTTGAAGGTAACGATAATGGCTCCTGTAGGTCAACTACCCTGCCTTAGAGCCAAGGTCTCAAGTATCTTTGGAAAAATGAGCCAATCTCTTGTGATAAAAGTATTACACTTTATATTATGTGTTTGAATTTGTCTAGCATTCTTGGCTCAAGGATTATTTTATATCACCATAATCTATGCTAAAGAAGTGAAAAGGGGGAGGAATTTTGAGTGCAGTACAAAGAAGTCCCTATTACTTTATTCTATATTGGTAGGAACTTGGAAACAGTTCAGAACTTAGGCAATAATAAATTAGTATGGCTACATGTTAATTAACAGTGCAGTCAACTGCAACAGGGCCAACTCACTAAATTCTTTGCAGTGTAGCTGTGGCTACCAGCCAAACTCATATTCATTCAGCCTTTCCAACCCTCATACAGTTGTTAATGCTGATTTCATGGGAGATAAAATATGTTTAACACTGAGAATGTAATATAAAGCAAAATATTGCAATCTTGCCCTTATGATTATTAATTCTGATAAAGTACCTAAGAAACTACTAAAAGCATATAAAATTGTTAATATAAGGGAAGATGGCAAGTACTTTAATCCAAAATTTATCTTAAAATGTTAAGATGGATCTTAAATTTGGCAATCTCACTTCAGGTTTCAGCATTCACTATTATACATTTGCCTGTGGTTAAATGGATATTATAGTTTAAAAGTTAAAGCATAAACTAAGAAAAATATATGTAGCATACATTCAGATATAGGACTGCTATCCTACAGTATAAAAGAACTCTCAAAATGCAACAATTAGACCATAAACCAGCTATACTCTGAGCAAAAGATATGAAAAAGACATCTTGGGGTAAAAAAAGAAATACAAATGGGTTTCCATTGCAGTCCATTAGGGAGGTGAAAATTAAAGCAGCAGTAAGACACTTCAACACTTCTAAGAGATTATACCAATATGTAACTGCAGAAGTTGTTTTAAAAGAGGGAATTTGATAGCTATTTTAATATTGTTTGGGTATTTAGTGACAGAAACTGTCTTAATAGTGAAATTTAAACGAGCTGGCTGACACAGCTGTGAAGCACACACAGAAGCTCGTTAGACACAGCAACGAATGTCAAGCGTAAGAACCTCGATATGCCACACTTTTTACTTTATTGCCTCACTTACGTCCACCCTTCCTATCTTAGTTCTATGAGAGTCTTTGATGCATAACCCCAACTGTGACTTTCTTTCTATTCTGAGACTCTGAACAAATTAATTAAAGCATGTGACAATCCTATGGGAAACCAAATTGTCATCGTCATTTTAAAGAAAGGATCACTGGTAGGAGGATGCTTAGTGGAAAGGCAGACAGGTCTGTGAACGTTAGACATATTTACTCATGCGAACAAGAGGAACTGGAAGGACTCTTTTTGGCCATGTGCAGCTGATTTCCAAAAAGCAGGAAGTCATGAAAGGACTAAGGAGGATATAAGGTTAGCCCATCTTCCACACCCACCCTGCTCCGAGAAGCAAAGAAAAGCTTTCCTGCATCTCCTGATCAGATGTAGTTTTGCTTCACTGGGACTGATTAACAAAAACTTAAAAAAAAAGGCCAGGAGTATTTTAGTTGGTTTTTATCAATCTGACATAAACCTCAACATATCTAGGTTCAAGAAGGAATCTTAATTCATTAACATCTCCGTAAGACTGTATTGTAGGCAAGTCTGTGGGAGAACTTTCTTGATTAATGATTTGTAGGAGAAGCACCAACCCACCGTTGGCAGCTTCACTGTTGGACACGTGATCGTGAGTGCTGACAAGGCAAACTGAGCGAACCATGAGGATCGAGGCAGTAAGCGGAGCTTCTCTACGGCCTTTGTATCAGCTCCTGTCTCCAGGTTCCTGCCTTGAGTTCCTGCTCTGACCTCTCAGTGATGGACTGTTATTAGGAAGTGAAAGTCTTTTTTTTCCTTTTTCCTCCCCAAGTTGCTTTTGGTCATGGTGTTTAATCACAGCAATGGAAACATTACTACTAGAATGAAGGTGAATGTGCTTAGAGTAAATCCAAACAGTTCGCAAGCAGAGAGTAGGAAGTAAAACTATCCCCGCCCCCATCACACTTACAGTCCAACTTCCTCCCTATGGTAAGAGATGACTCCAGGTGCCCTGATGTCATTCTTTCGCGCTTGAAACTTTTTTATGTACATTGGTATTTATATCTGTATGAGGGTGTCAAGTCACTTTGATCTGGATTACAGACAGTTGTGAGCTGACATATGGGTGGTAGAAACTGAACCCAGGTCCTCTGGAAGAGCAGAAAGTGCTCTTAATAACTGAGCTATCTCTCCAGCCCCAGTTTAGACCTTTGAACACTATGAAAACATCTTTCCTCCCCATGTTCCCATAGCAGCCCCACAGAGCATACATATCTGATTGGCCTCATGTGAGTCACCTGCACAGCCCTAAGCCATTCATTCCATTTCAAGCAGAAATTGATCATTAGTCAGCTATCAATTGTGTGCCCTTTCTGCAGTTTAGGAGAAAGAAGGAGCATATGAAAACGTGCTGAAGATCTAAAGTTCCCATTGGATGGAATAGCAGTATACTCAGAAATACGCTGTGACATTTGACCTCTGTACTAGTTACTTTTTATTGTGATATAATAATAATTATTTTTTTGTGTGTTTTTTTGTTTTTGTTTCTGTTTTTCGAGACAGGGTTTCTCTGTGGCTTTGGAGCCTGTCCTGGAACTAGCTCTTGTAGACCAGGCTGGCCTCGAACTCACAGAGATCCGCCTGCCTCTGCCTCCCGAGTGCTGGGATTAAAGGCATGCGCCACCACCGCCCATTATTATGTCACAATAAAATAATTTTAAAAAGTAATAACCTCACTTGTCACCACCAATTGGAAACTGAGTGTTCAGTTACCCAAACACTACTCATTCAAACCACTCTAGACTCTAAATCCATCCTACAACAAGTCAGAGGAAAAGAGTATAATGCCTGTGCGCTGACTAATCCTGGTTGTCAACTTCACATCCCTAGAAAGAAGGAACGGCAGCTGAAGAACTGACTCCTTCATATTGGCAAATGGACATACTCTGGAGCATTTTATTGGTTAATAATGGTTGTAAGAGGGCCTAGTTCACTATGGGTGATAACCATCCCTAGGCAGGTGGATTTGGGATGTTTATGAATGGTAGCTGGATGTGAGCCTGTGATCGAACCAATAAACATCATGTCTCTATGGTTTCTACTTCAAGTTCCTTCCCTCAGTGATGGACTATGATCTGGAAGTGTAAACTAAATAAACCGTTTCCTCAAAGTCTTGTTTTATTTTTCTATCAACTTGACAAGAGCTAGAGTTATCTAAGACAAACCTCAGCTGAGAAAATGCCTCCAGCAGATTGTCTGCAAACACATCTGTAGAACGGTTTCCTGATTGATTGCTATGGGAGGGCCCAGACAACTGAGGGTGCCACTTCTGTGGGTGTTAGGTGGTAGAAGAAATTAGACTGCGCAAACCACAAAGAGTAGCCCAGTAAGCAGCACTCATCCACGGCTTGTGCTTCAGTTCCTGACTTAAGTTCTTGCTGTGACTCCCCTGAGGACTCTGACCTGAGAGTTGAAAGCTGAAATAAATCCTTTCCTCCCTAAGTTTCTTTTTGTCGTGGTGTATCATACAGAAATAGAAAGTAAATAAGAAATTCTTTAAGTTGGTTCTGAGAAGCACACTTGGGCAACCTACAGTTTAGACTGAACCGCTGGCTACCTTACAAGTGCTGGATATTTTTCTGATGAATGAGTAAGTGTAGGTTTGGGCCTGATCCTTTGAAATCGACAGTATTATCTCTGCTTTATTTATTTTTACTTTCATTGTATGTATTAGTATCATGTATATATGTATATACATGCCTCTTTTTGCATATGGAAGTCAGAAGGCAACTCTGTGAGGATGGTTATATCCCCTCTACTTTTATGTGGATTCCAGGAATAGAATTCAAGTTGTCTGGCTTGGGTGGCAAATGCCTTTACTCACTGAGACATTTCACAGGCCCTTTTGTCACCACTTTTCATAGAGAAAAAAATGAACATAAGGTGGCTTAAATAATTGGAAAAGCTTACATAGATTGCAAATGGAAAGTCCAGGCTCAAACTTGGGCCTCACAGAAAAGCACTTTGTCTGGAAAACACTATTGGTACCCAAAAGTTCAGGCAGCCAGTAATTATCAGTAAGATATATAGAGCCTGCCTTTAAGTTTCACCTCAGTCCACAGGAAGTATGACTTTCAAGCACTTATGCTGTAGGTTCTAATTTCTCAAGATTAAATAAGGTTCTTACTTAAAAGATATTGGACTAGCTTCAAAAATCTACATTTTAGCCACAGCTGTGAAATGGGAACTCATTCAGAGACTAAAAATCAACCAAATATGGACCCAAGACCCAGAGAACAAGGGCCTCCTCCTTTGTGTCTGCTTCCCAAATCTTCCCAAGTTTCTTTTTCTAGCAAAGTCTTCCAAGAGCTGTTCAAAACAAGACACTGTAGTGACACTTCATGCAGCACAGTCAACACACACAAACATGCAGAGACACACATATAAGCATACACATATACCACACACACATACACATTCAGATACCCCACATACACAAGTTTACATGCACATGAATAAACAAACACACACATGCACGCACACATGCGCACGCGCACACACACACATACATGCTGATTGATGTACAGTTTGTAGAGATATATGGATGACCTCAATCCACTCATGGGTGATCACTCATTAGGGTTATTCAGAATTAGATAGAATTGTGCCAAACTTCCAAGTTTAGAGATAAGGTATCGAGAGATCACTGTTTTCACTGTACTTTCATTCATTCTAGCTGTAATATCCCTGCCAACTGGTATTTCTTACAGATGTGAGGAATGTGCCTCTCTGAATCTGTAGGCTTTTTATACTGACTTCAAGTCTATCCATTTATGCTTTCCATGCCCTTGTTCTGGGTTAACCACATAGACACCACTCATAATTGACAAATGCAGTCCTGGAAATACTTGAAGTCAATAATTATGTTCTCTAGGCTTCTCTTTTCCAGGTTCTTACCAACTTATGCATGACTTATTTGACATGAATCCTCTGACCAGCTAAGCCCCTACTTATTTGCCTAACAAAACTTGGATATCTTATTGAAAAGAAATGAATACTTTACTGAATGAATGAATGAATCATAAGTATTCTGATCTCTGATGTTTCTGGTAACCTTTGGAAACTTTATCTCTGGTGTAGGAGGTTCTTCTGTTCAAGTGTTGCTTTTACTAGTTAATGAATAAAGAAACTGCTTTAGCCGGGTGGTGGTGGCGCACGCCTTTAATCCCAGCACTCGGGAGGCAGAGGCAGGCTGATCTCTGTGAGTTCGAGACCAGCCTGGTCTACAAGAGCTAGTTCCAGGACAGGCTCCAAAGCCACAGAGAAACCTTGTCTCGAAAAACCAAAAAAAGAAAAAAAAAAGAAAGGAAGAAAGAAAGAAACTGCTTTGGGCCTGATAGGGCAGAACTTAGGCACGTGGAGAAGACAGAACTGAATGCTGGGAAGAAGAGCAGAGTGGGAGACACCATGGATCCACAGCCGAAGGTAGATGTGCTGAAACTTTTTTGATAGGCCACAACCTCGTGGTGATACACAGATTGATAGAAATGGGTTAAACTAATATGTAAGAGTTAGCCAATAAGAAGTTAGGAGCTAATGGCCAAGCAGTGTTTTAATTAATACAGTTTCTGTGTGGTTATTTTGGGTGTAAGCTAGCTGGATGGCCGGGACAAACAACAAACCCTCTTCTTGCAACATATCTCTTTAAAACACCATCAGAGGGGGCAGTCAGGATCTCTGAAGTCCACTCTGTGTAAATATCTGCCTCCTCTATCTCTGTCTCTCTTCGGTTTTCCCTTGTCACTGAATTTTTCTGTTTCTGTTTCTCTCTTGTTTTTCACTCTTCTTTTTCTGACTCTTCTAGCCATATTTCTTATCTTTAAAGGTCATCACATGTCAAAAATTCTGTCAGTATTGTCTCCCATATCCCTTGGCTTCTCTTTATGTCCCTTGGTCTTTCTCTGTTTTCATGTGTCTTTCTGATCTTGGATAATGGTGAATAAACAAGAGTTTGTGGAAGGGGGAGAATCAGGACAGGGCCTCTCTGGGTGAGATTCTCCTCCAGAAGGTCGAAAATTTTTGTCAGCCAGAAACAGCTTCAGTAAGAGGCTCTATCCATCTAGTTTTGCAAACCATAGCCTCATTCTCCTCCGATGTAGCAGGTGATATAAGATCTAGGGAGCCATGGATAGTGGAGAAGTATCTGTGCCAAGAGCTAATGATCTATGAAATGAAAATGCTTGGCCCACCTGCTCCGCATGACCACTTCACAGTGGGGATCTGCAGCTGGCCCAGGCCAATGCTGAGAAAATACAGGCAGATTCTTGCCCCAAATATTAGCTATCAGAGGATGATAAGAGGGTCTGCCAAGTGAAATAACTCAGGCAAAGATTCTTTACTTACCAGTGTCATCCAAACGTCCCAGCACCCTGCAGTGTGAGCTCCAAAAAACTCCAGGAGTTAGGAGACTGAAGCCTGATTCATTTAGGGCTTTGACACTATCTTTGTCCTTGGGGAGGTCACTTCTTCTTTCTGGGCCACCAGCTTTTCAGCTATAACGGAAAGAACATAAACCTATCATCTGCTTGAATTGCTTCAATTATGAAGTTATTGTAATAGAATCAGACAAATTTTGGATTCTCTAATTTCTACAGCTACCGTCCATCTATACGTGCTTATAGTGCTTTTCTATAGTATGTGGTTTAATGAAAAATCCTAGAATTTCTCCATCTTGACACAGAAATCTAAGAAATTGCAAGGGAAACAAGGCTTAAAGGTTTGAGCTACATAATAATGTAGCCTATGGGCTATATTGAAATCACTGCTTTATTAGTCTATTAAATGTACTGCCAGTAATATCTGGCCCTTTGATCTGAAGCTTCCTTCCCAGAAAAAGGTATTATTTGCTCAAGATAGACAGTTCAACAGAAAAAAATTTTACCCAGGGAACCTCTATATAAGCTGGTCAGTAGAACTTGGAGTACCTGGAGCAGAGAGCTGAAAAGGAGGATAGCAATTAGCAAAGCCAATCATATGATTTGTTACAAGGACTAATGAAAGGATTTGCCAAACATAAATAAGAAGAGAGTGAATTTAAGACACGAAAAGTAGGGGTGTCTAGAGAAAGAACAACTCATTTGGAGAAAAATAGAGAATAGTGGTCCAACATCCAGGCAGTTTCTAGAAGCGTCAAAGGTCTTCAAAATTCTGATCTGCAGAAATTGACCTTTTTTTTTTATAAGGCATAGTGAAGAACAATCCCAAAAACCCAAAAGGAGCCCCCGGCAGCACCCACATGAGGAGAACATTGAAGCCACAAGGCACAGCCTGCAGCAGCAATGTTAGGAGCTGTGTGAGTCCAGTGCCAGTCTGAGTTATATAAGACTGTCTCAGAAAGAAAACTAAATTACAAGACCAAGCAGAAAAGGAAGCTGAGATTATATAATTTAGGTGATTCTTTTTAATATAAGCATATAAAATCTGCATATAAAGTTAACTATGCAAATGTATGTATAGTTAGAATATGCACATGCCAGCCAGAAGCCCTGAAGCTTCAGTTTCATTAGCATCACAAAAACTACTGCCTCTGGCTCACCATTTCCCATTTTCCATTCTGGGATGTTTACGATGGCTCTGTGATCTTGCTTTGCTCTTAGAGCTGGTGTAAGCAAAACTCAAAGATAAGAATGAATGGACCCTGCAGCTTGTCCAACTGTAATTGAGAAATAGTGGAATTTGAAGACAGATTTATAAAATCAGACATGCTAGAAATATTTACACTAAAGAATTTAGAAAACTCTGTAAAATGGGATTCCTTTTACCCTCCTTAGCCCATTGTCTCTAGGAACATATATTTATCATAAAGTCACATTTCTTCCCACGAGGTTATAGTGTTTGTTTAAGGGCCATATGTAGTCCAGGCTGGTCTCAAACTTACTATGTAACTGAGGATTGTAGTGATATTTTGTTTGTGATCTAATAAAGCTTGCCTGAAGATCAGAGTGCAAAGCTAAACCACTAGTTAGCCATAGAGGCCAGACAGTGGTGGCATATACTTTTAATCCAAGTACTTTAGAATGGCATGCCTTTAATCTCAGCACTAAGGATGTGGAGACAGGAAGGGATATGGCTGGGTGAAGAAAGGAATATAATGCAGAGGAGACAGGAGCTCAGGATTCAACCCGAGAATTCCTAGAGACAGGATCTTGCACCTCCTGTCTGAGCATTCAGAGAGGTCAGAACTCTAGTGGCTGCTACTCTGCTTCTCTGATCTCTCAGCTTTCACCCCCTAATATCTGACTATGGGTTTTGATTTGATAAGATTGATTAGGATTGCGTTACAGAGGTTAACCTTCAACTTCTGATCCTTCTACCCGCTCTTTCTAAATGTGGGAACTGCAGACATGAACCACAATAATGTGGTTTGTAAAGTGTTGGGAATTGAATCCAGGGTCCCCTGCCTGCTAGGCATTCTACCAACTGAGCTACATACCTCACTGGTTCCTGTGGGGATTTTTGGAGAAGGCTCTTGCATTTATTCAACTCTGTTCCCTGATATTTCTTAAAAATAGGGAAGACAGGATTTTGTTCTTACAGAAGAAATACAGGATGTCCCCTTTGCTTCTTCCATTCTTTATTGTACCAGTGAAGAAAGAAACACTGCATCATTGTCTCAAATGTTTGTCATTGCTTGTAAAATAATAAGTTGCCGAGACTCAAGAATCAACAACAAATAGCAGACCCCTTCTTAATGAAAAGTGATACGTTTACTTCCTGTCTGTACCAGAGAGCTGTTTCCTTCAGAAGATGCAACAAGAAAAGAAATTGCTCCCTGAGCGTTGAGGAGAGACAACCCATTTGAGGTTCAAAATGCTGGCCTTTTATTCTCTGCACATTGGCCACTTGTGACTTTCTCTGCTGATCATCACTTACTTCAAGAAGAAGCTTCGTTGGTGGATGATGTCAAGGAGAGCAATTCCCAGATAGTCTGTGTCGATTCACAGAAGAACTCACAGAAACTGTGATCGCGTACATAAGACCTGCACAAGTCAGCCAGACAAAAATCCAAGCACAGAGAAGACGAGGGGAACAGGAAGTCCCACCCTCAGCCAAGGAGCTTTGTCAATGGATAGCTATTAGGCGAGGAAAAGTAAGTTGCATCCACAGAATAACACTGGGTCTATCAACCATACGCTAGGGCAGGTCCCATCCTCAGTAGTCATCCAGCACAAACCAGATTCCGTATTTTGGGGTTTTATTTTATTTTGTTTTGTTTTTAAAGGACTGTAAAGGAAATCAAGTTGAGTGGGTAAGAAGATGGGAAGATCTAGAGGGAACTGGAGGAGGGGAGTGGATGTGATCAAATATGTTACAAGAAATTCTCAGAAAAGAAATGAAAATGTGGTCTTATTGTATCTTGTTGTACCATGTTCAGTTGATATCCCAGGGAGGTCTGCTCTCTCCTGGGTGGATCTGGGGAAGAGGGAAGTTTGAATGTAGAACTGAGAGAAGTGGAGGGAGAAGAGACTATTGTTGGGATGAGTGAGAAAAGAATAAATATTTTTCTAAAAAAATAAAAATATTATTTAAATAAAAAACAGAGAGGGGGGAGTGGTGTGCTGGTCAGTGCTTCTCATTGGCCCTTCATCACAGTGACTCTGGATAGGACACATCTTTGGAGGACGGCTTTAGCTGTGATGTACAGCAATATCAAAAGTGTCCTCAATTCCACTGAGATCAACAAACAAGTAAAATACAACAATATTGATCTGACTGGCCTTTCAGAGAATCCCCAGTCAAATAAATGACAGCATGTTGTGAAACAAGTAGGACAATCACAGCATCCCCAGGGGACCAAGGAGGAGTGTGTGCAGTAATCACACACAAGCTGTGAGGCCTAGGCCAGGGAGGGCCAGATTCCCTTAAAGTGATGCTTGGGGACTGGGAAGATGCTCAGTGGGCAAAGTTCTTGTCACACAAGCATGGGAACCTGGGTTAGAATAGCCAAAACTCGTATAGAAGTCATCACAGTCACCCCAATCTGTAACCACAGTGCTACTATAGCAAGATGGAAGAAAAAACCAGAAAACTCAGAAGTTCACCAATCAGGCAGCCTGGTTTCAACTCCAAGGCACAGAAAAGAGTCCATGCCTCAAACAAGGTAGAAAGCAAGGACAGGTTGCTGTCCTGTGATCTCCACATACACGCTGTGGCACATGTATGCCTGTATTCACATGCATGAATACACAGATATGCATACATGATAATACAGTGAGTGAGGTAGGGAGTGGGGATTGATGATGATGGCTTGATGCTTGAGATGAGCCTGAAGGCTAGCTCAAGCAGCCCTGCAAGCTGATGCTCATTCTAGGTGGGGTTACTGTATTCAAAGATGTGCAGGCGAGCAAGGGTTAAGCCTGTAGACAGCTGAGCACTCCTAGGACACTTGACAGGCAGTGGACGAGGAGCAATTTATAAGAGTGGCTCAAATACTTTTCTAGGAATTATCATTTCTCTGTTCCTATTGAGTAACCTGAGCTCCAGTTAGCTTTAACATGCTTGGGATGACCCAACTAGTTAGTCTGGGGTAGAGTGAGCATCATCGTGTATGGAATCTCAACTTACCCTGAGAGTTCAAGGTGGGACTCTGCTACAATAAAGCTGCAATAGACGGTGTCACATGAGAAGAGCAAGCATACTTGATTATACTCTTATCTAGCACTGGGACCTTCACATTGAAGACTCAGGGCCCCAGTTTGAACACTGCATTCTTATTCTTGGGGTTGATAAAGCATGGGCAGCCTTGTAGAGGTGTGTCTAAACAACAAGGTGAGAGATAATGGGAACTTTAGAGAGAATAGATTCGCTTAGGCTCTTCTGAGCCTTTTTCTCTTAGATATGGGTCATAACATCTTCATAGCCAGCTCCCTGAATGGGGGAAAGTTAGAGCCATCATTTTTGCCCAGTGGATAATTTCAGAGGTAGCAACTCTGGTTTCTATGGCATGCCTTAGGGAAAAGAATTCACAGCCTTGACAACTTGCTCAGGAAGGCAGAAAGAGATCAGAGACACATTGTCCTGAGGCTGCATTTGAGACCTCTTTGGGATATGATTTTACTAAGCATTGACACTAACCAAGACTTTGGACTTTGAACTCTAGTGTGCTCTGCTCTATCCTTGTGTATTATAGTCCACTCAATCCTGCTGGCCTTCTTAGAGAAACTTTTAAAGAGACCCATTGTCCAGGCCCCACTTTAAAGTTTCTGGTGGCTCTAAACTTTGTGTGCTAGCATTTAAAAAGGCAGTCCCAGAAGCTTGAGAACAGTGGAATGAAGTAAAAATCAAACAAGCAAGGCACCTGTACATTATGAAACAGACCTTTGGCTGTGACAGTAAGGCAGCAAATATGTGTTACAGTCTCTGGTTGGCCATCCTTGGCTTCCAGAAATAGATATTCCACTAAGACATTTCCTCCTTTACCAGGAGCCCTGCAATCTGGAGCCTAAAATAGCAGATGCTGCCATAGAACTGAATTAAAGTCGGCCTTGGCACATTGGCCTTTGAGCTGTTTGCTCCTTTACAGCAGATTGGGACTATTAATTCAAAGCTCATTGGTTCCAGATTCTCATTCTTGCACTTCCGATTGCTTTAAATACAGCCCCCCCTAAGTAGAGCTTCTTAGTTAGCCTCCCCATGAAACTGAACCCAGCATCCCCAGTGAAGTCCAAGCTACTGGTGAGCTTCATAGTTCTCAGACCTAGGAACTCCTTACCTTGCTGTTGGACATTCATGTCCTCTCTCCGTTTCTTCTTCCCTCAGATGCCTCCTTAACATCTTTCTGAAATAGTAACACTTGGCAGCTTTAGCACGAAAGTCCCATGTCAGAGACATCAATTTCATTCAGAGATAAGCACAACCTAATAAGAGGTAGTTGTACAATATACATGGTTCCATCCTTCCCTGGCCAGCCTCTGTCTTCATCAGCGTTTTCTAGAGGAACAGATCCAAGAGAACAAATACACATGATAGTGGTATATTTATTAAATTGGCTTAGAAAATAGAGGCTGGGCAGTCCTGTTTACAACTGACCACTCAGTCTCTTGTTCTCTGCACCAACCAATTATGCAAATCTCTATTGACCACTGCCTACTACAAAAAGAAGCTTCTTTGACCAAACCTGGGAGCAGCCCAGGTCTATAAGTATAAATAAAAATATTCAGAACATAATCTGACAGCAAAATCACCCTTGCCTGGTGATCACCTTCATGATGGGGAAGAAAGCCTAGTAGAGTTGATCAGTCTGTGAGACTGAATGTCTCAGCGGTCCAAATATATCTGATTTGGATACACAGTACACCACACACACACACACACACACACACACACACACACACACACACACCACCCTCATAGCAAGGCTGAGCAAGTTATCTTACCATAGGGAATGGGCTCTAAAAACCCAGTTCATGCACCCAGGATAAGTCCTGGTCCTACTTCCAGTCCCCCAAAAGATCAAGCCACATAACTGTCACCACTGGTCCCATACAGAATCCCCAGTTGTCAGTACAGAGTCTATGAGCTCCCACCAGCTTGGGTCAGCTGGCTCTGTGGTTTTCCCACTCATGATCTTGACCCCACCCCCTTGATCATATGATCCCTCCTCTATCTCTTCAACTGAACTCCAGCAGCTCAGCCCAGTGCTTGGCTGTGGATCACTGCATCTGCTTCCATCAGTTACTGGATGTAGGTTCTATGATGACTATTAGGGCAGTCACTAATCTGATTATAGGGGAAGGCCAGTTAAGACACCCTCTCCACTATTCCTAGGAGTCCTAGCTGGGGTCATCCTTGTGGATTCCTGGGAATTTCCCTAGCACCTGGATTCTCCCTAATTCCATGGTGGCTCCTTCCATCAAGATTTCTCTTTCATTGCTTCCCCTCTCTGTGCCTCTCCTACTCAGCCCTCTGAAGCCCTCATGTTCCCATTCTCCATCCCCTCCCTTTTACTCCCCTTCCCAAGTTACCCAGGATATCTTAACTATTCTCCTTTTCTGAGGCCCTCCATGTGTGTCCCTCTCAGGGTCCTCCTTTTTACCTGAGAAGCTTCCTTTTATAGTGGGCAGTGGGCAGTGGAGAGCTGCATAATTGGTCAGTGATGAGAATAAGAGGCTGAGTGGTCAGTTCTGAATAGGACATCTCTATGAAGCCTGTCAACCACAAGGCTCAGAGAACATTGTGGAAAGCAAGGCAGGGAAAAGTCTAAAAGCCAGAGAGTGGGGAGGGACGCCATGAAATCCTCTCTTCTAGACATGTTATAGTTATTGCAATTATGAAAGTACCACATCCATGATTACTCACACAGACCTGCAAGAGAAAAATCAACCAAAATCTGGGCATAAACAATGTCAATAATCTCCAGGCCCCCCCCACTTATGCAGTAGCTGTTGTCAGTGGATAGTTGCTGGAGGTGAGAGAATCTTTATTTTTCCCTGAGAATGTGGCTACCGGTACATTGCCCATGCTCCAGTAGGTCATCTAACACTCATGCACATATCAAGAGCATTAAATGGATTTAGTAGGTAGATTTAAAAAAAAAAACAAGATATTGGGAAGGACTCATGTTGAGAAGTATATGAGAGAAATTAGGCTGAGGAGAGTAGATATTATATATTTTATTGAATATATTTATAAAATTGAATATATTTATAAAATTCTCAAAAATAGCTGGGTGGTGGTGACTCACGCCTTTAATCCCAACACTTGGGAGGCAGAGGCAGGTGGATCTCTGTGAGTTCAAGGCCAGCCTGGTCTACAAGAGCTAGTTCCAGGACAGGCTCCAAAGCCACAGAGAAACCCTGTCTCGAAAAACAAAAAAAAATTCTCAAAAATAAAGGAAATTTTATAAATAGGAAAGAGAACTCTTGACATTTACAATCCTCATTTCTGTAACTCGTCACATGACCTTAGCTAGCATTGTTAGTGATCAACTTCTACTACTCATTCTGTGTTTCCCTTCTTCTCAGAAAGCACATCAGTAGGTCCCACTGTTTACCTTAGAAGGGTGACCATTCCTGAAGATTCTTGAACATGTATCATCCTGTTTGGATTATGTTGCCATACTTTCCTATTGACCTTAATTACAGGACATGATGGCACCAAGAGCTGCCTTGCGGGATCTTCTGTTCTCCAGATATAATCTTCCTTACCCCCATTGTGAATAATCAGTCCAAGTTCCCCCCAGTAGTCTGTATCTATTACCCCTGATATCACTGCAGCTCCTCTGTTACCCAGATGGCTCAAGTGCATTAGGAGCCAAAGATGCCACCGGGAGTCATAGCTTCCCTTTAAGATGGTGTCTGTTTTGCCTCATGGTAGCAGTTTCTCTACAACAAAACTGGAACAGCAGAGATGTGTTCAGTGGAAGAAGAAGGGGAAGACCTACCTTCACCTCGAAGTTGTGGGAACACAGGTGTATACCCATCCAGTTTGCCTTGTAGTTCTGAAGTATAAATAACTATTTCTTATCAGCTGATCTGTGGATCTGGTTAACGCCTTTAATCCCAGCACTCGGGAGGCAGAGGCAGGCGGATCTCTGTGAGTTCGAGACCAGCCTGGTCTACAAGAGCTAGTTCCAGGACAGGCTCCAAAGCCACAGAGAAACCCTGTCTCGAAAAACCAAAAAAAAAAAAAAATTGACTCAATATACAAGTTCCTGGAAAATTCTAGCACTGATGTTCTGTGGATCACAAGTTCCCTGCAGGTGTACAACAGCATCTAAAAAATAAGATCAGTGAGTCTAACGACGCTGTTCCTTCATTAGAGGTCATCGTGTGAAGGTTTGGCCACTCAGCAGTTGACTTTCACAGATTCATTTCTCAGCGCTCCTGCTTTTACAGCCAGCCTAGCCACATTCTCAGCAATCCCTTTCCCAGGAAACTCCACGGGAATTTCACAATGCATGCCATGTATTGTGATCATATCTACTCTCCCCTTTTCCCAATTTCATGTCATGTTTTGTAATCCTGAGTATGATTAGTGTTGCCTAATACATGAGTATTCTCTGCTGGGAAGTAGGCAACCCACTTTGGGCCACACTAGTGGGGAAACAAACTAATTGTCCCTTCCCTAGCATCTTTCAATTGCCAATAGCTGCCCAGCGAGGGGTGAGGGACTCAGGAACTTATTGCCCACCTACAGTAGAAGTCTGACTCGTGTGGCCTTGTGAAAAGCATGTGCAGGGAACCACAACTGCTCTGAGATCATGAATGAGACATTCCTGTCATTATTTCATTGCAATCTTCCCCAAGCTCTGGCTCTTACTGCAGCATGAATTCTAATTGCATTAATAATACAAACTCGGAGTCAGCTATCAGGGGATGAAAGCTGAAGTATCAGAGAGGCAGATCAGCTTCTCTAATGTCCTTTAACCTCTACCAATGCTCAGACCAAAGTAGCAATCCTGTCCCAGACTGCATCTCCAGACTGCATCTGTCTCCACTGAACCTCAGACCACCTTGAGCTTCTGTCTTTTCCTTTCTCTGCCCAGCAATATCATTCCTCTCTCCACCTCCCTAGTGCTGGGATTAAAGACATATGACTCCCGAATACTGGGATTAAAAGTGTGTGCCACCCCTGCCTGGCCTCTAGTGGCTTAGCTCTGCACTCTGATCTTCAGGCAAGTTAAAACACAAATGCTTCCTCCCCATCTCATGATGCACTCTGGAATTTCTACTGCTAATACTCATGCCTGCTATTAGTCTCTGTTGTGGGTCAAAAATACATTTACAATAGGGTGTGGAGCAGCTTATAGGAGTACTTGGATCACAGCAAAGCTGCTATTCTTGATAGAAACAGCTCTTCCAGGAATAAGGGATTTCTGTTGAACATTCCAATCTCAGATACCCAACAGGAGCGACTAGGGAAGCAGGGACGAAAAAGTCTGTTAGTCCTGAGAGCCTGCATAATAGAACCTCTAACTACCCCGTGTGCCAAAGACCCAGCCTCCCAGTCTCTAGACTTCACCTTGCACACAATGACTGCATACGACTGTTTGCGCCTGGCCTATCCTCCCAACAGGAAAAGAAAGTTAAACTCATTCCCTTCACTTTCTTTCTTATATGCATTTCTACTATCTTTAGGCATTGTTTTGTTTAATTTTTAATTATTTATTTACTTAAGTATGTATAAGTGTAGGCATGCATATATGCAAGTGCCACTATACACATATGGAGGTTAGAAGACAACTTACAGGACTGGATTCTTTGCTTGTGAGTTCTTAGGAGAAAACCCAGGTCATCAGTTTTGGTAGCAAGTACTTCACTGCACTGAGCCAACACACTGGCGCCTTATTTTTTCTATTAATAAAATGGAAATAGTTGTATCTACTCCTTATAAGTCATAGTTGGAACCAAGAGTTATAAAACTACACCCATTATAGCACAATAATATAGCTACATAAACAAGATTCGAGCAATGACAGCACAAAAAAGACATACCAGCATAGAAGGAGGCAATTTCATGGGGCCTCAGTCCTAGACAAAGAAATACAGGCCACTAAGGAATGTTGAGAAAAACAGAATTAGTCTTCCCCAGGCATAAGCCTCTAATTGGTTATCTAACATCAAGTTATCAGCCCTAAAATCATATACATGCAAGCAATAGTAAACAGACTCAGAAAGGTGTGTGTGTGCACATGCACACACGTACCTAATAATAATAATCAAAGACAAAGAGGCTATGAACCCAGCACTGAGAAGAAGTAAAGCCTGAGTCCCACACCTAAGATACTATTTACAATTGGTATAGACTGGCAAAAGAAAAATAAGTTTTCTGTAATAGAGTATCACTGGGTATACCAATCATACTCAAGGTAGATACCATGCCCAGGAGTAGCTGACCAACATAAAATAATGTTACCAACTCCATGGGAGTTTTGTGATCTCTTTGTTTCATTTTCTTTTGTTTGGGCATTTTTGTCTTGAATTTTTTGTTTGTTTTGATTTTTATTGTTTGAGGTTGTTGGAGGGTTTTCTGAGATAAAGATGGAAGAGAGAGAGAAAGAGAGGGGGAGGGAGGAAGAGAGGACATAAAGTTAAGAAGATAGAGAGGTTGAAGGATCTGTAATTAAATAAGAGAGGGAAAAATAAGCAAAATATATCATATGAAAAAAATTAATAAAAGTGTCTACTTGAAAGGAGAATATGGTTGAGAAAAAGAAAGGAGTCTGCCAAAATGGGAAAAGAATAAAAGAAGGCAGTGGTAAATTCATAATAGATTGCATAGTTGTATAAAATTTTTCAGATAATTTTATGTAAAAAATGGTCAAGAATTCAAGAGGGACTGAGGGGGGACATGGAAAAATTTGAAGGGACACGGTAGAGGTTGGAGGGAGGAAAAGGTAGGGAAAAAACAACATGATTATACTTTAATTTAAATTTTAAAATAACAAAACAGAGAAATAGAAAGGACTGCATAAGGGCCTAGAGAGAGGATTGAGCAGTTAACAGTGCCCACTTCTTCTACAGAGGAGTGAGGTCTGGCTCCCAGACCTCACATATCAGTTCACGGCTGTCTTTATCTCCAGGTCCAGGGGATCCAATGCCTCTTTTGACCACCATGAACTCCTGTATGCACATAGTACATATACCTAGAATGAGACACACACATAAGCATAAAAATTAAATAAACAAAGATTTTTTTTAAAGCACAGAATACTGGAAATGATTAAAGTAAGAATGGCCATATAGCACAGATTTTTTTTCTGAGATATTAAAGGTACCTTTGATATCCCCTAATAAATATCTTGGTGCCCTTCAGTGATTAAAAGTATGATATGATATTTGATTCTGGCACAGACAGCTGAGTTTGAGAGGCAAAGTGTGCCTGCTCCAGCCTGTGCTACATCAGCAAGTCTGCTCAACTCAGCCAAGAGCCTCACCTCTGATTCCTCACCAGAACTCCTGGCACAAATATACTTAGCTCCTTATGACTATTGCAGCTGCTCACCAAAGACACTTAGCCCAAAATACCTTTTACATTGCACCTGCTCTGGCTTCTCCTGATGGTCAAGGACAGTTAAAGCTGGAAAGACTTTCAATTCTCCACTGTCCAAACCTTGGCTTTCCCTATTCTGGGCAAGAACGTCAATGGTTAATTTGCTACTAAAGCCTGAAGTCTGACATTGATTTCTCTTTCCTTACCCATTAACCACTTGTCCATCAACATGCTCTCTTGGCACTGTTCATGAATCATAATATGAATATAATCACCTGTTTCAGACTCCATTTCATCAAACTAAGACCAGGGTAAGCTCTCATCTTGGCTGGATATTGACATACTTTGCCTAAGAGGCCTTCTCTTGCCCCTGTAGTCTGTTTTCCAAACGAGGATATTATGAAAGTTAAAAATCAGGATCTGGGAACATCTTTCTTCTTAGAAAGTTGATATAATGATTTGTCACTATTAGGTTCAAGTCCAGAATCTTATGTTTTCTCTCCCCACCCCCTCTCTGCCTGCCTTTGCATCCCCTTTCCCCTCAAGCATGTTAATCTTTTCCATTCCTCATAAAAAAAATCGAAGACTGTACCATATAAGAATGTTGTAAATTTATTGTTCTAGCTTTTATAGGTAGAAACCAAATAAGTTTTTAGTTTGGATGGTCAAATGATGGATGCATGGATGGGTGTATGCATGAATGGGACAGTATAAGATAAGATAATTTCACTTATTTCTATGGCTATGTGCAGGAGTTGTTTTGGAGATGTATTCATTGGAACTGGGCTCAACAACTGTGTTTTTATTGTGGTTTTCTGTAGTCTCCAAAGAAAAGTTTCCTTGATGAGGGATGAAGAATACACTTATCTGTGAACATAAGGATAAATATTTAGACTGTAGTTAGGGATTATGCTGGTTTATTAAACTGTGATTGTAGGTTCTCCTCCGAGATCCATTACTTCACTAGCCCTGGGTAGAATGTAACTTTTAAAACATATATTTGACTTACTGTTTAAGATTTCCCTTCCCACAGGGCAGGGTATCCTCCCCCATCTTAAGGAAGCAGGGGGAGGGCAGTGGGGTAGTGGGGGAGCAGGAGGGCCGGGAACAAGGTGAGTAAATGTAAATTTTTCTTTTAACAATAAAAAAATAGATTTCCATACCTGTACACACTGTGTTTTAATCATATCCTCTGTTGTTCCTTCCCTTTTAACTCTCAAACAGCCCCCACCAAGTCTCCCTACCAATTTTATGTTCTCTTTTTATTTTTAGTCCATTGGGTCTAATTAGCCCTTCTAGTACGTACATGGGTATAGGGCCACCCACTGTCACAAATGCAGTATTTCAGGGTCCATGTACCTGAAATAATAACTAACTTCCCATCTTACATCAGTTATGACTCTCAATGGCTTCCCAGCTAGTGATGGAACTTTATGAAGTATCCTATTCATACTGGAATATTCCTAAGTTTTATCTTATGAAAGTCTAGTATAGGCAACCTCAGCCACTGTGAGTTCCTGTCTGAAACAACATTGTTGTATCTACAAAACATTTTTGAGTGGTTTTCCCCAACCTTTGACTCTTAAATTCTTTCTACCCACTCTTCATGATGATTCCTAAGCCTTGAGGAAGGAGTATGAGATAGAAGTTCCATTTAGTGTTAAGCAACCTTTCATAATTCTAAGAATTAAAGAACATATGCTCTAGCATATTGGACAGTTTCCTAATGGCCCGGATGGCATAAGGAAAAAATATTGAGATCTTCATAAACAGGAATCAAAGACTGTCCTGAAAGAGAGATTTGTTAAAACCAAAGTGAGTCAGTATGTACTTGAGAGCACAGCTTTCCTTCCCAGACAGAACTGTCATAAACTCTTAGGCTATAACCTTGGAAGTGGTTTCAGAAGCCCAAAGAAGCTATTACTTACTTCACAATGAAATAGATAGAAAGTACTGACCCCCTCAATTGTAGAAAGCAACTCAAAATGAAAGATCATCTTGAGTTTGGGCTCATACACTTTATCATTTCTTCTCTCATAAGTATAAATTAGATTGAGTTGGGATATTTTATTGCTCTCTAGTAAAACCTCTACATAGGCTATGGGCAACAGAAAAAGAATTCAGAATCGTGCTATTATTGGTCTTTCAGAAAGCTATTTGAGATTTCATGAACTCCCAATGCCCACCTGCGTCCTATTAGCCTTTCCACAGTCCTGGTGATTCTAGGAAATGATGCTAAATCTCAAAGATTTCCCCTTAGAGAAAACTTTCACATAGAAAAGCCCCAGAGTTCTAAATTACTAAAGTAACTTCATTTTTCTATTTCAGGGACAGTTTATTTTTTAATTTCCTAAATTAGAATAAAAATATTAAGAATCTGAAAAAACATTGAGTAAGGCTCTGAATTCTCACTTTACTACCAACTAGCTACTTGGACATGAAGAATCCAATCCCCACATGTTCATGTGTGAAAGAAACCAATAGTGAGATTTAGAGAAGGGAATTAAAGACTTTATTTGTGAAGGCATTTATTGTGGTCCCCTGAATAAAGCATGTTTGTATTAATATGCCATTTCCTTATCCTCAGTCCCTGTATCAAATAACCTTTTCAAAACCCAAGATTTGTGGTTGGGTCAGGCATTCCTAAAATAGATTTTCCATGAACTACAATAATATTTGAAAGGTTCTTTCACCTCTTACCTAATGCTGCTGATTGGCATTCTGAGAGCAGTATAGTTCAGAAGATACACTATCTGCATAAGTCTGGTTTGGATTTTTCTTGATTTTTAGCCTGCTACAGGTTATATAGTACCTCTGTGTCCCAGTGTCCCTGTGTGTAATCACACTGTCATCCACATAGATTTGATGTGAGAGGCCAAATGAGTCATAGTCAAACAGAACAGTGCCAAGAACATGGGAAGAGTTAGTCTCCATACGAGAGAAAATTGGGAGGTGGGGAGATGACGCAGTGGTTTAGAGCACTAGTGCTATTCCAGGGACTCACAACTTTTATATTAGTTATATTTTGTTGCTGTGACAAGACACTATATGTCAAAAAAATACCCAAAGAGAGATAGAGTTCATTTGATGTATGATTCCAGAGAGAGAGAGAACAAAATGATGGGGAAGTCAAGGCAGCAGGTAGCCAGAGCAAGAAGGTGAGTAGCTTATATCTTCAACTGTACACACAAAACTGAGAACAAACCAAAAGTAAGGAAAGGGTATAAACTCTCAAATACCATCCCCAGTGACACGCTTGCTCCAGCCAGGCTACACTTTATAAAAATTTCACAACCTCCCTCCAATCAGAGACCACACCAGGAGACTCAGGTATTCAAATAACATGTGCCTGTGGATAATAGGCCTGACCCCCACAGACTCATGGCTATACTATAAGACAAAAATACATTTAATACAACTTTAAAAGTCTCCAGTCTTTAACAGTTTCAACACCAGGAGTTTAGCTGCCAGTTGGGTAACCAACCTTCTGTAGCACAGCAATCAGCACAAACTTGTGGTGAAATGAAATCTCCCTGTGTAGAGTTGCAGCATGGGACTAAGTGATACAGAGAACAGTTAATCAAGAACTGGAAAAAACTATAAATAAATAGGAGAATGAATACCTTTTTTCTACACATCTTGAGTTTCCCTGAATCTAGTTTCAGAATCCAGAGGTCTGAACTGTTCTCCTGGTTGTATGTTTGGGTGGTACCAATAAGGGACAAGGACTGGGTGGTGCCTCACACTTTCAGCTAGGGACTCAACTTGCCTAACTCTGTACTGTTCTGTTTATTTCTGTTTTGTGTTATCCATGGTAAATGGATTTTGTCTTATATGACAGCTCTACTCAGGAGAAAATTGACAGATCTGAAGCTTCACCTGAATTCACCAGAAAATATGGGTCATCATTAATTGTCACAGTCTGCCATTGATAAAGATTGGAGAATAGGGTTGCATGGCCCTTGGGCCTAACGCTTTCTTGATTTATCCAGTCCTTGTCTTGATGCAGCTGCATCATGAGAAACAAAAATTTACCCAGATACAAATAACACACATGATCTATCCTGGGCTGTTGAAATCCTTTCTCTTCATAGAATAATTTCCTTTGTTTCTCATGCTTTGCATATCTCTCCAAATTTTCATGGGGTATAAAATACCAATGCACAAGTCAGATTTCTTTTCTACACCCTTGTTCCCTTGTGTGCCCTGATTTATTCCATGTCTTCCACCACTAAGACCAAAAAAATGAATATTTATACCCCCAAAAAGATATAGATTTCAAAATCTTGATTTGAGAATTCCAGGGATCTTCAATACAGGGCTGAAACAAAAGTTTATTAAGAGTCCACTATTTGGAAACTGACTTCGTGACATCAAATGTTGACTCTTCTTTCCCTTAGCTTGTATGTGAGCAAACCATTTAACTTTTCTGAACTTCTGCTCTTTCCTGTGTCATGTGTGAAATAGCAAGAGTTTTTTTTTCTTTCAGAAATGAAGAGGGGTCACAAGCAACAAGAGAAACATTTGGCTCAGGGGATGATACATGGTGAGTGACCCACAGGTGCCAGCTGTTCCTATTTTGATGGAGAACATGGATAAAGGTTCTTTTTATTTTCTTGTATTCCATGACTTGATTTCTAAATATCTACCAGGAAAAGAATGAAGAGCGTCTCTCTCACACTACCACATCTGGAGGTAGCAGTAAGAGTAAGGGTGTCTACAATAAAATGTGAAGCTGAATTATTTTGATCATTTTCCTTCAAGAAATTGGACTTAATCCTTGACTGAGTGTCTAAGAAAGCAAATGTGTGCCCAGAGCAAACCTCCTCATTGAGGTAAGATGGGGGCAGGAAAAGGTGAGACCAAGCTTGGAGAAGTAGGGAGTTTCCTGGCCCATCCCTGCCCAAGAGTCTACAGCAGGCATATTGACGAGAGCTGAGGGTCCTTGCTTAACCAACTCTTGTATATAAGGAGAGAAAAAGAGGGAGTTGATGTGCGGTGTCATCTTGACACAAACTAGAGTAAACTGAGAGAAAGAATCCTCCATTGAAGGAAAATGCTTCAGTAAGATAAGGCTGTGGCAAGATTGTGAGGCATTTTCTGGTTTAATGGTTGATATGTGAGGGTCACCCTATTGTGCATGATTCTGCCCCTGAGGCAGGTAGTACTGAGACATATAAGAAATTGGACTGAGCAAACCAGTAAGCAACGTTCCTCCATGGTATCTGCCTGAGTTACTGCCTCCAGATTCCTGTCCTGTTTTAGTTCCTGCCTTGACTGCCCTAAGTAAGTGACTATTACCAAGAAGTGTAATATAAAACAACCCATTTCCTCCCCCGTTTATTTTGGTTTCCATCTTTATCACTGCACTATAAAAGTAACTAACGAAGGAGGCCAGTATCACATAACAGACATCTCCACCATGATGTTTTGTATATAAGCTTTGGGTTTCTAGAAGGTTCTAGGCCATGGAAATTAGGTAATCTATAGTATTTGAGAATGAGAGAAAAAGGCAGTTCTGCTCAGATTAATTGGAAAGCAGTGAATGTAAGCTACTGGGAGTTCAAAGTGCCAGCTACTTTAGCTGGTGGCAGTGCACTCCTAGACGTTCACTGGGTACCACTCCCCTGCTAAAAGACTTCATTGCATCTCCCTGACCCCTTGGACCCTTCTTCTTCATGAGAAAGTTAATCAAATGTTCTTTCCTACCCCCACCACAGTTGCATCCAGCCCTACGATGTTGTGTATCCATTCATCCCATTGAAAAGCAGTCAGGCAAGAGAGGTCCTAACTAAGAGCATCTGCTCATGTCCCACCTCTCTATATAGGAGTCAAGATACATGGGTATACTAAAAAGAAATCGTGGTGCTAACTTCCACACACACACACTCTCTCTCTCTCTCTCTCATCTGTGTGCTCTTGAGCAAGCCACACCACTGTGGCAGGGCCTTGGATAATCTATTCTGGAAGCCTGTTAGCCCCCAGCAGATCAAAGTTTCTTATTAGCACAGATGCTCCATATTTTATTGATTCACACATTAAGACTTTCACTTTACCTCTATTTTCACTTTCTTCTGTTTTCCTCCCTTTGTGAACCGTACTCTAGTGTGTGGTTGATGCTGGAAGTGACCCATGGCCCACTCCAAACAGCATTTTGCCAAACTGTACTCAAGAGAGAACTCCTGCTGGCTGCGGCCACTTCCTGCTGCCTCCTGCTGCAAATCGGCAGTAGCATCAGTGTTTGTTTGCAGGGACGTTTTTAGAATGAACCCTGGGTGGTGGAATAGGATTGTGTAATAGCATTGCTTTAATGAAAGAGAGAAGGGGATGGACACAAGGGGGAGCTTGGCACAGATGCCAGGTTTTAATGAATTGTTGAAGTGAGAACTCTCGGTATGGAGAGTGGAAACAAGACATTTGCCACTGAAATGTATCATGGAACGTTGGCACCCAAACAGAGTTGCTTTGATGGAATGAACTACTTGGTAAGGTTAGACATCTAATCAAATAAATTAACAGTTACTGGTGTGTGTGTGTCCGTGTGTATAAAACATATTTAATTGCTCAACAGCTAGTTTTCTCAATTGTATGAAGAAAAAATGTACACAGGTAACTTTTATTAATAAATCAAATGTTATTGTCATCCTAATTTCAACAGTCAAAAGTCTTGTCTCTCTCCTAAGAACTCCCATAATGTTACCTGGACACCTTTGTCATCTCCAGTAGTTTCTTCTTTGGAATAAGGGCATTTATATCTTACTGCTCCACTACAAAACTGAAAAAAAGGCTCCATTCCCAGTTCACATCTGCCCCTGCAGGGTGGCATGTTAGAAATCTCAGAACATGGTGAACATGTTTAAGAATGAACAACTGGGTGAAATGTGCCATTGTGGCAAAGTATTAACCCTTCAGAAAATTGCTGCATGCCTAATTACTCACTTATAATGATTTGTGATGTTGAATAGAAGGTAAACACTCTGCTTATCTAGATACTAGTGATACCTTCAATAATAAAGGAGACAAGGCAGGACTTAGGTTCTCCAGCTCAATTGATTTTAGCTTTGAGCATTAATGCAACACCAATAAGCTAGATTTGGTGCCACAAATTGAAAATCCTCACACTTGGGGAACCAAAACAAGAGGACCACAAGTTCAAGGTCAGCATGGGCTATATAGCAAGACCCTTTCTCGAACAAATGAGCAAATTATCCCCAAATGGAAAAATCTGTAAATCTCTGAGGACATAGAATATATCAGATGGCACTGGTTGATGACCTCAACAACCACAGAACCTCTCCACAGCCTGCTGAAGGGCTTTCCTAACCTGTCTTGCCAGACTTGAGCTTATCACTCCATCCCAATCCATTGAAGGTGTTTGACATCAACCAGGTAGAGATACCTAGCCCTGAGTAGTATGTCAGTGTCTACTATTTAACCAAGCAGCCAGAATGAGTACTGAGCAAGTCTCATGAAAGACTTCAGTTCACCTCGTGACAACCATGGGAAGACCATGATATTAAGACTCCAACAAGTCATAGAACTTCTCTTTAGGCACCATACATAAATGAAGGAATCAAAAATTAAACTGGTTGAAAAAAAAAGGCTTAATTATAAAACCTAAAAAAGAAAAATGCCAGGTGTCACTTTGGTGATTAAAAGGGATTTGTAAAACTTTCATCCTTCTGCAGCTTTTACATTAAAGACATTAGCCTTAAGAAACATACGTTAATATAAATCTTTAAAAGACAAACTTTAAAAAGAATTTTTAATAATAAGATGTGCTTTTGATGGAGTACATAGACGAGACATCAGTTTCCGAGGAAATTTCCTGAAATGTTTTAATAGTACCAGAAAGAAGGAAATATGATTTGCCATAATGTAGCAAAAAAAAATATGTATGTTGGCTTCTGGTGACTAGTTTGTTCACAACATAAAGTGAACATCAATAAGATATGCATTATTTTAGGGTTTAAAGAAAGTTCTTTTGGGGTCTGTCCAGAAATGGCCCATTTGGGGCACACCATGGTTGGTTTCCTTCAATCTCTTGCTACCACCTGTTCAGTGAAAAGGAGGGACATACACAGCCTATTTTCACATCTTCTTGATTTCACATCTCCCACGTAGGTGGGAGAAATTCTATCTTCTACAGCTCTGTGGAATGCATGAAGCAATTCCTGAGAGAAAATCACCCAGTACCACTCCCACAGTCGCAGATACTCATTTCCTGAAACGACAAGTGACAACATCTTCTTCTATCCCAAAGCAAAAGCACAAGTGTCCTTGGTGTCATGCATCCAGCACTCCAGACCTTGCAAAATGGCTTTTCTGTGAAGGATTTCTGGAAAAGGAAAAGCCTCTTGTCTCTTTGACCCTAGAAGATGAAACTCAACTGCTTTAGGTTCAAAGGATTCCTATTTTTGCTCGAGCAGCTTCCCCATCTCTTTAGAAAGAAGAAGTGGCTGTGGAGTGTTCAGATAACAGCTTTCACCACCACTCTGTTAATTGACAGTGTAAAAGAATAAAATTCTCCTGTTCTGAGTTGCAGAAATCAAGAGCCCACAATTGAAGGCAGCAGAACTGTGAAGAAGATTCAACATCTCGTTCCAAACAGGAAAATGTTTCCCTTCGTACATTTCATAATTAGGAGATCCCTTTTCTCTGATTTTTCAACATACTACACATGTCAAAAATCCCCAATCCAGGAGAACAGTGGCACTACCTAGCATACTTCTACAGAATGCTTTCTTTCTCTTGCTGATAGCATCAACTGCTCTTTCAAGATCTATTTCATCCTTCACCTAATCGCCTGTCAACCTTTTCTGCAAGAACTTGGATGGGATTGCTTCATTTCTAATATGGGGATGGCAACTATTTTTTCTCTTATTGACCTCACACCTTCATTGTCTACAGTTCTGTTCAGAGATCAGAAGGTTAGATAAAATTAAATAGGGGTGTGACTGTTCTTGCTTGGAAACCACCTCTCCACTTGAAACAATCTTCTACATAGAAGAATTATACTCAGTCTTGGCCATTTGCCTTCACTCCACACGGTAGGTTTGAGGTACGTGATTTTTAGGCAATTCAATCAACCCACATGTCTAAACATGTAGGAAGTAGTCCATCAAAAATCATTAACAGTTTTGGTCTCTCTGTGCATCTGTGAGTAGCCCAGTGGGAAGCAGAGATCTGAACACAATTTTTCTCTAAGATAGGCTCTTTCAAATCTAAGTCTGAAGGACTACATGGAGATTTGGGATTCATGAACTATGCAGTATTCTTGGTCTTAATCTGGACTGTTAATAAAGGGATGCTTCATTTCCTTGTCATATTCATATTTTTTTCTCTTGTTTTGCTGAGAACTTGGATGAAAGAAGATGAATATTATAGTACCTGCTACTTAAAACAACTCTAACATAGGTGTACGGGCTGGTTTTGTGTGTCATCTTGACACAAGCTAGTCATCAAAGGAAGGAGCCTCAGTTAAGGAAATGCATTGAAAAGATCCAGATATACATTTTTTTCTGATCAATTGGAGAGGGCCCAGCCTATGGTGGATGGTGATATCTCTAGGCTGGTGGTCTTGGGTTCTACAAGAAGGTGGGTTGAGCACGTCATGGGAAGTAATTCAATAAGCAGCTCCCCTCCATGGCCTCTGCATCAGCTCCTATCTCCAGGATCTTACCCTGTTTAAATTCCTCCCCTGAATTTCTTCAGTGACAAACAGCAATGATGACATGCAAACCAAATAAACCCCTTACTCTCCAATTTTGTTTTTGGTCATAGTGTTTTGTCACAGCAATAGATGCCCTAACTAAGACAATAGGCATAGACAGATTTGGGGTACACGGTGTGTGGGTTGCTTTAGCATGAGCTTCTGATTGGTTTGCTCCAGAGCGTTTATTTCATTGTGTGAATTTTCCCCTGAAAGGAAGCAAGAGAGGGGGTGAAGAGTAGAGTTTGTGGGTGAGTCTGTGAATACAGAAGACCTTGGTGCCTGGGTTGTAGCAGAATTCATGAGAAGGACATAGTGTTTCCATACAAAGATAGTAAAGTTTAGTCCTTCCCTTCTAAAAGCACCCACAAGCTTTTGCTTCCCACAAGCATCTGCTGATTAGTGAGTGAGCTTTCAGAATCCCATAGCTGGAGAGTTGGCTTTTTTGTCTTCTTGAGGTAGATGCCCCTTTCCTATGCTCCTTTCCCATCTCCTTCAGTTACAGCCCCCTCATGAGAATCAAGACTACATCCTAGGCATTTCAGCAAGCCTTCCAGTAGGTTGTGAATTCATTCTAAATGTTCTGGCTGAGATTGTACAGCAGGCATTATTACCTTCCACGACTCCCTTGTCCTACTACACTTCTAGAGCCTCTAGCTTTTCTTTTTAAAATATTTACTTATTTAGTGTTCATGTATTTGGATGCACATACCACATCACTCGGGTGGAGGTCAGAGGAGAACTTGCAGGCACCACTTGTCTAGTTCAAGCTTTTGGGAGCCAGGAATTAAACACAGGTAGTTAGGATAGGCGGCAAATATCGCTACCCTCTGAGCCATCTCCCTAGATCATTAGGTCATTAGATTCAATGAGCAACACCAGTCTGGTAAAGGGCAATTGTTTAAGAGGAAAGGATGAGACAATAAAAAAGGAAAGCAGAAAAACAGAAAAAAAGTCAGAAAGAAAATTTAACAAGTTCAATTGGTGAGGAAGTATATTGTCAAATCAAACAATTGGCATTTTTCTGTATGCCTAGAATGTTTCTGACACTATTCCCACCTAACACATACACACATGCATGAATGTGCATGCACACACTCACACATACACTTTGTAGTATCACGTTTCTCTTAGTTTGGGTGAAGTCATACACTTCCACCTAACACATGCGCACACACTTCTACCTAACACATGCACACACACACACATACACACTTTGTATCATCATATTTCCCTTAGTTTGGGTGAAGAAGTCACACACTTCCACCTAACACATGCACACACACGCACATACACACTTTGTATCATCATGTTTCCCTTAGTTTGGATGAAGAAGTCACACACTTCCACCTAATACATGCACACACACACACATACACACTTTGTATCATCATATTTCCCTTAGTTTGGGTGAAGAAGTCACACACTTCCACCTAACATATGCACACACACGCACATACACATTTTGTATCATCATGTTTCCCTTAGTTTGGGTGAAGAAGCCATAATTCTTTTCTCTCTTTCCAGAAAAGAAGTGATTTCTGCTCTTCCTCCCTATACTGAAAAGAAGTAGCTAAGCTCATTGGTAAGAATCTAATTCCTATCTACATGTTGTTGGAGATGAGGCTAATGTCCTAGAAGTAACCATATCCTATCCAGAAAATATACTTTAAAATAAGCAGTCATAAAGAAAATGCAAATCAAAATGAAAATGAGATAAAATCTCTCCCTGGCTAGACAAGTTATTATCAAAAAGTAAAACATAAATATTAGACAGGTATGATAGCACATGCATGGCATCACAACACCCAGATAGCTGGGGCAGGAGAATCTCAAATTCAGGGCCCATTTGACCTATAAATATGTCTACTTAACTCTAAAAGGAAGTGCATAAGAATGTAAATGTAAAGAAAATTAGTTTTATATCCCATGAGTGGGAATATAAATTACATTAAGAACAGTACAGAAGTCTCTAAAAAGTTAATATTAAGATTGCAGTTTGGTCAAACCATCCCTGAAATCAGCAACCAAAGGTGTATCTCTACCATCTGAGGTGGTATATCCACACATATTGCAGTAGAACTTAAATGGATAAGATACAGAATCAACCTAAGAGAGAATCCATCAGCAGATGAATAGATACAGAAAATGTGTGCATACACACAGTCACACACACACACACACACACACACACACACACACTGAAATATTCAGTCATTTAAAAGAATGAAATGTTGTCATTAGCATTAAAGTTGAGGGGTATTCAATTAACATTGGAATAAGTCAGACCGAGAAAGACAGAGCAAATGCTTTCCTATGTGGAAGCTAACGTGTCTGTGTGAGTGTAGGATAATGAGAAGCTGAAATGTATGAAAGGAATGAGAGACAAGTGAACATTTATAGTGTTCAGCAGCATGATGTGGTAACAACAGCTCTCAATGATCCCTGAAGATCTAGAAGTGGATCTTGGAGGCCCCAAATAGGAAGAAATGTTGATGACACAAGAGTGCTGGTTCCCTTGTGTGGCTCAAATTAAATATATGTATTGAAGCATTAAACTCTAGCTTATGAATACATATGACTTTATGTTAATTGAAACAAAATAAAAATGCTACCATGTACCCCCTCTGGCTTCACCTTACTGCATGAAGGATAAGTGTAAGGAAAACACCCTTCCACCTCCACTCCAGTGCTGAACTGGCCCACGCATGCCTTCCTTTGTATGAACAGTGATGAATTTTCCTGTATGATAGTGTGTATCGAGTAGCAATCCTGTATGCAGGAGTCAGCTAAGGAAGAGATATCTCTCCATGGGCAGACTTTCTGTCCTGCTGTGGGAAAACATAGACACACTGCCTCGGCATCAAGATCACATTTTCAATATAGCTCTTGGGTGATCCTTAGGCATTTTTTTCTCTATGCCAGTATTTCACTTTGATAGGATTCAGCTGCTATGTGTTTCTACCTGACTGGGTTTAAACAGTGGTTCTCAGACTTTAGGATTAGGCCATCAATTGCGAGATCCCACTACTCGAGTCTGTGAATCCTCAGGCTGCAGGTGCAAGTCCAAGAATAAGCATGCTAACAAATTCTCAGACTTTCTAGATGAGGCCTCTGCTGTTATTTCAAGGACCATGCTTTAAAAATTATTGTTCTACTTACAGGAAGGGAAGAAATGGAAGCTTCATAATGGTCACCATATTTGTGATTCCTGGTTAAATACTTCACTTCCCCCAAGTTACAAGATGGCAGCAACCTTGTCTGTCTTCTTATCATATGATCCCCAGTGCTTAGCATGAATTAGGAGCTCAGAGATTGTATGCTAATGAGTTAGACACAACACATGTCCTTACGAATCAGACATTTCTAGCACACAGAGCGCTTAACTACGACGTGAGCAGTGAGATATTCCACATAGAACTCTACTGGGAGGCACAGAGGCTACATGCTACAAATCTTTAGAGATACAAGCCATTTCATGAGCACCATCATCCCAGTGTGTCTATTCCCAGTGATACCTGTCCTGAGTGGAAAATGAAAGAACCAAACAAGAACTGGATATTTATTTGACTAACCAGTAGGAAGGGTCCGAGAAGTCCTTCTCTCTTCTAACCGTGAGTGGGAAATCAGGGCTCAGTGGTCACTGTGATTAGAGCTGATGACAATAATAAGCCTTGTATGCTCTCTGTGGGGTTGCTAACAGTTAGGAATGCCTTGATTACTCACCGACTTGTTCTGAATACATTGGAATGTAGCTGGAGCTGAGATGAAGCGATGAGCTCAGAAACAAATCAAATTTGGTACAGAAACACATCTATATTTCATGTGCCTACTTCTGCAGGGATGCCTCAGTAATTGGTTTAAAAATATCCATGACATCTGTTGATTCTTCTACTTTTAAGTTTGAATCTTCAATTTTGTAATTTTTTGCAGAAGATTTTGTTGCACAGCAGAGAGACAGCAAGAAGGTGTTGCAGTAACTATCATAAAATATCCTTTGTCCCTCCCAGTATCATGGTGGAGGCCATTTCACTGCTCAGTCTGACCTGATGGAGAAACATGGCTCTTTAAACCCTTATGAGAAATGAACAGCTATAAACAACCATGTGGCACATTTTCCTGTGTGGGACTACAGGTCTAGCATTGAACCATGAGTGTTTGATTATTTCGATGTTTACATATATACCCCAAGAAAGGTAGGTCCTTTGAAACACACAAGCAAAGCCACTTCTGCCTTTCAACGTTTCAGGTGGAAAAGTCTCTAGAGAACATTATACTGCCTCAGGTAAATCAGCTAAAATATGGCCCCACAAAAGTTGTTGTGAGAATTAAGAGAGAAAAACGTGTGAAGTAAAAATAAGAACTATGTAAAGATAGTTTGTATTGCTATCATTGTTATTACTGCATGTGATACTTAAGAACACCCGAGGCCCACAGCATCCATACAACTCATTAGGGGATCTATTTTAAAGCATTATCCATGACTGACAGATGCCTTACATTACAGCTATGTCTAATCCTTCAAAGCTGCCATCTATATGATTTGATTACATTTGATTACAACACCTTCCTGAAACGTCTTTTTTGCCCACAAGGTCTTCACCTATGTTCTCTTTGTCTAAAGTAATTATAAAGTCACCATTTCACTAACCTCCTTCACCCTATCCCATACAGAACCAGTGTTCTGTCTCATTTACTCCAGACCTGTGCTACTACCAGCCATTCCCATGCTGTAGGATCACTCCTTGTTTGCTGGTGTGTCTCTTCCTCCAAGTGGTGAACACTCTTAGATGAGAATCTGATAATATTGAAGAGTTGATCTTAAAGTAAGCATCCAGCCCATAAAAGAAAATTATCCAGACCCAGGTCCCGGGGAAAGATCTTTCCTCAAAAAACAAGGTAACAACTCCTAACAAATGATACCTGAAGCTTACCCCTTACCTCTGATGTGGGATTTCCCTCTGTATGCTATGAATGCAATTGGTTAATTAATAAAGAAAACTGCCTTGGCCTGTTGATAGGGCAGAACTTAGATAGGCAGGAGAAATTACACTGAATGCAGGGAGAAAGGAGGGAGAGTCAGAGAGAAGTCATGTAACCCTGCTGGAGTCAGACAAAACTTTAGCCGGTAAGCCGCAGCCATATGGCGATACATAGATTAATAAAAATGGGTTAAATTAATATGTAATAGTTAGCCAATAAGAAGGTAGAGCTAATAGGATAAGCAATTATTTAATTAATACAGTTTCTGTGTGATTATTTTGGTTCTGGGCAGAGGGAACCAACAAGCGGCTCTCTCTACCTACATGCCTCACACATGTACACACATACACACTCACACACACACACACACACACACACACACTTCACAAACACATACACACATGAGCACATACACATACATATACTATATGTAAATAATATCATGTTGAATAGTGCAAAATATAAAAGTAAGTGTTACTTATTATGGATAATATATATCTATTTTATGTGAGTGATATTAGAGTGGATAGCCAGAATAGAATGCTTATATCAAAGCAAAAAACTACATAAAATGTAATTGGCCAATCACTTGAAACATCATGTTCCCATTAGTGATTTTTTTCTAATTGTTGAGTAAACTATATAAGCAATGGGACACACTAAGGGTTTGCTTTCACTTTTTTTCTCTTTCCACTGTCTGTCTTCATAGCAGAGGAACAAAGCATAGGAAAATTATTCACCTTGGGGTAGCCAGGAAGCAGGGAGAAAGATGAGCACTGGTCATAAGGGACACACTTCAAGAGAACACCTCAATAGCCTACCTTCCTCCAACTAATCCCGACTTTCCAATAGTCTGATCAACTATGCATTGATCAATGAATTCCTCCATTGAGGAAGTTATAGCCTTTATCACCTCTCAACTCATCAGTTTGCAACTAAGCCTTAACATGAACCTATGAATACATTTATAAATTCAAATCATAACCCATTCAGAGGTGTTGATTGAGTTAGTCTGAACATAGAAAATTTCCAAGACTGAGGCTCTTTCCGGAGGATATAAACTCATTGTACTAAACCACATGGTTTGAGCATACATTTCAAATTTTCTCTTCCAAAATTCATGAGTTTATGTGCCCAGCAAGCAGTTTCTTTAACCTCCAGTATCACATTATTGAGCATTAATCATTTTCAATATGTTAGCTGAAATTTTTTCCTATTTTCAAACAACAGTCTGCCCGTGAGTCCAACCATCCTCTGATTGTCATTTGTATTATTTTTATTAATCATCTGCTCATGTTCTGATTATATAATTGAAATTTAATGAGTCAATATGACACCCACAATGCCTTGGCTAAGTCTGGAATCAATCACACTAATCTAGAGTCCATATTTGGAGATGAAGATGGAACTTCACTAGTAAAAAAAATGTATTTAGAACACATGTTTGATGGAATAGCAAGGGGCCTTGCTGAAAGTTTGCCTTTGAAGATGGTTCTGTCCAGATAGCCTCATACAAACTTAACAGTTACATGCCAATCTGTGCATAGGCAGGTTCTTCAGAATAACATGACTGATGGCTAGAAGAGGAAAAAAATCAAGAGCTGAACTAAGTTCAAATTTATGTAATACACTCTTGCTCCCATGGGTAGAAGGAAGAAATGGATGGGAGATGTGGCTGGCTGGCCATGCTTGTGTTCTCAGTGAACAATCTCACTACGTAAAAGTAAGGTAGGGGAAACTAGGCTCCTTGGTGATTGGCATGGTGGAATGGCACTCACCTTCCTCTGCAAATGTCTTCCCTAAGCACTGCACTATCCAAACCCTTCACGACAAGTATCTCGGATATCATCTGGGGTGTGAACTTGCTTGAGATTTGAAAGCTGGAAATAGAATAGAGGCTATTTCTGAGACTTCTGTTTCCATGCTCATCATTATGATCAAATCTGAGTTTCATAATCTAGGGGTTTCATGGCCATTGTGAGTAGCTTAGGGCTCAAGCCAGGATTTTTGCCGAAAAGTTCTGACTTTAGTAGATGACTTCTTTGTCTTTTGGGCTTTTACTTATGGAAGAGCATGTGGTTCTGAAACAGCAGTTTCCCAATTCAGGGCTTTTCAGGTCAGGGAAAGGCAAGGAACTCCTGGGGTGACTCAGTTTTGCAAGGTGATCCTGAGAGGTCAGTCATGAGACAGTTTCTCAGCTTCTCCAATACTCATGAAAGCCAAAGAATGAACTGCTTTTGATCCAGTTCTTTTTAAACAATCTAAAGTAAATTTTGATCTTTACAAAACTACACTCTATTAATGCCTAGACAACTATCAACACTATTAATAATCTACAATTACTATGTTAGGACTGCTACAAAATCATAATGATATGGTATATTATTTATACAAAGTACATTATTTTATGCACTTATCACAGGAACACTATGATATTAAGATTTATATTTCTCCTGTTACTAGATGTAAAGTAGTTCATCAGACATTCACTTCCTGACTTATATATTAAATAACAGTGACTGAACTAAAAATGAACGTCAGTCAAACTGCAATCTCCGTGACAACCCATCAGTATATTTTAGCCTTACTTTCCTATCATAGCTTTTAATTTTTTTCTCTATATCTGAATTTCCAAGATTTTCCTTGAAATAGATTTAGTTTGTTTTTCAAACATCTAGAAAGACCTCTCTCACCAAATCCATGCTGCTGTTCAAGTCAAACATCTACCCAAGTCAATTCTCAGCCTCATCATGCAACATCATCCAAGTCCCTCACTAGATCCGCCAAAAGATAGGGAAGACTACAGATGATTTAAAAAAAAAGAAAGAAAGAAAGAAGAAAGCTATGAGAATAGTGCTTTTGAGTTGGGTATGTGTCTCGGGAATTGTTTCCCACACAACAGTGAAGAAGAGTATAGATCCTCTGGCAACCAGATAAATATTAAGTGAGTGTCATGGCTTGCCTGTGATTCCAGGGCTCTGGAAACAGAAGCATAGGATTCCAAAAAACAAACTGGCTATCTAGAGTAGCCAAATCAGCACACTCTTGTTTCTAGTGAGAGGTCCTGCCTCAATACATAAAGTTAAGAAGTGAGAAAGATACCCGGCATCAATCTCTGCCTCCACATACACATGTGCCCACAATACACATGTACCCACACACATGTAAACATACATACGTATAGGCACAAATATCACTGATTAATACACATATTTTTTAAAGGCCACTCTGCTTGAGATGTGCACACCTATACTCGTGGGTGTGCCTTTCTTTTAACTTTAGCCCCTTACTTGAAATGCATAGTAAGGCATTTTGGCATAGACTCAAATGTGCTTCATGAAAAGAAAAGGAAAAAGAAAAGAGAAAAGGAAAAGAAAGGGAAGGAAAAAGAAAAGATGGCCAGTTGTACAATGTGGCCCCAAAAGGCCATATTAATGGCTTGGGTTTCTACTCTGTCATTAGGTAGTAGAAACATTTGAGAAGTGAGGCACTGGGAGGTCTTAGATCACTGGATGTTGTCCTGAAGGGTATATGTAGGGTGCTGGTCTCTTTCTCCTCTACATCCTATCCATGAGGTGAATGGTTTTACACACACTTATGCTGGACCTTTACACAGCAAGTCAAATGCAACAAGCAACCCAAAATGGCATGCGCTCTAAATTGAAACATTCACTCCACGAGGGAAAGAGAGGCTCATATGACTCAAGGGGCAAATGGAGAGTCACATGTCTGGGAAAGTGGAGACTTGGAAGAGACTCAAAGGGCCCTCCCCAGACTTATAGAAAGGGAAGGAAACTGAGCACTGCAGAGAGCTCAAGAGTTGTGGTTTTCACATGTCATCACCCATGCTGGGATGGGCTCTTCAGAGATGCAGCTGCTTCTGAGTCATCCTTGCTCTTCTAAGTAACCCCTCACCCATACCCCTATTTGAAACCCCAGTAAAAACTCATTGGTTCATCAAGTTGTACTTCAGTGCAACCATTTCTTTGTTCTGTCAGGGATTTCCTTCCTGGGGTGAGTACTCGTTTTTGTGTTGTATCTCCCCAGAAAATGTTTATTACAAGACACCAACTAACTCCTCCAAAACTATGAGTCTAAGTAAACCTTTCATCTTTATAAGCCGATTGCCTCAGGAATTAAAAAATAACTAACACAGATATGATAATGAGAGGGGGAGTTTGGAGAGAATTCACTAGCCCTGTTGTGTAAAGGAATTTTTTGTCAGCTTAGCAACATTAATATAATAAATGCTCCCATTTCAATAGGTAGCCTGCCTTTCCCCCTGAGTTATATTTATAACTTTGACAGTAGACTAGGAAGGGCAAAAGGCAAAGGCCCGATTATTGCTTCCATTGATCAGGCAGATGTAATCACAGACCTCAACAGATGAAAGTACCTACAGAAGTCATGGGGATTTCTCCAACAAGCATCTTGCTTAAAATGTGACAATGACAGATAATCACTGGCAGCAGTTTCCTGCAGTCCCTGAGTATTCAACAGTGAGCAGAAAAATTAAAAAGATAAAGCTGTCAGCAACTTGGCCTGACTTTTGCTCCTCCTCCAGCACCTCCAATCATCCTACATCATGAATGTGCTTCTTTGAGGTATTTCCTGTCTAAAACACCATATCTATTTTACTAGTGGACATCAAGAAGTTCATCCCATTTATGCCACCAGAGAGGCAGGTCCTGGCACCACTCACTCCCCTCTTCTGAGTCTATCTCCTCAATTATCAGACAAAAGAGGTAGACTTGACTAAATATAAAGTTCTCCAACTCTAGCAGAGAAAAAAATCTCTCTAGAAATTATTCTCACTCCTTTTCACACTTTTCTCCTCTCCATTGACCCTCTGTAAAAAGATGTTTTATTTATCTAGTAGATTCCTTAGTGACAGTTTTTACTGATAAAATTGTGTTGAGAACTAGGAAAGAGAGGTGAGTCAGATATACTCAAAGGTGCCAGTTCAGCCAGATACCACTTTCCCAGAAATTGACTTAATGTCCAAAACTATTTCACTTAATGGGCACATGTCCATTGCTGCCTGCCACAGAAAGAAAATATCTTGTACTGAACTGATTCTTAAGTGACTCCGGGAAGCTCTTCTTCACAGGCATAATGTGTGAGAAGTAGAAAGTCATGTGTGGCTCATGACTCTCATTTTCTTTGCTGGCAGAATCAGCATGTAGGGAAAGCAGAGCTCCTGGCATTCTCAGACCTGACACTCCAGGTTCAAGACAACTCTTAGATAGTATTGGTTACCATAGCAAAATATTATAGCCTGTGTGTTTTCAACAACTGATATTTTCTCAGGTTCAGAGGCTGAGAAGCCCACAGTCAAAGTTCAGACAGAGTTTGTTCCCTGTGAGGGCCCTCTTCCTGCGTGGAAGCCTTGCCTTTTGTAAAAGTACTCACCTAGGAGAAAACTAGTTCTGGTCTCTCGTCCTCTTCTTGTAAAGATACTAATCTCATGTTGACGGCCCCACCCTTGTAACTATATGTAAACTGAATTACCCCAAGATTTCATCTTTAAATTCAGAAACACTGGGGAATAGGCCTTCACTTCATGAGTTTGAGAAGGACACACATAATCATATTCAATCCGTGATCCTGTTTTCCCCGCTCTGACTCTTTCATCACTTGTGTTAGCTGAGACTTCCTCCTTGAGATCCTTCCTTGTTCTAATTCAAATTTCAGGTTCATTTCTCTTATGTCACCTCCTATGGAAAGACCGTCTATTGTGTGGCAATGTTTACACAGTTTACTCAACAGACTGGACGTAGCGTGGAAGTAATACCATTGTGTTTCACCAGGGTTGTGGCCCATGCAAGAGGACATGGCAGAACTTATTACATCTGGGACTTGAGTGACTTAGCTTCTCTAAACCTGGATTTCCTTGACAACAGGCTACTGTGGATACCAGTGATGAAGAGTTGCATATAGTAATGTGCATAGACATGATTCCTTAGTCCTTGGAAGGGGTACCCTGGTGGAGGGGAACAACTTAGATCCACCAAGCTGTTTTACAACACCAGCTTCCTACTGAATATCACTGTGACCTCAGTGAGGTTTCCAACATCTCTGAGCCACCAATAACTGTTCTTACAAAATGGGAATGTTAACTGCTTAATCCACAACACCGTCATTAAGATTACAGAAAACACCTCAAAGAAATCTCTAGTCTTTAGAAAAGGTCAGTAAATGTGCACTCATGCCTGTCACGCTGGCCAGTTGTATGAGTTGGTGCTCATACTGGAAGAGAATTGTGACTCTACCTGCCTCACAGGGTGAAGGTTGTTTCTTACAAATATCTGCCAGCATTCCTGTTTCTGTTACCAATGGCAATGCTGAGGCTTCATAAGAAACATGAAACAAGATGGCTTACCCTCATCATTTTCTTTAATCTGCACTGTCAGTTAGAGCACTGGCAGGCCCAGGACCAAGAAGTGGGCTGGTGCTAGATACAGGGTTTTGCCCAACAGTGAACCTAAGGAATTCTTACACCTGAAGCCAAAAGGATTCAGAAACAAAGCTCCAAAATAGAGACAAGAAAGATGGCTCAATGGTTAAATCCACTGGCTACTCTTCCAGAAGACCCAGGTTCAATTTTCAGCAAACATATGGCAACTCAAAACATCTATAGACCCAGTTCTAGGGATTTGATATTCTCTTCTGGTCTTTATTGGCACCAGGCATGCAAGTGTTACACAGATATACTTGTGGCAAAACTCATACATGTTAAGTAAAACAATAATAGCACCATTTTTTTAATTTACAAAATGAGCTTCAAAAACAGAAAATAAATGCAGGACTTCCAGAAGTGCATGGCTGTTCTTCTCTCACTGTATGACAAAAAGAGTAGCTTTCATGTGGAGGACGAGAAGGGTGGGGCTCCAACATCTCTTCTGTGGACCTCTCAACTGCGACACTGTCTGAGTGCAACTTGTGCCAACCAGTTTGGAGAGTTCATTACATGCCCTGACTATTACCCTTTGTACCTCTCCTACAACAGGAACTGCCTGCCCAGGAAGTCAAGACCCAGTTGCTGGCCATGCTATACTCACCACGCTTTGCTTCTAAACACTCTCCTGTTGGCATTTGCCAGAACAGAGAAGCCGAGAGTTACAACAATTCATATCAATTCACAGAGCCATGGGGTGGGACTGCACTGGTTTAGAAAGAGTGATTTTCTATTTAGTTTAAGAAGATGTTGCTTAGATGCATTTTTTTTTTCTGAAATGGAAAAGAATTCCATTCATACAACCAGTGTAGACTTTTGAAAGCCATAGGGTGGGTTGCAACATTATTGATGGTGTATAGCTAGTCAGAACTGGCTGCATTTGCTTGTTTTGTTTCTCTTTGCTTGAAACAGGTTGTAGCCCATGCTAGTGTAGAACTCATGACAATCCTCCAGCCTCATCCTCCCAGTTGTTGATAATATGTGTAATTTATCATGTAACTCAGATATGGTTTTGATAGTGGTTCTGTCAGCACCATAAAAATGCCCATTAGCTTTGTCTAAGCTCTCAGCTATGACATTGGTAAAATTGACAGATTCAACAAGTATTTATTCTCGTGGAAGACATTACAGCAATAAACAAGAGAGACATAAACTCTTCCAACAAAGAGTTTCTAGTATGACAGGAAATAATTTCCTTTTAGAATACCAGTTCAGAAGGTTAGAGGAGAGAGAGAAAGAGAAAAAAGAGAGAGAGAAAGGAAGATCTATTGCAGTCTCTCAAAGCAGGGTAGCTGAATATTTTTAGTGATTAAATTAGCCACATTCACAGAGCCAGGATCACCCTGCAGTGACCTCACTGGGACACTGTGTTTTGTTACCATGCCTTTCCTCAACTCATTTATAATATCATTTATCTCATTACATTTAATTAGTAGTATATTAACTAATTGTCACTGCATAGACTGTGTTAGGTATTATTCAAAACAGTCTGCATAAATTAACTTTCTCTTGTCTATCTTCTTTTATTTGAAGTTAATATTTGAAAATTTTATGGCTGAATATACCTAGAAATAAATGCTATTAAAAGCAGCACTCATTTTCCTAAATATTTTTTTTGGTAAGCACACAAGCATTGTCATCTTAAGTGTACAGTCCGAAAGATAGATACAGAGATATAGATAGATAGATAGGTAGATAGATAGATAGATAGATAGATAGATAGATAGATAGATAGATAGATAGATATAGAGATAGATATAGAGATTTGTGCAGGTATCTAGAACTTTATATACCCCATATCTCATGCTAATCTATCTTCTTCCAACACAGCCTTTAGCAATTACCTTCTCACTTGTGATCCAATGATTTTATTACTCTTGATGGTACATATGTATGAAATCATACTGTATTTGTTTCTGTATATACTTTATTTCACAGAAGATACTGTCCTTGAAGTCATCCACATATTAGTATGTGAAAAAAAATTTCCTTTTAAATGGCTATGCAATATTTCACTGTAGTGGTTTAAATAAAAATTGCCCCCATAGGCTCATATATTTGAATGCATGATGGAGTGGCACTACCTGAGAGGGATTAAAAGTGTGAGGAAGTGTGTCAATAGGGGTGGACTTTGAGGTTCCAAAAGCTAAAGCTAGTCCCAATGCATCTTTCTTCCTGTTGCCTGTGAATGTAGAACTCTCAGCTACTTCTCCAGCACTATGTCTATCTGCATGCCAGCAGGAGCCCCACCATGATGACAATAGACTAACCATATGAGACTGTAAATAAGTACCAATAAAAAGGTTTCTTTTATAAGAGTTGCCATAATCGTGATGTCTCTTCACAGTAATAGAACATTGACTAAAGCAGAAGTTGGTACCAGGAGTGGGATATTGCTGTGACAGGCCTAAACATAATGCTTGTTGGTGTAATGTGAACTCAAGAAATTTGAATTAGGAAAGTAATTCAATGTGTTAAGTGGGGGCTTAACTGAACATACTAGTAGTATCATGAAAGGCAGTGATGAGGGCTGTTTGAACTTTAGGTGGCCCATCTCAAGAGAGGAAGAATAGAAGTAAGTGATCAAAAGACCAAAATCTTGTGATATTTTGGCAAAGACTGTGGCTGTTTTCTGTTCTTACAAAAAAAAAACCCACACCAAAACAAACAAACAGACAAAAAAATGACTTGAGGTTACATTAAAGTGTTTTTGGATTAATAACATTGATAGAGGTTATTTCAAGACAGCCTAGCATTGGCTGTATTGTGTGGTTACTAGTGGCCACTCTTACACAGACCTATAATGAAAAGGAGCAAGCTGAGCAAGGAAAAAAAAACAAAACGTACAGTTTGAGAAGAAAAGAAGCACCAGGAAGTATAATGGAGCTAAATTCAGTGCTCTAGGAGATAAAGAATTGTTGAAAAAAAAAAGGATGATGCTAAGTAGAAAAATGGGAGCAGTGACCTCAGGACAAGACCTCACCCAACTAAGCTTACAACTTGTGCAAAGGTATTAAAGAAGTGAAGGAGACCATCTAAACGAAAAGTTGATGAAAATGTATTTGAACAGGGAAACCAAGTTCCAGCCCCAACAAGCAGCAGAAGTTAGAAGCTTGAGCCATATGGTCTGGCTTTAGAGTCAAGGATATAAAAAAGGGATGTGGAATCTCCCTTCATGGCTAAGGGAGGCTGCTTAGATCTGACATGTTTCAGGAGTCTCCCTGCATGGAGGCCCAAGAGACCATTGCATGAAGTTATGAAAGCGAAGCATGGATTTCATTGGAGATCCCAAGATGTTGGCGATGATAGAGTCATGGGATACTTCCCAAAGAGAGCTGCTAACAGGGCATGGAACCAGACGAAGAGAAAGAAATGTATTTCAGTCAACCAAGCTGAAAGGTGTTGGAGATCTGAAGAGCACTTTGACATTAGACATGGCATTCAAAGTTTGGAGTTTTCCCAGCTGGTTTTTAGTTTTTCTTTGGTCCAGTATTTCCTCATTATGTTCCCTTTCCTTCATCTTGGAATGGCAATGAATATTATCTGCCATTGCATGGATGTGACCTTATTTTCAATTTTGATTTTACAGGTTATCACAGTTAAGAGGTTGTATGAATCTCAGAAGAGACTTTGAACTTCATACTTTTAAATAATTTTGGGGCTGTTATAGACTATGGGGAGTTTTAAAGTTGTACAGAATGTATTTTTTTGCATTATGTTATAGCTACAAGCCTATGGGGGCCAGGAGTGGTATGTAGTGGTTTGAATAAAAATGGCCCCAATAAGTTCATATATTTGATGCATTAGGAAGGAGCACTACCTGAGAAAAATTGGGAGAGTGACCTTTTGGGAGTAGGTGTGGCTTGTTGAGAGAGGTGTGGGTGGAGTTTGGGGTTACAAAAGTTGAAGCCAGTCCCACTGTCTTCCTGCTGCCTATGAATCTGGATATAAAATTCTCAGATACTTCTCAAGCACTTTATCTATCTGTGTGCCACCATGAACCCTACCTTGATGACAATGGACTAAACCTCTGAAGCTGTAAGCAAGCCCCAATTAAATGCTTTCTTTAATAAGAGTTGCTTTTGTCATGGTGTCTCTTCACGGGAATAGAACATTGACTAAGACACCCACCATATGTGTGAACCATACTTTCTTTTTCCATTTTTCCTTGGTGGGCATCTGAGTTGTTCTCATGTTTGAACTTATTTGTGTTTTATAATCATTTTTCCAACACAGAAATTGAGTCTCTAAAGAAAAAAATTACTCAAAGTTACACAAAATGACAGAGACAGAAACAGTCTGGCAATGGAACTGCAGACTGTCACCTGTCGTTGGGAAGATGCTGCTCTGAGCATACTGATATATTCATTTTCTCCCAAGACCAAACTCTTTGAGATCAGGATGCCCCAACTCATCTAGCACAATCCTTGGCTTACAGAAAGTATTGATAAACATTAATAAAATGCATGAGTGACTAAGTGGGTCAATATTTCGCTCACGTATAAAGAAATGACCAGGAAAGAGTGAACATGCCTTGAGTAGTTTAAGAGAACATATTGCTTGCAATAGACTTTGAGGAATAAATAGAAGCATGAGATCAGATCAGAGATGGGGGTGGGAGAGTCCAGGCAGAGAGAATGATATGGTGAATGTTGTTTGTAAAGGAAATTCAACTGTCCTAACAACTCAACTTGTCCTTCTGGTCTGTGGTATCACTCTCGTGGCCTCTGGAAGGGGAAGTCATATGTGCATGCCTGATCCCTATGAGCTAAAGTGACTGGATCAGTAGGTACATATCCAAGTCAATGGGCTCACTGCAACCAACTGATGCTCTCTTGACATTTTTTGAAAAGAGCCTGCAGGTACTAGTGCTCGAATTAACTTGATACAGATGGGTAGCCATTATCTTCCTAGTTAGTTCACAGAGAAGACCGTGTACAAAGAGATGTGGGAGAAATGGAATCACAGAAAATAAATTTAGACTCATGTGATACTGAGAAAATGTAGCAAGCTGTGTCTAGCTTTCCACTTTTATACTGTTTCCTGCCTTTGGCATCTATGAACTTTCCTGCAAGATTCTCTTAATTTCTGCCTTTTTCTGAGTCTAGATTACAGGCTTTGGCTGCCTAGAGCACACCTAGAACCTAAAGTCATAGGGATGTCTTATGAAGTATGAAAGTGGAACTCGTGCTCTAGAAAACAGGCAGTATTTGATTTGGCTAAACCAATGGGAGGATTCAATCATATTCAGTTCAGCACTCCTTCTATACCCACTGTCTTGTGTTCTTGTCTGGTTGCTTTGATAAGCTGCCTTGACAGAAGCAACTTAAGAAAGAAGGGACTTACTCATGGTAACGTCAAGGCAACAGAAGCTTAAAATAGCTTGGAACATCACATCTGCAATTAGGAAACAGAGCAATGAACAACTTTTTTTGGAACTTAGCTAATTTATCCATTTTATATAGTCCAGCAACCGCTGATAAAAGAATAATCTCATCATAGTCAAGATGAAGCTTCCCATATCAATTGATAAAATCAGTATAATCCCCTATGGATGTGCTCAAGTTAACAATATTGCCATCACAACCACTGTGGACATATTCAACTAGTTTCCAAGCAGGCAACAAATCCATAAAATAGTATGACTTTCCTCTTGTAGAGGAGCAAGAATTTGTTGCATTACAATTTGCATTATCTAATTCAACAGTGACACCTCAGAACATAATGTCAACAGTCCTACCAGCCTCCGTGTACAGAGAACACCTCAACTGCAGTCATTCCTTTTGGCCTCAGACATTGTCCCATAGCATGTTGTATGTCTCTGAAATTTTTTCTTTATAGAAACATGTCAAGAGCTGCAGAGGCTCTTGGAGGATGTGAGGGGGTACTTGTTCATCTTCTTCTGTACAAAAAAAAAAGATATTAAAGTCAAGAGAGTTAATTTCCCAGGGCTGCACAATGCACCTAACCCTGATGTAGAATGAATTTTAAATGTCAGAAACTTAGGAAGAGTAGCAGGAAAATTTTGAAAGCTTCCGAGCTTATTGCACAAAACAAAGATTTACATTGTTCTATGCAGCCATGGTGAAACTCTCTGCTCTGTTTCATGAAGAAATGATAATACATGGATTGTTCATGGCCCTTTAAGCTCACTGCAGTAATAATCCATGGGCTCTGATCACCCTACATTTTGGAAGATGGAAGGATGAATAGCAAATGTCAGAATTAAATACATCATTTCTTATATTCTCTGAAGCTTCCCTGTGGAGCGTATCTTTTTTTTTTTTTGCTTAAAACAAACAACTTTTTATTTATTTATTTATTTTGTATTTATTGTAAGAGAAATTTACATTTACTCCCCTTGTCCCAGGCCCTCCCACTCCCCCACCACCCTTCTTCCCTCCCCCTGCTTCCCTAAGAGGGGGCAGGATACCCTGCCCTGTGGGATGCCGAAGGCCCTCCCCCCTCCATCCCAGCCTAAGAAAGTGTGCATTCATATAGACTAGGTTCCCAAAAAGCCAATACATGCAGAAGAGATAGGTCCCCGTGCCATTATCATTGGTTTCTCAGTCAGCCCCCATTGGTAGCCACATTCAGAGAGTCCGGTTTGGTCATATGCTCCTTCAGTCCTTGCCCAGCTGGATTTGATGAGCTCCCAATAGATCAGGCACACTGTCTCAGTTGATGGACCAGTTCCTCACGGTCCTGACTTCTTTGTTCATCTTCTCCCCATTTCTGCTCTTCAACTGGACCTTGGGAGCTCAGTCCATTGTTCTGATATCTCCATCCGTCAGGTGAAATTTCTATGGTGATGATCAAGATATTCATCAATGTGACTATGGGACAAGGCTGGTTCAGGCACCCTCTCCTCTGCTGCCCAAATACCCAGCAGGGGACATCCCTGTGGACACCTGGGATCCCCTCTAGAGACAAGTCTCTTGCTAATCCTAAAATGACTTCCTTAATGTACATATCTTATTCCCTTCACATCTTATAGGTGACACCCCACTTCTTACTTCCATGTCTCTGAAAATAGAGTATACTCTTTCTGCTCATTATGTATCCACCAAATAACTCAGATGCCAGTAGTGAATTTCTGGTATAGAGCTACAGTTTCTTTCCCCAAGCATCACAGAGCAGGCCTGCTACCCCTTCCAAGTCAATAATGTTCCTTCATCTCTCTGGTAATCACCCAACCAATTCCAACCCCTTCCATCTCCCCAATCTGCATCCTACTCATTAGCCAGCTTCTCTGCAGGGAACTTTGCAGCCTCCTCCTCAACTAGATTTGTTTTTCTCCAGGAAAGAAAACAGGCATCAGAGAATTAGCTTTAGATTGCTAATTAGCATTCCTATGGTTGAGAAAAAAAACACAGTTTATTCTTTTTTTGCTCAAGGTAAATTAATAACATTTACTCTTCTAAATTTTACATACCTTACCCAGATTGTCTTGATTTATTAGATGTATCTGCAGTTCTGATTTTTAAACAAGTGTTGGCCTAGGTCTTGTCTAGAATATGAAAATAACTTGAGAAAGGTTTCTAAACAACCATGATATTGCTGAGAGACGTGGCAGATTTTCCATTAAGTCATACAACAATGGAGAGGAGATGCTTCTCATGATGTCAGAGTCTATAAAGTAGGAGACAGGGCATGTTCAAAAACTCAAAATAATGGGTTGAGTATGAGTAGGCAGACGGAAGAATCTGATCTCTGGCCACATGGTGAGGATACAGTGATCATCAATGTGTCCAGCTAGCATTGCTCCCATTTTCATCTGGAAATTTCCTGAGTGATCAGGTGAGGAAAGTTGGCCAGATAAAGGTGGGCTGGATGAATCAATCTGAGTCAAAGGCTTTTCTGAGACTGAATAAGGACAGTCAAAAAATCAAAATCTAGTACTGTTATCCCTCCATGTCTGTCGAGCATTGGCTCCAGAACACATTTAAATCCTTCTACAAATGGCATTGTGCTTGTACATAAACTTCATGTATTCTCCTGTAAGCTTTAAGTCATGCCCAGATTACTTATAAAATACATACTATTGTGTAAATGCTCTGTTAACTGCTTTCATTCTATATTGTTCAGAGAATGGTGATAAGAAAAGTCTGTACTTGTTCAGCATAGGTGCAAATTTTAAAATTACTTTTACTGCAGGTGATTGAATTCATGGATCAATAACACATGGAAATAAACAGTTATACTTGTTGTTCTTATTTGCTTTCTGTAACTATGACAAAAAACAGTCAACTAAAAGCAACTTGTAGGAGAAATTGTTTATTTGGCTAGTATTTTCAGATCACAGTCCATCACTGAGGGAAATCAAGGCTGATACTTTAAGCAGAAACCCTGGAAGAATGCTGATTACTGGCCTTTGACTCATGCTCAGCTAGCTTTTATATAGAGCTCAGGACTATCTCCCTAGTGATAATGATGGTCATGGCCGACTGGGACCTCTTGAATCAATTAATAATAAAGACAATTTTCCAGAAATGCCCACATACCAATCTTATCTAGGCAATTTCCTCAATCAATTCTTTCCTCTCAGATGACTCTATACTGTGTCAAGTTCACAATTAAAGCTAACTAGACACTCCCTTTTTTTTTAAGGAATGATGGGCTAGAGTAACATAGCATGGAATACATTACCACATCTCATCTTTCCAGCCATGCAAGAAAAGTCATACTTAACCTGCACTCGGAGAAAATATGAATCAAGATGTGATGAAAGAGCATACCCATAACAATCCTATCAACCTTTTGGTTCCAATCACTCACTCCTGAAGCTCCAGCGTCGAGAGAGTCCAGGCACAGACAACTGCAAATTTAGGTCAGAAGCTAGAATGGTTCTGAGAGGCTCTTCAATGGGAGTCTCATTAAGGCTAAATTCAAGTTATCAGCCAGGAAAAAAATAAGCACGCCTTTTGGAAGGTGAGAGACCAGACTGAAGGGCAAATCAAAGGCTCTGTGGCAGCAGGGTTAGTACAGCCTGAAGCTCCTCCCAAGACCCATTCACATGTATCTGCAAACTGCAAACATGTCAACAATTAGAATTTTCAGCTTCTCAGCTTCTGCAGGAGAGGGGGTCCAGGAGAAAGCTGGATACTGCATGCAAATTGTTTAAAATTCGAACACTCATTATTAGGCACTCATGACATTCTCTCTTTTCCCCTTTATGTATTTAATTTTCCCTTGCATCCCAGTTCTCAAATTCATTCTTTCAAAATATACCTTTTCTGCCTGCAGCTGCCGTGCATAAACAATATCATGATAAATAGATTAACTTTCATGAATCTGAGAACCTCCACAGACCAGAGAGAGAAACCGATATTCAGTGTCAACAGCCAAGTGTGTGAGTAACATAGCAATAGAGGTGGTGAGATTTGGGGAGCATTCTATCATAATTTAAACCTCCATCCTGTCCCTATCTCTAGGAAACTTATTTTGTTTAGCACCTGTAAACAGAGGTGAGAGGAGTAGGCTCTGGGAATGGAGCGCAACTTGAAATGTCTATCACAGGCTTGGCACACAGTTCTGTTTGCATTTGTGCTCATATTCCAAAGGATTTGTTCAATGTGTATTTATAAAGGTGGCATTATATTTAAAGAACTGCAAACCTTTAGACAAGAACACACATCTTTCTCTCAATATACCCATCATTGCTTCATGAAGATCATTCTTAAAAGCCCCCTTTCTAATGTCAGTTGAACACCACTTGCTTTGTTGAGCTGTGTATACATTAATTCTAGGCAAAAGTAATTTCTATGAAGAAACAACAGTCTCTTTTAATATTGAATATAAATATTCAAGTATCACTCACAGGCACCTTCACCACCTGCATCCTCCCACACCATTTTCCTTTTTCACTCTTCATCTCTTTCCTCTGCTCCAGCTCCCTATCTCATTTTTTCTTCTTTCTTCCTTTTTTTGTTTTTTTGAGGTTATAATGTAGTTACAACATTTATTCCTTCTTTTTCACTCCTCCAAACCTTGTATATATCCCTTCTTGCTCTCTTTCAACTACAGGACCCAAGCTTCCAAAGGAGGGAGGCAAGCAGCTGACTTACCTATCTATGAAACCTATGAGCTACAATAATGATCAGTATGGCACAATAACCCTAAAGTTGAAATACTGAAACACATCCCTTGGCAAACCAACAGCTCTCTGAATTGGACTTAAGACTCACTCAATAAGAGGGGAATGGTGTGTGTTATTAGAAACATAGCTGACTATTGGTGCTAGTGAAGTCATGATTATTGAAGGAGAATCTACAACAATTTACTAAACCATCATAATTCCTAACAGCAACCTATAAATATTTGTCTTTAACACAAACAATTATATTGCTCAATTATCATTAAGGAAACTTCTCTTTGCAACAGAGACCACTGCAAAGAACTATACCCAATCAAAATGAAGCGTTGTGGAGCCCAGTTCTAATGGACACATGTACAAATCATTCTTTTCTTCTTGGTAATCATTGCTGCCTTGGATTAAGGGAGAGATTGCTACACAGCACTTTACAAAGATATGTAAATGATTTCTTTATGACAACCAGTTAAACAGAATCCTCATCTCTTTTGGTTTGCTATATAAAACATAAAAGGAATGAAAATGCAGACAGAGCAATAACCCCAGAACCACATAGCTAGTGGGGTACAGCTGAAAGTCAAGCTCTTATTTCTAAGTCTGCTATCTCATAACCTTGCATATTTCAAACAAGGCAGCTATCTCCGATGAAATGACTGTAATCATTTCCCAGAGGCCAGACAGAGATAACTCTCTGTGATAAAAGATTAATCAATGTATAGTTTCCCCAAGGGGAAGTCAACAAACTTTCTCACCTGGAAGGAGTTAAATTATCATTCTGTGATGGGGCAATATGTCTGAAGACAAGAGTCAAACCATGAATGGCCTTGAATTTTCTATTAAGGCTTTCTTGGAGTTAAGCTGCAACTACAGTACTTCTGAGGAGTTACCAACCATTATCATCACTTCTTCTCTAGGACCCACAGATACAATGTCATCTCCCAAGTACTGTGCTTGGTCTGTTCTTAGAGTGTTTTATAGAATCAAAAATGATATTCTTCTCCTGTTTTCAGATCAGCATGCTGAGGCTTCTACAGGTCAATGGACTTCCCTGTGATCACACATCTCTCCCACAGCTATATAGAGAGATAGTAAATACTTATATACGTGTTTTCTCAGTCGAGGACCATAGCTTGTTTTTCAGAGGCTCTCTTGGCACACAGCAAGTACTCAATACATGTGTGCTAATGATCAAACTGAATATACTGATCCTAGAGATATTTTACATCTTCCCTGGGGCAAAGACAGAAAGACTCAAAGGGTTTTTATTTATAGCATCTGGAAAGACTGCTGTATCTGTTATTTATTTTCCCTGCAGCACAGTTTTGTATCCAAAGGAGAGGGCTATTCATCTCATGAGTTTGTTCAGTTACTACATAGCAGGCTGGGGTAGAGTGAGTTATATGGCTTGGTGTGCATTTCAATTCCTGGAATGGGTGAGGTCCACTCCCAAACACATAGCAGAAAAAGGGAGCCTTATTAAGCTATTCTGTGGCAGATAGCAAAGGTTACATTCAGAGCTTCGACTCTGACAGAGCCTATTCTTGAAATCCATGGTCCTGCCTCCACAGAGTCCCAAAGATGGACCAAGAATAGAAACCACCCTTTATTAAGTGGTATTGTGGGGACAGACATGCAGGTTTTTACATCTCTTAGAAGTTAGGGAAGAGATACTCAAAATTTGCAATGAGCAGACTTTAGTTCAAACAACTAGTCATTCTAGAAAACACTTTATGTAAAACTCTGATCTTCTCTGGGCATCAATGTGTTGCTCACCTTTTAAAAAACAGCATTGAAAGTGTCATGATGGAAATCAAGTGAGATGACACAGTTGGGGTACTTAGCCTGTTTCATTCAGGGATCTGCTTATTGTCTACAGTGTATCCATTGTGCAATCAAAAGGACAAGTATCCTTTAGCTATCATCTTAGCCTTACCAGGCTTGCCACAACAAAATTCCATAGACTGGGTCCATTTATATTCTCACCCCTTTGGCTGGTAGGAAATCTAAGATCAAATGCTGGCCAATTCAATTTCTGATGACAACCCTCTTCCCTCCTGACTGCCTTCCTGCTATGTCTTTACAGAGTGGAGAGATTTCTGCTGTCCTCTTTTCTTCTTATAAGATTCTATTGGATTAAAATGCTGCACTATGATTTGATTTAGCATTAATTATTTCAATATGGCTATATATATATATATATAGTGGTATTGAGAGTGAAGGCTTCCTATGTGAATTTAGAGGTAACATTATTAGTTCATAAAAGCTACTCTTTTGGAGAATGAGAAATTAAGAATAATGAGTCAAATTAGAAGTCAGATTGTATGCATGACACACAGTTGACAGTAGCAATGCCCTTCCTGGTCTATTTAGTTGACAGTATCGATGCCCTTCCTTGTCTGCTTAATGACTTCTTGTCAGTCTCTAACTTAGCTCAGTGTTTCCTTCCCCATGCAGACTCCTATAACTTCTAACTCAAAATTCAGTGCCCTTGATTGAGGTCCTGTTGAACTCCCCATAAAATACATAACCATTTATTCACTCATTTGTTTCACTCGCTGGCTCCGTGAAGGCTAGAAATACAGTTTTATGCTGTATCAATGGGATAGATAAACCTCCTTGAGTAAACAGTGGTTGAATGATGTGATGGCTAGTCTCATGTCAACTTCACATATGAACTAGAGGTATTGGAAAGGAGGGGGCTTAAATTGAGAAAATGACTCCATAAGACCAGACTGTAAGGCATTTTCTTAATTAGTGATTGATGTGGGAGGGTCAATTGATGATTATAGGTGGTGCCATCCCTAGGCTTATGGTCCTGGGTTCCATAAGAAAGCAGACCAAACATGAGAATCAAGCCAATAAGCGGCACCCCTCCATGATCTCTGTATCAACTCTTTCCTCCAGGTTCCTGCCCTGTTTAGGTTCCTTTCCTAACTTCCTTCAATGATGAATAGCAATATGGAATATAAGCTAAATGAATCCTTTCCTCCCCAACTTGCTTTTTGGTCATAGTGTCTCATTACAGCAACAGAAACTCTAAAACAGAAGGGCAGATGGATGGAAAAAAATGAATGGATGGATAAATGGATTCATTGATTGATCTATTGATTGGTGGATTAATGGATCAGTAAAAATTGTACCAACAGTCAGGCAAAAAAAACACAGAAAACCTGAGACTCAAGAGTCTAGCTCAATACTATCAGTGGAAAATAACTCCTGATTCCTCAGTTGAGTTTTAGAACAAGGTGCTAATTTCTGCTGTGCCAAGCGGTAATGTGGAAAGTCAGTGCACTAGGAAAAGACAGAGATAAGACAGAGATACCATTTAACTTGTGATAGAAGGAAAGAAGCAAAGAAGCTGCAGTAGGAAAAAGGCACGAGGTGCAGGTGCCCACCCTACCAATAGTTATTTATATCCAGAATTTGAAACTAAACTGTAGACATGGGAGACATCTAGATGGTAAAATATCCAATACCTTTAGGTAAAATTGATGCTTGTAACTGGAGTGGGAGCTGCAGTATCAAATTATCAGTAAGATGGTTGTGAGGAATCATTACCAGTGTGAATGTTGTATGGAAAACTGGGTAAGAAAGTGTTCTGTGTACTGCCCAGGGCTACTTTGACCTGTGCTGGTTTAGAAAGAGCTAAGCAGTGCTTGATTTCCTTAAAGCTAAAGATATCACTAGCCTTCATGCCCGTAGGTAGCCTGCCAATACTCCAAAGCTTGTTTGGAATTCAACAACAGAGAATTTTGTCTGAGATGATTCTTTCTGTAAAAGAAAAAAAAAAGAACATGAGTTAAGAAGTATAGATAAATTCGAAACAACAGAACTAGAACAAATGAAACAGGATGACTGCCATTTTCTAAAATCCTGCCGTGACTTTGGAGCTGTATTAATTGATTCCAATATGTTTCTCATGTAACTGAATACACAGCAGCCATATGAGGTAGCTGATATAATACTCATTTGAAATTTGGAGAAGCAAACTCAGGGTTTTCCCTGATTTTCCTGAGACTATAAAGATAACAACAATTTAGGAAATATCCTCTTCTTTTTATTATTTTACATTGCCTGTTTAATACTATGGTGGTCTAATAAAGACCCAAAAATAACCATATCAAAATACTCAGCTTATAATATATTGGCTTAAATGGTCAAGACTACTTGAGGATAGATTGAGCTGAATATTCTGAAATCGAGATAGTACCTTGGGTTATCCAAGAAATTAGTAAGTATGATAACAAGTGCCCTGTGGGGCAGAAAGTTCAAAAGTGACCAAAGGCAATATGACAACTAAGACTGGAGGCTGTAATGACCAGGCACATGAGCAAACTTCTGAAGATGGAACAGGAAGGGATGGGATTCCTCTTCAGAACATCCTGACAGAGCCAGCCCTGTCACAGTCTTGACCCCAGCCCCACGAGATAAATACAGTAACTCCTCACTTCCAAGATTGCTAAACAAATAAATTTCTCACTTCTCACTTTGAAGATTGCTAAACAAATAAATTTCTATTATCTCAGTCCACAGTGCTTATTTATGTAAGGTTTGATACAGCACCCATGGCAAATAAATGCAAAAAAATAAGATCTAAAAATTGGAAGAAGGGTGGTAAAATCTTGGAGATAATATTATAAAAATTTTAATTATAGTTTTTTATTATTTGGAATTTTATACATGTAAAAATGAAGGATGGTCATATCAATTCCATATTTCCCTTCATCAACTCCTCAAGTCTTTTCAGTATTTCTTCCTCCAAATGTAAATCCTCCACCTCTTCTTTCTTTTCTTCTTCCTTCTTCCTCTTACTCCATTTTTCCTTATTCCTTTTTTATCTCACACTAAGTTCAAACAAGGTTAACCATATAGGCATAATGAGTAGGCCCATTCACCAGACCATGGAATACCTACTAATGGAAGAACCTTCATAAAAGAATGGTTCACCCTCTTTGATCAGCAATCACCTACTAATAGGCCTCCATAAGAGGTGGGGACTGGAAAACATCTCTCCGACCAATGACAAAATTTTAGTTTCTTTGATCTGTGCAAGTCTTGTTCAAGCTACTTTAGCTTCTGTAAGTTCCAACTGTAATAACCATTTCATGCTCAGACAGCATTCCCCAGAAGTTCTTCCCACCTCCAGCTCTTTGTTCTTTCACCCACCCCTTCACAATGTTTCCTAAGCTTTGGCAGTAGTAGGTCAAGGGGGTTGGTTGATTAAGATGTCCTGTTTAAGGTTATATTGGTTACATTTCTGATGCTGTGATTAAAAACTACAATGAACAACTTATGGGGAAAAAATTTATGTTGGGCTTATTGTGCCAGAGACATAAGAGTCCATGATGGCATATGGATATAGTGGTGAGAAGATATGACAACAGTGAGCAATAGGCATGGCAGCAGGAGAAGGAAGCTAAGAGATCATTTCATCAAACACACAAAGCAGAGAATCAACTGGAAATGGGGCAAGGCTATGAAATCTCAAACAGCCCCCTCCAGTGATTACTTCATCCAACCAGGATACAATTTCCTCAAACACTCAAACATCACCACCAACTGGAAACAAAATGTTCCAATATATAAGTCTCTGGGAGATATTTCTCATATACTGATGACAACTTATGCTGGAGAGGTTGTGG
>JAQHUG010000034.1:11141841-11168903 GCA_028555095.1 Dicrostonyx torquatus
CCAGACCCAGAAAGACAATTATTATATGTACTCACTCATAAGTGGTTTTTAAACATAAAGCAAAAAAAAAAACAGCCTACAAATCTCAATCCCAGAGAACCTAGACAAACATGAGGACCCTAAGAGAGACATACATGGATCTAATCTACATAGGAGGTAGAAAAAGACAAGATATCCTGAGTAAATTGAGAGCATGAGGTCTACAGGATAGGACTGAAAGAGAGGATAGAGGAAGGGAGAGGAGCAGAGAAAAATGTATAGCTCAATAAAATCAATAAAAAAGGGAAAAAATGTTTAACTAAGAATGTAGTCCACAACCTTTAATTGGTATGTTCATTTCCTTGTATCATGTTAATGCAGTTTTTATCTTATTCATATCTTTTGGGGCTGGGGGTATTTTAAGCAAATGGAAATTGAATGTGATGATTTCAGTATTCACTGGAACTCCCTCCTGGAATTTAAAAAAAAAAAAAAGGCAGATGAACATGAGCCTGGGAGTAAGGAGTGTTCCTCTTCAGTTTCTGCTGCAAGGTCCAGCCTGAAGTTCTGACCTTGGCTTCAGATGTAGTTTGAACATGTTTAGGCCCTATAACTTTATAGGGAGTGGCACTATTAGGAGTAGTGGCCTTATTGGAGGAGGTGTGCCTTTAATCCAGACTTTGAGGCCGGAGGGCAAACCTTTAATCTGGGCCACACCTTCTGATGGAAGTGTGTCACTGTAGGGGCAGGCATTGAGGTCTTTTTCTCAAGTTTCACTCAGTGTGACAGTCAGTTGACTTCCTGTTGCCTGTAAGATGTAAGACACTCGACTATTTCCCCAGCACCATGTCTGCCTGTATGTCACCATTCTCCTAAACCTCTGAACTGTAAGCGAGTCACCATGGTTAAATGTTTCCTTTATAAGAGTTGCTGTGGTTATGATGTCTCTTCATAGCAATGGAAACCTAAGTAAGACAGCTTCCTTTAGTCATTAACTGTAACCTTTAATGTAAACTAATCCCTTGCTTCCCCAAGTAGCTTTTGGCCATGGTGCTTGTTGTGGAAATAGATCAGTAAACTAAAACACTGCAGACATTTATCGCCAAAACTACAATATGTCTAATTTAGCTGAGATTATATTTTCCTGATGAATTTTCATCCTATCATAATCTATCCTCTCTTACCAATCTGAGATGGCATGGTCAACTATTCAAGCACAGGTGACCACAGAAATTAAGTCTGCCTGCCATTTTGGCTTAGAAGCCATGAAACCATTAATTTCTTGGCTACTTGCTTGTATGTATTTAGGAGAACTCACAGTCTTGATCTTATTGAACAGTAACGAAGTAGACTAATCAATATTGCCAACTAAGTTTTTCTTGTGGAGAAGTGAAACTTGGGGACAAGTTGATGGTCTACTCTTTCCAGTAATGTTACTTGAAGGAGACAAGATTCATATGATAGGCCTGTACATTGGTAATGAGTCACCTGGAGTGAAGTACCACAGAGATGGTGGTTTAAGGAACAGGAATGTTTTCCTCAAAGTCCTTGTTCTTCTAGGAGTCATGATGGTGTCATGATACTTGGTTTCCCCTGAGGTTTCTCTTTGGGGGTTGCTGATGGCCGTCCTCTCCCTGTATTTCAAGTGATTTTTCCATTTGTACATTTGAGTCCTTACCACTTTTAAGGACCCCAATTGTACTAATTAGGACTCACCCCAGTGATCTCACTTTAACTGAGTTACCTCTTTAAATATCCTGTCTTCCAATGTCATTACATCCTGAGATATCAGGAGCTAGATAGTAAGTTAAAGTACAGAGGTCAGGTCATAACAATCTTTTCAGGTGTGTTCAACTTCTTGGCATGTGACAGTATGCTATCATCTACAAAGTCCACACTACACAACCATCCATTTTCATCATAAAAACACAGCTTTTAGTGCTTTAAGTGAGTTGACAGTTTTGAGTCTGGCTATATTCATAACTGTCTGCAGCCACACGTGGCCTAGAAGGCAGAGATAGAACAAACTTACCATGACTAGGTTTCTTTGTTTCTATAACCACATCATAAATAATATAATTATTACTCTTTAATAACCAACTTATATGAGTTCCAACTTATCATCCCAAAATTCTGAGTTGTTTCTATGACAAATAATTTGTTTAACTGCTTTGAACAGTCCAGTTTCAAGAAAGAGACCAGGTGGAGACTCTGGGCTATGAGACCAAGCACTCCTGGCCAGAGAAACTCCTGACTGAACTCTAACACTCTGTGAAGGAACACAGAGAGACCCTTCCTCTGAAGCAGCAGAACTTCAGCTGTCTGATAAACAACTCACACTCAGAAATCAGGAATTCAACAGTGAAACAAAACGCCACCTAATTTGGCACCCTTTCAGCATGGGACAGCTCTTTGCTTCTCTGATGGGTGACATTTAAGAGATTGCAGCATGGCCAGATTGAGGAAGCTCCCTCACAGCAGGGACAGGGCATGACAGGACAAACATGCCAAGTCCTTTCATGTGCCAGCACAGACTTCACCATGGTTGAGGGACAAATAAATGTCACTTCCTAAATGTAATCCTTGCTTGTCAAGCAATTTCAAATTTTGGAAGTGATACCTGTGGACCTTCCAAATGAAAAACCAACTTGCTTTGGAAGATTCAAATATTTCCTATGTAGGAAAAAAAGAGAGCAAAGAAAGGGGAAACACAGCATTCATGTTCTGAATGTTAAAAGCAGCACTGTGACGACCAAAGTTACTGTACCCTTCTTCCCATTCTCTCCCACTCTTCATTCCGAATACAAACATGAACACACAGACCATTTGGAAATTTAATCTTCTTCTGACTATGCCAAATATCTTTTCCTTTTAAAATTGTTTATCAACACATATCTGTTCTACATATTAATATCATTCAGCACACATAGACATTCAGTGTACCTATATTAAATCATTGCTCTAGATAAAGTACCTGAGACATTCTGTCCCAAAGACAATCTCTAGACCTTGTTAGGATAAAAGCATTCAATGGAGAGACCCTGTATGACGCTCTGTTCATTCAATTCGTCTGGACACTCTCCAGGAGAGTTGCAGACAGGTCACTTTGCAGAGGCTCGTCACTGGCACCTTTGTATACATACATATCCACGTTTTAGTGAGCAGTTGTTGTGCCTGCCTGTTCCACTAACTTCTTTAGGAGTGCTTCTACATTTCAACATCAAGTTTCAGCAGTGGCAATGCTTTTACTAAGACCAGTTTTCAAGTATAGCAATTAAGATTTAGCCATTTTTTTTCAGTGAAAGCAAGCATGGTAATAACATCAGTGGTGACAATCAATAATCCCTAGATATACCCTTGTCTTAAATCTCAGACCTTGAAACACTCCAATTAACTGGTCCAAGGGGACTCGACTACTGGGGTAAGTTGAAATCTCATGACAAGTTGATTACCTTGGATAATTTAGGCAAAACAAGTGAGTCCAGTTAGATGCATAAGTATCACATGGGGCTCTCCAGAAGACAGAAAGGGAAAGCAGACAAGTTAATAGAAGAAATGAAACAATGCAAAAAAGATGTCATGGGAGGACAATTTCTGTCCTTAACGGTGAGGGGGCTACATACAGAATGAAGACAGCTATTCCAAAAGGCAATGAAACAGATTATTCCACAAAGTCCACCAGTCAAGGAGACATTTCTGTAACTCCAAGAGACCCATTTCATGCTTATGACCTCCAAGACAGGATGACAGTCATTGCATGTCGTGTTAATATACTAAGGTTATGATCATTTGTTGTAGAGACACTTTAAAAGTCAATGAAGAGTCAATTTCCTCCTCTTGAGTTTGAAGGTTGAACAGAGAATATGTTCTGTTTATTAATTCCTTATAGCCCTGTTGGCTTTCCACATCACTTATTTAATCCTGATAATAATTCTGAGTGTTGGGTGACTGACTGACAATGACATCATTAGTTTACCTGGAACAAGATAAGGATCTATTTGGATAAGAAATTAAAAAGTCTAAAATTGCTATGTTTAGTTTAAGTTGAGTGACTGCAGAGATAGATGAGTCAACAAATTAATGGAAGATGTATAAGGAGATTGATAGAGGAATAAGGGAAGGTGTGAATGGATGGACAGGTGAATGGATCTGTATTGATACACAGATGAGTGGATAGATAGATGAATAAACAATGGGATGACTAAATGCATGCATTAGACTGACATGTTCTACTGTTGTGCACATTAGTAGATGATAAGTCAAATAATTTATGCCAGGCATTTGGTATGTGCTTGATGTACAGAAGACACACAGTAAATAATATTAACTAGTAGAATTTCATAGTCAGATTACTAGGACTGATCATATAGTGCCTGATCCTTTGTTTACACCTTCAGAAGGTTATAAATTAACCCCAAAATACACAAACAAATAAAGAGTAATTGCAAAACCAAGTACTGTTTCACTGAGGGCCATACAGATATTTATTTAAAACTCTGCTAAAGGTCTCAGGCTCATCTCTATTCCACTTTTCTTTCCTCTATTTCAGAGAAAATAGAAAAGATCTTGGAGAAAAATCAGATTGGCAGAAAAAAATGACAAGATCATTGCCTTTTCTTTTATTGGTATTATAATTCGTGGTGATAGACAGGTCTTGTGATCTCAATGGCACGATAATAAAAAGAAGATGTGGATAAATAGATGATAGGTAGTCTCTGTGGTACAGCTCAATGATTTGTTGAAAGTATACATATGCAAGTGCAAGTTATACAGAGTGGGACACAAAGGAGAAAATCAGGACTATCTGAATACATACTATATGCTAGACACTGTGTGTTCTACATAATTTAAGCTCCAAAGTAAATGCTGAGCAGAAGGCCATGGCATCCCCATTTCAATAAGAATACACAGATCAGCAATTAAGTAAATGGGAAATAAATCCTCAGACAGGTTTGCTTACTCCAATGTCTCCCATATCACTAGCAAAGGAAACTTAGGGTTATGTTAAGGTGATAGAAGCCTTCAGAATCAGTCTCTGCAATAAGTAATTACTCTTTCTCTAGCCTCAGATGTAGAGTTTCCTCTTTGGATATGAGTGTCTGGTTTTTTTTTTCTGAGAAACTCTCATCTCTGACCAAGTAATTAACATAAGATTGACCTTGGAACTCTTTCAGAAATAATCACATACCTCATGCCTGACTGATCATCATGTGTCTTATGTTTTGGTTCACAGTACATGTCCCAAGGATGGACATCTGATTCACATCAACACAATAGATGTCAATCACAAAACATCACTAAGAATTATTGAAAAGTCTTCTTCCCCACTTCTCCCCTTCCTCCTTCCTCTTCTTCCTCCACATCTTCTTTCTCTCTATTTCTCTCTCTCTCTCTCTCTCTCTCTCTGAGTTGATATGTGTCTCTCTGTCTCTTTCTGTCTCTCTGTCTCTACCCCCACTCCACTCCCTGTGATGCCTGGATAACAGATGAAGAATGGCACAGTAGATCCTTATTCAGACCAACAGAAGCCAACATGAAAGAAACTGGAACCAAGACAAACAGATACTTCTGATAGTAAACTCTTAATCATGAGATTCAATCAAATTCAATACCAGTAACTTCCAAACTTTGTTTTTTGGTTTTGTTCAAGTCTATTTGAGTTGAGTTTTTGCCATATACCACAAGGAGTTCTACTAATACAAACTGACACTGGAAGTAATTTGAGCTCAATTTGAACATGTACCCTTGCTGCCAATTCATGAGTCATAGAAGGGGGTGCAAACCTCTGGAAGAGAAGACTTACATAAACTGTGAAGGTCATCAGGACCCAGTTAACTAGACTGAGTTTCCAGAAGTTAATAAATCCTATCCAGGAACTAGATTGCCAGACCCTGAAAAGGAGAAGACTGGGGCAAAGATAGTACTCTACCCTAAAGGCAAAGCAGAGTACAACCCAAGGTTTAGTTGTGCCTTGTGCACACCATGCTCAGGACCAGAAAGACTTCAACAGATGGTTGGACACTTTCTTTCACTGCTCAGCTCCTAAATTCTAAGAGATGCAGATGGTACCCAACAAGAAACCTCATGAGAAGGAGGCAAGGACAGAAGAAGGACGATACAAACTAAAGAGATAGCCAAATAACACAAGATGTAGAGGATGACTTTAGGGCTAATACTCTTCAAGTTGTCCCCACAAGTCACAGATGACAAGGGATTAACAGGAAGAAAGTGGTGAGCAAGATTTTAATAAAGGGCTGAGATACCTTCCAGGTAGGTTTGTATTATGGCATTCAGGGTTTGTAAGATGATCATGATGGTGGCAGTAGTGATGCTGATCATGGTGGCGCTATCAGTGGTAAGATGATGGTTGTTATATTAGACATAGTAACAGTAAGCATGGTAGGGTGGTACCAGTCCATGGAATAGTTGGTAGTCAACATCTCTCACATGTTATCTAAGAACAAGGCATCATGCTGGATCCATTATTTCACTTACTTTAATGGCAATACAATGAAATAGGCATTACCAGCTCCATCAAGGTATTGTACTTAGCAGAACATACCCATGAATATCTGACTCAAAAACTAATGTTTTTGAATCCCATGGTCTCACTCCATTTGTGCATTCTAGAAACATTCATGCCCTTTAGTGCACATCCTGGGCTTTACAAATAGTTTGTGTCTTTGTGTCATAGAAGCTCATAGAAGTTTTTAACACATAGTCTCCTAGATTTTGGCTTACAATATTTCACATAAGAGAACTTTTCAGCCAAATAATTTGCTGATTCCTAATTGTGTCTAGTTGTTTTCAAATATCTCATTGACTTGAAAAAACACATGAAAAAGAATTTGGGATAATACAAAATTAAAACTCTATGAAAATGATCACAATAGCATCTATCGGTCTTTGAAAAGTCATCAGTCATGCTCTCTTTGGCAAATATATATATATATATATATATATATATATATATATATATATATATATGATACAGAGAAGATTACCATAGTGCAAGGATGACACACAAATTCAGAAGAAGTCCATATTTTTAAAAAACATCCTGATTGAAGTAAGCCAGACCCAGAAAGACAAACACAATATGTACTCACTCATAAGTGGGTTATTAGACTTAAAGAAAAGGATAACCAGTCTACAATTCACTACCCCTGAGAAGCTAGGTAACAAAGAAGACCCTCAGAGAAACATGCATGAATGCCCCCAAGGAAGGGGAAATAGACACAATATCCTGAGTAAATTGGGAACACAAGGGTGAGGGGTTAAGGAGAAGGGGAGGATAATATGAGGGAATGAGATGATTGAGTTGGGGGAGGGACAGAGAGGGAGAGTAAGAAAAGAGCTATCTTGATAGAAGAAGCAATTGTGGGGTTAAGAAGAAACCTGGTGCTAGGGAAATTCCCAGGAATCTACAAGGATGACCCAACTAAGACTCCAAGCAATAGTGGAGAGGATGCCTGAACTGGCCTTCCCCTGAAATCAGATTGATGACTACCATAATTGTCATCATAGAACCTTCATCCAGTAACTGATGGAAGCAGATACAGAGACCTAAAGTTAAGCACTGGGTCAAGCTCCTGATATCTAGTGAAAGAGACGGAGGAGGGATGATATGAGCAAAGGGGTCAAGGTCATGACAGGGAAACCCACAGGGATAGCTGACCAGAGCTAGTAGAAGCTCACTGACTATAGCCTGACAGCTGGGTAACCTGCAGATTACCAAACTAGGTCCTCTGGATATGGGTGACAATTCTGTGACTTGGGCAGTCTGTGGGACCAATGTTAATAGGGCCAGGATTTATTCCTAGTGTATGAACTGGCTTTTTGGAGCACATTCTCTATGGAGGGATACCTTGCTCAGTCTCTATATAAGAGGGAGGAGCTTGGTCCTCCCTCAACTTGATATGATAGACTTTGTTGATTCCCCATGGGAAGCCTTACCCTTTCTGAGGTGTGGATGGGAGTTGAATGGGGGAAAGAGAGGGGAGTGGTAGAAGGGAGGGGGGCAGAACTGTGGTTGTTATGCAAAATAATAAGCTTTTAAATTAAAAAAATTAAAAAAGAAAAGTTATCAGTCATCATTCAAGGTTATAACATAATTATCCAAGCCAAAACTAAAACTTCATGTGTATGGGAACTGACCAACAAATGGAAGTGGTCAAAAGGACAGGCATGGTGGGACATTTTCTCCTTGAGATGTTTCTGGGGCAGCTGTACAGATGGTACTAACCCAAACAGAGAGTATCCATGGTAGATACTTGACCAGTCTAACAATGCATTAGACTTGAAACATCATCGTTCTCATCCTAAGAGCTATTGGGGCTGGCGGGGCTGATATAATCAGGCACCAGGATATTCATTCCAGCTCATCTATTAGCAAACTCTGTGCCTATGGTCCTATCACTAACCTTGCAGGAATATGGGCTCCTTACCTTAATGAGAGCCATGAGCTAAGTCTCCTTGGATCCTTTCAAGTTTCAGTGCCTGAGGCTGTTTATGCCTTTGCATGTGGTGCATTTCCCCTTACCTGTCTTCTTTATAATCTCCTGCTATTTATCATCAGAAATAACCAGTGTGTTAAAGTGCAATGAAAAACTTCAAAATGAGATTTTTCAAAATATAATGTTCTACCGGAGTACTCATCAATAACAACCCTGCCTTGTGGCATCAGTGGCAAGGTCCATCATCCCTTCACAAATCCAATCTGGGTACCAAAGAGCCATCTATGCTTTTCAAACAGTAGCTTTGACTGTTTAAGGCTCTACCCAATTTTCCTTTCCCAATGTTAATATGGATGTAGATGGAGTTTCAGAGCCCCTGCCCTATTTCTTTAGCAATTAAAAATGCTCCCTTCTGTCCCCACCTAGGTACTTGGGCAGCAGAGGAGAGGGTGCCTGAACTGACCTGGTCCCATAGCTACATTCATGAATATCTTGATTATCACCATAGAAATTTCACCTGATGGATGGAGATAGAGTCAGAGACTCACAGTCACATCAGAACAAAGGACTGAGTTTCCAAGGTGCAATCAAAGAGCAGAAGGTGGGAGAAGATGAGCAAGGAAGTCAGGACCGCAAGGGACTGGCCCATCAACTGAGACAGGGTGCCTGATCTATTGGGAGCTCATCAAATCCAGGTGGACCAGGACTGAATGAGCATATTACCAAACTGGAATCTCTGAATGTGACTGCCAAAAGGGACAGACTGAGAAACCAATGATAATGGCACGGGGATCTATCTCTTCTGCATGTATTGGCTTTTTTGGGAACCTAGTCTATACGGATGCACACCTTCTTAGGCTGGGATGGAGCAGGGAGGGTCTTGGGCTTCCCACAGGGCAGGATACCCTGACCCCTCTTTAGGAAGCAGGGGGAAGGAGATGGGTAGTGGGGGAGCAGAAGGGCCTGGGACAAGGGGAGTAAATGTAAATTTCTCTTTTAACAATAAAAAAAGAAAAAGAAAAAAAAATGCTCCCTTCACAGAAAGGCCCAAGCAAAGGTGTTCTCATGGTTGAAAAACAAAAAATCATAAGGCTTAAAGTTCCCCAGTTCTTTTCCTTAAAACCTTAGGTCAAACATTTGTGATCTGCTCTTATATCCATCAACACATTGCTAGCTTAACCAGGAAGACAAGGGCTGTTCAAAGATGGTCCATGGGAGACTAGAGACGAAGGACAAGAGTAAATGTTCAGAGATTTACAGAAATTTTTTTATGTTAACATTGTACTAACACATGAACATATTTCTGGTGATCCTTTTTGTATGCAAGGTATTGATCCAGTGAGATGGGGGAGGGGAAGAGGGAGGGGGAACTTGTTCTTTGCTACAAAAGTTTAAAGGCACTGAGAAGAGGCACACACCTAATTGTAACATGGAATATTTCCATATCATGGTGGTGCAAATGTGATTCTTAACTAACTCAATATGTGCTCTTTGGACATTGAGTGAAGTGGTGGGGACTGTGGATTCAGACAGCATGGTTTATAACCCTGTTTCTGCATTTACCAACTCAGTAATCTTATCCAAATGCCTTAATTATTCTTAGACTGTATCTATAAAAAATGGGTACAATAAAAAGACACAGTTCCTGTGAACACAATGTTCATTCACATGCATATATCATGGAAAAAGAATGAATGCAGAGAAAGAATACTAATGTAGAATAAAATACAAAAAGAAACCGTGGTGAGTAGAGGGTTATATGGAAAAATCTAAGTAGATCTGTGCTCCTCTGACACAAAGAATATGTTCTAGGAAGGATCTAAGGAAGAAGAGAAACAGGTAGGGCAAAGCCAGATGCCAGAAAGTACTCACAGAGGCTTCTAGATTCAATGAGAAATCGTGTCCCACGACTCCTCTAGAACCAGCATCACATGACATTCTATGAATGCCACTCATGTCTTAGCTACATTTCCTGTTCCTGAGATAAAATAACCATACAAAAGCAACTTAGGGAAGAAAGGCTTTATTTGGCTCAGGTCTAGGATACAATCCACAGTGGTAGGGAAACTATAGCCCCTGGAGCTTGACATCATACCCACAGTCAGAAGTAGGAAGTTATGACTGTTTGTACTCAGCTTGCTTTCTCATTTTTTGGCGTTGGTTTTTTTTTTTTTTGGTCTGGGGGGTTGTTTTGTTTATTTTGTTTGTTTTCAAGACAGGCTTTCTCTGTGTAACAGTCCTGGCTGTCCCAGAACTCACTTTGTAGACCAAGCCTCAAAGTCATAGAGATCCACTTGTCTCTGCATCCCAAGTGCTGGGATTAAAGACATGCACCAACACTACCCAGTTTTCTAATCATTTTTTGTATAATCCAGAATCCAAGCCTAGGGAATGGTGCTACCCACTGTGTATAGGTCTTTCCATCTCATTTACCTTCATCAATATAATCCACAGGCATATTTCCCAGGCGATTCTCGATCTCATCAATTTGACAACAGTGTATATAATTCAAGATGATGGTAGCAGACATGACCAACTCCAATTAGAAGAAGCTAGAGAGTCCCTGCAACTTCACTGAACATCTGTTGCACACAATACAGTGATTCAAGGACTTTTTCTAGAGCCTAGAATAGTTAGGAGCACCCATGAGTCACACTTCCTCTCAGCTCTGAGCAATACCACCCCTGTCACTTGCCTAGCTCACTCTTTCATTTCTACTTTAGAGATCTTCTTCCAAGATGTTTAGCTGATCAATGAACTGGGTTTATTCACTCATTTAAAACACTTTCATTGCCTTCTTAACAGTATGCTGACCATAAAAGTAATGGCAACTTATATCATAAAACCTATTACATCATTCTATGATGCCATATTTATTAGCATGTCTCTTCTACGATACTGTCAGATCCTTGAGACAAAAATCTATATTAAATCATGCATGTGTCTCTACTTACATATGGGATTAATGCCTGCGGTCTCTACACTCAGAAGGCTGAAGTGGGAGTATCGTAAATTTGAGGTCAATATGGACTACTTAGTGAATTGGAAATTAACCTCAGGTGCCTAGCAAAACCCTATCTAAGGAGGGAAGAAAGCAAGAAAAAATGTCCTCTAAAACAAAGGCTGCCATGTAGATGCTCATTAAATATCAGCTAATTGATGTATGAAAAATAGGATAAGTAAATAATGTATTTGTGCAGACCATTACAAGAACTATAGGAAGACAACTAATGCTGGGGTTGACGGAAGTGGAGGATTACAGGGGACAGGAGCAAATGCAGATGGTCACCTTCACATGACCATTTTGGATTTGGATAGTTTTCATTTGGTGGTGTGTGGAGATGCTATTTTAAATCCCTTAGCTATTTAGTTATTTTGATGAACAAATGGGCTTGTTTCTGCGTATAAGGCAACCCTCAGACTCAAAGCAGAAGTTCTGAGAGGTACGCAGTAAAAATAGACTATGTGTGAATCTGAACTGTAAATCATAAACATGACATAGAAAAAGAAGTGAGGCCTTGTCAGACATGAAAAGCTAGTCCCAAATTCATTACCCACCATTTATGTATCTGTTATATCTGTTCAAGTTCCTTACCAGGAGAAGGACAGCAGCAGAATTGTAGCAAATACATGTGGTTTAAAGATTGAATGAAATCATGTCTGGGAGGGCTCAACCCAGTGCCTGGTTCATAGTAAGTCCTCAATGCATGATGACTTTAATGATAAAGAGGATAATTGAGATACAAGACAGGAAGAGAGGAAGTAGAAGAGGAGCACAGATTGAAGGAGGAGTCAGGGAGCTGTGTGGACTGAATGGCATTCTCTGTGTCCACGTGCTCTTCATATGCCTGACACGGAAAAGCATCCCAACACCTGTAGTTGTTTCTCTCTTCCTCAATGTACAGCATACAAGACATCACTTCTGAGACCTCGATCTCCTGACACAGAAACAAGGGCACCACCTACTGCCCAGAATAAGCATTGCCCGTCATGCCTCCCTCGGCGAGTTTCTCCTCTGCAGTGTATCTGAGTTGGCACTAGAGCCCAGAGCAGGTGTGGAAAAGGTCACCAGCAGGAAGATGCCTTGCAGAACATCCCTTCTAAAACACTCTGCTCTTTCCCTCCCCACCCCTGCCCTTCCTACATTGCAAGCGAAGGTGCTGATTGCTCAGCAAGTTCAGTTGCCTCTTCACACTTGCGCTGTCCAGATTAAGAGAGCGAGATGAGAGTTATAGAAAAACAGAAATCAGACCCAGCAGATGCTGGAGTGCTGCTTCCAGTCCCCTCTCTGCTTCTCCAGCCATGTCGTTACACAATATGATATTTAGGCTTTCTGGACGGTTCTCTATTCTGAGACTGCACTTCCTTACTCCTACCACCTTTTTCTGGTTAAGTTCCATTTATCTTTTCTGGGTTTGTTCCCCCCTTTTTTTTTCTTTAAGCCAATGTTCAGTCATAGCATGGTGTCAGGACCCTAGGAGGACTCTGTATTTGAAACTGTCTGAGACTTCTTGTTCTTATTTGTGAAATAACTCATTTCTACTCATTCTGAGGGGTTCAACATAGATATATCTCTTAAGAATGCCCCCTCAGTCAGCCCACACACTGTTTAGATTCTGTACTCCATTATTGTTTCCACAGTCTCTCTGCTTTGGAATTGTTCATGTTCATTGCTCATCCATAGACTATCATCTCCGGAGCTATCATGGGAACTCTGTGTCATTTATCATTTTATAGGGCATAAAACTACTAGCATTACTACTGGTAGTATAATATAATTGATCAGTTAATTAAGTCATTGAAAAACCAGTGCATTAGTGAAGCCAGCTGTTCTAATCACATTTCTGTCACTTACTAGTGCATGGTTTCTGACTAGTCTCTGCATATCTGTTGCCTGTGTCTCCTCTGCATAAATAAAGTACCATATACTTTTAGAGATACAAAATTGAGCAAAACAATCTTGGCCTAAGAATTTATAGCCTAAAGTGGCACAAGGGGACATAAAAATTAATAAAAAAAAAATAAATCATAGCTCAGAATAATTTCAGAAGCATAGAGCACAAACTTTTATATTAATCTGGGTGATGGACTTGACAAATAAATATACAGAATGACAGCAGTGAGTGGATGCAAGGCAATAAAGGCCAGGTGGGAGACACAATGGGATGGTTATTGTGTGAGGAAGGGTGGCCTAAAAAGGTCAGCCATTGGGAAATAAGTAAAAGGGCATCCTGGCATGCGCATGGGTTAGTACAGGTACTAACTAGCTTAGGAAGATGTTATCCTCCTGCACAATTTCTGTTGCATTTGCTTTCCTGAGAATAAAACATTCAAAGTCCCTGCCAAGTTCACATACTGCCAATAATAGTATCTTCCACCTTCTACATCTGACACGTGCCTTCTGCGTGTCCACTGGGCTGAACAAGTGTTGGATATTTGCAAATTACCTTTGTTTCTTCTAACTTGGCTGGGGAGATTGAGAAATATGTTTCTTGCTTCTTCCATTCTGATCTCTATGATTATCACTTTAGACCCTTAAGATAATTTCCTCCTGATGGAGGGAAGTTCCAGAGCAGTGGGAGCAAATGATGCAGAGACATCCTCAAATTCCCATTCTAACTTTGAAAAGGTCACTCCAGCTGCAGCTTGACCAGTATGTTGGAGGGAACAGGATGAACAGAGTAAAATCTGTTAAAAAGCTATTACATGAAGCCAGTGGGTGAGAACAGTGACCTACACTCAAGTAACAACAGAATGTAAGTGTGACAGAGTCTATTGGTCTTGGCAACCAATTAGGATGGGTCTGTGTGGAAGAGGGAAGGTTCTTCAGGCTAAGTTCCTGGCTGTCACTTTGGCAACCAGAGTTTGCTAATGTCCCTGTCTGTTACAGACAAAAGAAGCATAAATGAAGTAGGAAATGATGATGTGTTTTTATTTTGACCATGTCTTGGGCCAGCTTACAATTTGTTAGAGAGCAATCACCAAGGAAATGAAGAAATGCATGCTTTATGTAGTGGAAAAAGATTAAAAACTTACTAGTTAAATGAGAGATATCTTAAATCAGGACATAATTAGTTGCAAAGAGATATATTTGGGACTGCTTATGGGTCCAATAGAGTATGATAAAATTAAGGGAAAGAACACTCAGAATGGGGTAAGTGTGCATTCTTGGAATGGGTGTTGGACAGAGTGAAAGGTAGCTTTCCTGTGACTTCTGGAGAAAGTGTGTTTATAGAGTTTCCAGAGCTTGTGTTCATACCCATGAATGTGCTTTATTGATGAGCTTTATGCAGAACCAAGTTATGCATATGAGACAGAAAATTAATGCTTGGCTTGTATTTCTGCCTGAGAAGGTACAGAGTAACCCTCACTTCATGTTCTCTGCTTTGTGCTACTCCCTTTGAATCATTGTCCACCCAACTAACCCAAAGGAAATAACATGGTCCGTCAATCATATCATGTGGTAATTGATTACAGTGTCTGTTGACACAAAGATTGTTTGAGTCCAAAACCAAAGGAAAGCATTATGAATGGAATGTGCGGCAAATTGTAATGCTAAAAATAAAACCTCCTGAATATGCTAAATAAAAGGCAAATGATTTACAGGTATTCCAATGCCACCAAAGCACAATCACTCTCCTTGCTGATTTCAACTCGGTCTTGGTTGCCACCACTTAGTCAGTGGTTCCAGGCATGGTTTAATCCAGTTCTACATCCATTTCCACTGATATACTGGACTGGTGCAACCTGTTTCCCTGCTTCCATGAAGCTTTAACTTCAGCTGCCTCTGTTGCAGCCCTAAAAGCTACACACTTTCTTCAACTGGAAAAAGAAATTGTATATTACTATTCTTGCTTATGAACCCTATGTTATCACTGATGTAGCATAGTTTTCATTATGTATTGTTTCTTTGTCTCCCTTTAAAAATAAGATGGATAGATAGATAGATAGACAGACAGACGGGAAGATAGTCAGTTCTCTATCAATGGACCCTCCACATATGGATTCCACCAATGGCTGATAGAAAAATTGTAACTGAGCTGGACAGTGGTGGTGCACATCTTTAATGCTAACATTTGGGAATCAGAGGCAAGCAGATCTCTGTGAGTTCAAGGTCAGCCCGGTCTAAAGAGTGAGGACAGTTAGGACTGTTTCACAGAGAAAAACCTTTAAAAATAGCCTGTACCAGCTATTCAGGGTCTTTCTGGCTTCTCGAATGCTGAAAGACCCTGCTGTGGCAGAATTAATAAAATCCTCATGCTTTTACATCAACTGTGGTATGAGAGATGGTCTCTTGGGACAACTCCTCCTCGGTGATTGGACTCTAGGGTCCAACACCATAAGGTTTGTGGCTAGTTACCTCACATCTTGCTTTTCTGGCAGCTGCCGGCATCTACCTGACTCTGCATTCTTTTTCCCTGCCTTTCTGCTTGGATTTCCTGCCTAACTATGTTCTGCCTTGCCATAGGCCAAAGCAGGTTCTTTATTAAGTAAAAGTAATAAAACATATACCCAGCATACAAGGGGCATCCCACATCATAAAATGTTTGAAAACTACTCTATCTGTACTGAACATAAACAGATTTTTTCTCAGTACTTCTAAAATAATGCAACATTTAAAACTATCTGCATCCTATTGTGCATCTATAAGTGACCTGGAGATAATTTATCATGCAAAAAGAGTATGCATACATTGCATTCAAACACAGCCATTTTCACAGAAGAGTCTGCAGATTTTACTACATGTGAAGAATAGTAGAACTAATGTTCTGTGCATTTCAAAGGATACCCATACTCATTCTGTTAATTCCATTTTTCCCATGCCTGCACATTTTTCCACCAACCCCTCTGCTTATGGGCCACTGATTTTGACTGCTTGAGGCATATCTCTTTTTTACAGATGTGCTTTATTAATAAATTAGATCATAACACATATGATCATGTCTACTTGTTCTGAGTCACTGACTTCCTTCCTCAGGTTCTGAACACTTTCATAATGTGCCCAAGGCTTCTTAATTTTTGGTTCTCCAGGGTTTAGAGCAAACTCCACATAATAGCCTTCCAAGTAATGTACATGGACCAGAACTGAAGCTTTGAAGTGAAAAGTTATGATGAATATTGTCTGCCTGTGCTACAGTAGATGATCCTACACCAATGCACACACTGGCATTGTAGACTTTGTACATAAGTACAAAGTACATTGTAGGCATTGTACATAAGTAGACTTGGTGGGTTTTTTCAAGCACATAAAATTGAGAGGGGAAAGTGTAGAAGGGCTGTGGGTAAGAAGGAGGGGACATACTGGGGGATAGGAGACATATTAAATATGATCAGCTAAGATGTGTGAAATTCTCAAGGAATTATTAAAATACTTTCAAGTTATCAGGGATGGAAACAGTTTAACATTGTCTGCCTTTGCCGTCTTTCTGGACCACACTATGAATTGGTATGATGGTGTGGGAGAATTTTGTATCCTGTCAATTATGTTTTAAATAAACGCTGACTGGCCAGTAGCCAGGCAGGAAGTATAGGTGGGATAACCAGACAGGAAGTAGAGGCTGGGCAAGGAGAACAGGAGTATTCTGGGAAGGAGGAAGCCCATTCCCCTGCAGTCCTGTTCAGAGACCGCAGAAGCAGAATGTGACCTACACCGCCAAAAAAGGTACTGAGCCATGTGGCTAACATAGATAAGAATAATGGGTTCATATAAGTTATAAGAGCTAATATGAAGCCTGAGCTAATGGGCCAATCAGTTTATAACTTATGTAGACTTCTGTGTGATTCTTTGGGAACTGGGCAGGACAGAAACCTCAACAAGCAAGCCTGGCCCTCATGTTCCAGTATGAAGGGAGGAAAGGATGAGTATGAACCTGAAATTCTGCCAGAAGGATAGTAGGACCACATAGTTTGTCTATTTGTTTTGTTTTCTTGTTGCTGTCGCTGTTGTTTAATTTTAAGATGAAGAGTCTTCACCTTAAGTCCCTAGCCCTAAATACCTGTTTTCCTACCAGAGGTTCTGCAGCTTCCAGACCTTTGTGGTAAACAACTAATCTCTGGCAGTGTGTGTGATTGAACACCCGTGTTCCAGTTCTCTTGCCTTTTGTTCTGTTCTAGGTTATTATAGATTGGCTGAAGTGGACGTGGGCTCTATTTCACAAGAATATCTCTCTCTCTCTCTCTCTCTCTCTCTCTCTCTCTCTCTCTCTCGTGTGTGTGTGTGTGTGCGTGTGTGTGTATGTGTGTAAAACTATGTGTGCAACATTTTCTTGCCTCCTGTCTCCTGTCTCCTCTTTCCTTTCATTTGTTTCTATTCAAGGACCTATTCTTATCTCTCTAGCATTAGTGCATAGTATTTTACCTGTACATTCTGTCTCCATGTCACCATCCTAACTACTTCATCCCTCTCCACAACCTGCCACAAACACCTCAGCTCCTGTCTTCTACTGCCAGTTTCAGATTCCTCGTAGTGAAAATCACTTGACTCAATTCTTCTTTCTTCTCAGAGTCACACATATGCCCTCAGCTAACTTGCTTGACCTGGCCATCAGTGTGGTGAGGAAGAGGAGAGAGGATGGTACAAACTCCCCAGAGGCGTTCGGGCATGGCATGGCTTGACACAGAACAGATAGCTTTTGTAGGAACCAATCCTAAATTAGCTCACAGAATTTCATGCAGAAGTTCTAGTTTGAGTCTGATTCTGTGAGACATGAGACATTGGTAATGGCAGTTCCATTATAAAAAATGTGGCATTGAGCTTTTTCTGAGTTTAAATATCAGTGTACAATGTAGCTGGTTGCTCATCTTATGATACTGTTGTGGAGCTGAACAAAGAGAAGCCAAGTGATGGTGGTAAGCAATACCGGTTTCTGGGTACATCAGACATGTTCCTCCACTCCACAGGTAGGAAATGGATGGGATTACTTACTATGTCTCCAGACTAGAGCTAAGGTTATTGGAAAACCAAAGTAACTCAGAGTCTGGGGCTATCTCTTCGCAGTATGGAGAGGAATCTCAGCTGATGAAGTCTGAAAAACTCCTATCATGGAAACCCATAATCCACTGTAAACTCACGTTCCTGTAAGAAATCATTGATTGGCTCAGCTTTCTCTCTCTTGGCTGTAGACTGAATGTTTGTGTTCCCCCAGTACAATGATTTTGGGAAAGGAGAACTTTGGGAGGTAACTAGGACACGAGTGTAGACATGGATGGAATAAGCACCCTTCTAGAAGATTGACTATGAGTCAGGAATCATACCCTCACCAGACACCAAATCTGCCAGCATTATGATCTCAGAATTCATACCTCCACACCTGTCAGAATCAAGTTCTTGTTATTAATCAATCATCCAATATTTTCTTTCCCAAACTAATCCATGAAGGCCTAGAAATAGTTGGGACTGGAGAGTGGAAAGCTTAGGGAACTCCAATATAATGACTGTGGAGACACTGGAGCTATAGCCATTGACAGAAAGCAGGACACTGTCTCATGCCACAGGCCAGCAACATAGTGTGACAGGGCTGTGCAAAGGGTGGGAGCTCACTATTTCCCTGCATACCTGTGAACTTGGTGGCCTTCTACGGCATCACAACCTGAGAGACGGGATTGGAAGAGACAGTCCTGCCCTCTAGAATTGTGCAGTCTTGAAGCGGGAGAAGACGATGCATAATTAAGGGCTTTGTTTTATGATACAGTTATCAGATGTAAAATGACAATGTGGAACACCTTGAGACCAGAGAGAAAGAAAATTCCGAGAGACAAATAGAAATGTTGTAAGAAAAATAACTTGGAAAAAATTGATTTTGAGGCTAGTCTCAAAAGTGATTTTCTATTCCATTTCCTGCGCTGTCTCAAACCCATAACAAAAATAGACTTATTTATAATGCTATTGATTGCCTGGTTTATAGTGCTAAGAATATAAAATGGAAGGAGAGCATATTCCATTTTGACAAATGCAGACATAATAAGGAAAACTCACTCATCATTCCTTCACTGCTCCCTCTGGATTTTTTTTCTGTTCTCTCTGACTCCCTACCTTGACAAACAATTAAGTTTTATCCTCACAAATGAAGCAATTTGTGTGATTTGAATCTGGCTTTGTTTGTGTGTTACTGGAAAATGCCCTTTGCCTCCACTGTCGATTATCTTCAACAACAGGGCGAAGAGTCATTTGAAAATAAATTTAAGAAAAATGTGCCAGAGAGGAAGAATTCCATATAGAACTGAAGGATAGACTCATGGGATACATTAACATTCTCACTAACCTAGTTCAGGCTCTTTGCCTCTTTATAATATAAAATCAAACCATCTCTTATTGGATAAAAGGGTTGCGCTCTGGTTACACACCAGCATTTGGGTCTTGCTGGGTGCTGTTAGTTGTCTTTTATTCTTTGTTTTTACTCTTTGTTCTTTTGGAAGACCTGCCACCCAACTCCAAAATAAATCACACATGGAGGCTTTCTTTTATTTATAAATACCCAGTTTGAGCTTGGCTTATTTCTTGTCAGTTTTTGGTAGCTTAGTATTATCCTGTCTTCCTTTTGCCTCTGTGATTTCTTTTTTTCTGTAAATCTTACTTTCACTCTTACTGTGTGACTGACTGGGTGGCTGGCCCCTAACATCCTCCTCCGCTTGTTCTCTTGTTCCATTCTCCAGAGTTCTTCTTCTATTTATACTCTCTGCCTGCAGCCCCACCTTTCATTTCTCCTGCCTCTTATTGGCCATTCACTTCTTTATTAGATAGATCATCAGGTGTTTTAGGTAGGCAAAGTAACACAGCTTCACAGAGCTAAACAAATTCAGCATAAACAAAAGCAACACATCTTTACATCGTTAAACAAATGTCCCACAGCATAAACAAATGTAACACACCTTAAAATAATATTCCAAAACAGCGGGGACTCTGCCTCTCGCCTCCATTTTATGTTCTTCCTCATACGGGCATTTCAGTCTTACTGTATCCTGATTTCCTGCAGAGAGTGGCAAGCTTTCTGTTTCAACAAATGGGTCTCCCATGTAGCAAGAGCAAAGATAGTATGGGCAAGACACCTTCAAATGATATGACTGTTCTATAGTATTAAAGACTGGAGAACTGTAAGTGCCTGTGTGGGTGTGGGTGTGCAATCTTAACACACTGCAGCTTATTCAAACCTCCTTATTCAAAGAATTATCTTGTTCAGGAAGAAAGAGTCTGACCTTACTCTTCCCAACTAAAATCCAAAGATTTGCATGTGATATCCTAGGCATTTTTACCCAATACTCACCATTACTTCAAAACAACTCAGCTGATGGACAGAAGATAACTGTCACCATTTCATAGATGAGAAAACTAAGGCATGGAGAATTGAAGAAAATTTCCAAATCAAAGAGTTAAATATTCTGGAGACAGTATGTCAACATGATGGGTCAAATGCAGTGCTCAAACTCTTATTTCTTCATTTTTTCAGGAAACATTTTGGGGAACACCCAAATGCCAAATTCAGGGGGATTATCTTGAAAAACATAATCTAACACGTGATTATAAACAACAATAATATGTGATCTCAGTCCCTTGTCTTCCAACAAAACGCCACATCATTTCAAGAGAATGTGTGATGTAGCCGTTATAAACAGGTGAAGAGGACTGACCACATGGCAGTGGCGAAGGGGAATGGTCAGTCTCCCCAGCACCTGCCCACTGACCCTGACTCGACAGGTAGAGGTTTGGATATCTAGGGCTGCACCATCAAAGAGCAACCACCCAGCCTGGACCTGCATGGAACCTTAGAGCAACAGCAAGAGAAGGAAGAAAAGGAGGGAGCAATCCAAACTCACAAGCATGTTTGCCTTTGCAGCCCAGCACTCATAGAAGCACATCTGACAATAGGTTTGTGGAATAATCGCTACCTTTTCTATGTGTAAAAGATTCTGAAAATTCTGTCTTTACCTCTCCTAAAATAAATTAATTCTCAGAGACACTAATGAACCACAATTTGTAGTTTATGAAGAACAAAAAGCTGCTTTGGAGAACATCACCTTCAACCCCCTAGGCAGTGCCCATGAAAATTCTAATTCCTACCACCTTAGGACCATCTTTAAGAATGACAATGTTGTTTAAGAAATTTGAGCTTAGTAGCCCTACAAAAATTAATTAATGGCAAAAGTGAAAATAATAAAGGTTAGGCTTGTAATATGGGAAAAAGAGAGGGAAGGGACACTGAATAAAATTCGCCATGACCTTCAGATAGAAATTCAGAACAGTTTTTTTCAATTAAATAAAATACATTTGGAGATACAAAAGAAAGAATGGAAGAAAGGAAGAAAGGATGGAGGGGGACAGAGAGAGAGAGAGAGAGAGAGAGAGAAGTTTGAGATGGTACGGGCCTGCGTTATTTACAGTTAATCTATCAGTCTATTACTGATAAGTAATCAATCTATTACTTTGTGTACTGACTCATCTACCCCGTTTGGAGGCCAGTTGTTTGTAGCAAAGAGGATACTGGGCACCATGCCATTTGTTTTCATTTCCCTTGAGATTCCATTTGAGCCTGGCCCATAAATCTTGTTTTCAGCAATAAGAAGTTCAGAGTTGTATAGGTTTAGGGTTGGTCCTAGATGACAACGCTGAAAAATTGTCTCTGAAACTGAGTCTTTATTAAGTTCTCTATTCCGTCCTCAGATGGCAAAATGCTGTAGACCAAGACATCATCATCACCCTCTTGTCCATGACAAAAAGTGCTCAAAAAGAGAACTTTCATTTAAGGAACTTGTGTTGAGAGATCTAAAACTCCTTCCCCATGTGTCTTTGGCCAAATCTCAACCACAACTCACTTTGGATCACTCACATATGCAGACATATTTGCTAAAAACCTGAGGGTTGGCATAGTGTCACATATGCAAAATCATGACTGTCTTAGGGAAGAAAGGGGTTGTGGCCATTATACAGCAGCTGTTGCATTGGATCAGGCTCACTTTGAAGGCCAAGCATCACCTCACCTGCATTCAAGTTTGACCTCTTAATCAAATTCACTGACCTTTCTTATTTGTTTAATTTTTTTAACCTTTTGGATGTATCATGATTTTTCAATCTTAAAATCTTTATTCTTGATTTTTATCTTTGCCTAAAACATATATTCTTTCAGGCTTGCAAAGCCCCTGTATTTTCTTTAAATCTTTATCAAGTACCCTCACTTTCAGTAAACTGTGTATAGTACTCTTACCTGATACCTACCTGACTGAATTTAGAGTAATGACTATAGCTTCTTTTTTATCTCCTGATTCCCTGCCACGGCGCCCCTCCTCCCAGTTTCCCTTGTGATCTTTGAAAACAATTTTTGAAAAAGTAAGAGTTATTAAGTAGAACAGGCATTGTGTTTTAATATTATCTATTTTGAGTATATATTATCAACTTTATTAAAATTTCATGAACCACAAAGCAAAATTAGAAACTTTATCCTGATTTCACTCAATTGGGATGCAGAAAGATTTGTTTATACATCCAAAACCACACAGAGTACAAAATAGAAAAAAAATTCTAATCCTGGCCAAATTCCAAAGCCCAGGGATTTTCCATTCCACCATATGCTACCAGTAAAAAACACTTCAACTTATAGCTTTTCCAGGCCCTAGTGGGGATATGACCTAGAGCAATTTTCTGTATCAAATGAGACTACAAATATTCTAGGTTTAAGGAGCATACAGTCACTTTCATAGCTAACCTGTTTTGTAACTATAACTTGGGAGCATCTCTGGGTAATACAAGAACAAGTGAGCTTTGAGGGTTCTAGAAATACTTTATTTGAAAAACAAGAAACAAACAAAATTTGGTTCATAGGCCGTTACAGTAGGAGAGTACTTGTTTGTTTCCCGACTGCCCAGACTCCCTAAATAATCACACAGAAACCATATTATTTGAAATACTGTTTGGCCAATAGCTTAAGCTATATCTAGCTAACTCTTATCTTAAATAATCCATCTCCATTAATCTCTGTATGGCTACAAGGCTGTGGCTTACAGGATAAAGTTCTGGTGTCTCTCTCTGGTGGGGCTACATGGCTACTCTTTCACTCTGCCATCTTTCTCCCAGCATTTTGTCTAGGTTTTCCCTCCTAGCTCTACTCTACCTTATCAGGCAAGGCTAGTTTTTTTATTAACCAATGACATTCACAGCATACAGAGGGGAATCCCATATCAGACCCTGTTTCCTTGACCTGTTCACCTAAAACAATTCAGTTTCCCGTAGCTAACTTCGGATCCTTCATCCATAAACTGTGGTCTACACTAGATACATACCAAGGTGGCTTTGCTTTCTGGAGTTCAGTTATTAATCATTGCCATGAAGCTCAGACAATATGAGAGGAAGGGCTGCCACGTGAGATTTTATCCAGGGAAAATGTGAAGATAAAAGAAGGATGAGAAGATGCTAGAGATAACGTTGATTCTGGCATCAGGTCCTCATCCCAACTGCTCAAGATGCTGACGCAGGATAGCAAGCTGGAGGCTTGCATGAGAAACAGATTAAAGGCCAGTACAGGCAATTTAGTGAGATTCCATCTCAAAATTAAAAACTTGAAAACAATAAAAAATGAATACTCAGGGTATAGTTCAGTGCAGAGTGCTTGTCTAATCTCATGCACAAGATCAATAGCTCAGTATTCAAGAAATTAAAGACTCCATTGAGCAAAAAAGAAATGTTAACCAGCAAAAACTAAAGTCAAAGAAAAGGAAAGTGTATAGTACTATCACATAACGCTTGCTGTGTCATTTTATCCTATTAGACAATCTGTTTCCTGCCTTCAGAATCCATCTCAGAAAATGTAAGTTCACAGTTGGTCTTTACACAGTTTCAAAACTGATTCTTGCTTTTCAAAGTTTGTACATAATACATGTAAAATAATCACAAGTAGAGATATACATTGTAAACATTTACAATCCCTAAACAGATATTTATTTTTATAGCAGAGATCTATTAAACATGGCAAGCCAAAATACTACGATATAAAGGCAGTATCTCATCCATTATGATTACTGTGGAGGCTGCTAAGTACTATTACAATAACCCATATGTGATACTGGTATCATGGGCAATGTCATATTTATTGAGTCAGTGATTCCTTTTATTCATTTTTTCTTTTGTTGAAATCATATTTTTTCTTAAATAATGTATCCTGATTATGGTTTCCACTCCTCCTTTTTCACCCAGTTCTTCTCTATTTGCCCTTGTATCTCAGTCCACTAACTTTCTGTCTCTCATTAGCAAACAAACATGCTTCTAAGGGGTAATAATAAAATGAAACAAGATAAAACAAAAATAACATTTTCTTAAAAAAGGAAAAACCCTAACACCACATTGTTAGTCAAAGACCTCCAAATATGCTGCTGAGTTCATATTCTGCTAGCCATCTGCTGCTATGCATCCAGCCTACCATGAAAACCAGATTGTATCTCCAGTGAAACTCCCTAGGAGGAAACTAACTTTTCAATTGCAAATGGTTATCAATTGGTGATTGCTTCTGGTTAGGGATGGCAGCATTTATCAATCCTTTCAGCTCTAGAACCAAAACAGGTGCAGAGCCGTGGAAGTCCTGTGCATGCTATCTCACTCAGTCTCTGTGAATTTATATGTTCATTGATCATGTTGATTTTGAGGACCTTGTTTTTCTGGTGTCCTCCATTCCCTCTGGATCTTATTATCTTTCTGCCTCCTGTTCTATAAGTTTCCCTGAGACCTAAGGGGAAGAATTTGATAAAGACATCCCATTTAATACCGACTGTTCCATAGCCTCTCACTCTCTGAAAAACACCTGGCTATGGGTCTCTGTATATATTCCCATCTTTTGCAGGAAGAAACTTCCCAGATGATGGTTGAGCAAGGAGCTGACCTATGAGTATAGCAGAATGCCATTAGGAATCATTTTATCACTGTGTTTTCATTTGTTTGTTAAAGAACAGTAATACTTGGTTTTACTGTGGGTCCCTGGTATCTAGTCCTAGGTCTGTGGTACCCCAAGCAGTGATGGATATGAAGTGGGTCTTAATGCAAATCAGATATTGGTTGATTACTCCCACAAGCTTTGTGCCACAAATGCCATGGCAGATCTTGCAATAAGGACACAACTGTAGATAAAAGGGTTTGAGGTTAGGTTGCTACTGACAGTTCTCTTTTGGTAGCCTGCAGAGTACCTTCCAATACCCAAACTCTAAAAAGTTGATGTGAAGGCTCTATGTGGGCAACAGCTCAGCTTCTCCATCTTTAATTGGTTGTGTACGCATTGTGATCAGCAATGGGAGTTTGTTGTCAGTTTGTAGAGGACAAGCTATAGTCTTGGCAGCAGCCTGGGTAGATGATTCCCATGGAACCCCTTTGGTCAACAGCTCAATTAGAGGCAATCGATTCCTGGTGCTAGAAGCTTCATATGGTGACAAGAGATAGCCAGAAGGAGCTCCATCTCCATTATTTGGCAGTTTCAGTTATATCTATTTCATATATGTGCATGTTTTCAGAAGCTTCTATTATATTAGGTTTCCACACCACCCTTCAAATGGTCCTTAATTTTAGCCATATTTTCCCATGTTCCCTCCCTTGTACCACTCTGTGATTCCCTCCTTACTTGAGGCTCCTATTCCAGCCCCTGCTCCTATCCATCCATAACTATCTATTCTATTTCCCTTTCCTATCTGTCCCCACTAGTCCCTCACTCTTTACCTAATCTCTGTGGTTTTACAGATTTTAGCTTGGTTATCAATGACTGAAGAACTGATATCCCCATAAAAGGACATTAAGACCAAATTTGTCTGTCTGGATCTGAGAACCTCACTCAAGATGGTATTTTCTAGTTCCATTGATTTCCCACTTTGATTTTATTAAGCTATACATTTTTCTCTACTTCCCTTGCTGCCTCTCCCTTCCCTTTCAACCCTCCCCTATGGTCCTCATGCTCCCAATGATTTCATTGTTTAACAGTTGAAAAATACTACATTATTTAAATATACCACATTTTCTTTATCCATTCATCTGAAGAAGGATATCTAGGTCATTTCCAGTTTCTGACAATAATTAATAAAACAGAATAGAACATGTTTGAGCAAGTGTTTCTGTGATAGGATGAAACATCTTTTGGGTTCAAGGGATTCAGTGTACTTGGTTTTATGTTGAGGTCTTTGACCCATGTGGAGTTGAGTCTTGTGCAGGACAATAAGTACAAATCTATTTGGATTCTTCTACATGCAGATATAAACCCAAGATTGGAATACAACTGGATCTTGATGCATTTCCATTTCCATTTTTCTGAGAAACAGCCACATGGATTTCCACAGTGGCTATACAGGTTTGCACTCCCACCATCAATGAATATTCTTCTTACTTGACAGCCTTGCCAGCATGAGCAGTCACTTATTTTATTGATCTCAGCCATTCTGACAGGTGTAAGATGAAGTATCAAAGTAGTTTTGATTTAAATTTCCCTACTAGTTAAGAATGCTGAACATTTATTTAAGTGTTTCTCAGGCATTTGAGTTTCTTGTGTTGAGAATTCTGCTTGATTGGTACCTCATTTTTTAATTGGGTTATTTGTTTTCTTGATAACTAGCTATTTGAGTTGTTTTCTTAAGTAAAGGGGAGGGCAGCTGTGTCCCGCCGCCAAGAAGTGGGGC
>JAQHUG010000034.1:11193658-11208555 GCA_028555095.1 Dicrostonyx torquatus
TTATTTTCTGGTGGTTTGACACCATAAATATTAATTGCTACTTCTTGTAATAATGGCCTCCAGCACACACACAGTATATACATATACATGGTATTTAAATGTAATTCACAGTGGGGACAGTTCCTCTCCCAAACACCATATGCTAGCAAATAAAAAGCCAACCCATATTCAGTATGCATTACTTCTTTTGAGATGTTGGTCAATAGAGTCCCAAAGGACAGCCCCCACCCAAAAAAATAGAAAAACATTACAGGTGTCTTAGTTTGGGTTTCAATTGCTGTGGCGAAACACTATGATCAAAAGTAACTTTCAGGGCAAAGGCTTTATTTCAGCTTACAACTTCATCACTGAGGGAAGTCAGGGCAGGAACTAAAGACAGGAAGCTGAAGGTAGGAACTGGTAGAAAGACCATGAGAAAGTGCTGCTTACCAGCTTGCTCACTATGAATTTCTCAACCTGCTTTCTTATACTATTCAGGACTACAAGTCCAATGGTGGCACTGCCCACAGTTGTCTGGGCCCTCCTACACCAATCAATAAGGTATTCCCCACACATACACAGACTAGTCTAGAGGTCAATATCATGAAGTATTTTCTTTTTAAGATTCCCCCTTCCCAAATATGTCTGAATTTGTGTCAAGTTGATAACAAAGCAGCATGACAGGGAATTATCATTGCTCTTGAACTTGATGGTAAAATCCTATTGCTCAAGAAACCAAGTTGGTACCAACCTGGCAGCTTCATTCCTGCAGGCTAGCTTGTATGATGATAGAAGGTTATACATAAGAAACCAAGGAAGAAGAGCAATTAACAGTCTTATCTAGTGGTAAACCCTGTGCATTGTATTAATGACTGGCCTGGCAAGATGAGTCCACTGGAGTATAACTGTGGCACAATGTTTTGAGAGTAGCCAACCGTCTTCTTATTAATTTTAAACCCACTCCACAAGATAGAACACACGTCTGGCATTGTTAGTGGGGCCAGGAACATTGGTCATAAGTCCCAGGGGAAAACCTAATGCTATTATTCTGCTACATAGATATAGTATTAAATTGCCCATGTTCTTATCTTTTGCCCACAGATTAGTGCTGCTCTCAGCCCTCATCAGAGAGCTTCCTTTTTCAGTAGATGACTATTAATACACACATTCACAGCAGAACATCTTGCAGAGAATAATACCGTGAAGTGCTCAGCTCTAAACAGTATGTCTACACCATATTTCTTTCTCTCAAGACCCAACAACCATTGTGAAGAAAACAGTGGGTGGGAAATTGTAAAAGTCAGAGGTAATGGACATCTGTCACAAATAGTACATACAGGGTAAAGCAGTGCCACTGTACACAGGAACTCATAGGCAACTGTGACTGTGTGCACAAGACCTGTACAAGATCAATCACACCAAAGCCCTAGCATAAATGTAAGAGGGCTCATGAAGTCCCATCTCTGTCTAAGGAGCTACTGACCACTGGTGTTTTCTGTGGGTGGGTAGCATTAGTTTTCTTCAGAAATGTGACTCTTGTGAATGTGTTATTGTTTTACTTTCCATAAAGCAAGGAAGAACCTCATTGAACAGAAGTAAAGACTTGTACCTATAGAATCATTTCTTTAATTCTATAATAATTTGCATTTATTTTTAGACATGTGCGTGTGCCTACTTCTCTCTATATGTACCATATGTGTGCAGGCTGCAGGGAAGTCAGAAGAGACCATTGGTTATATTGCAACTAGAGATATGGGCAATTGTAAAGCACCCAGCATGACTGCTGGGAACCAAATCCACATCCTCAGCAAGAGTAGCAAATGCTCTTAATGGCTAAGTCATCTCCCCAGCCCTAGTAATCACTTATTATGGTAGATTTATCTCAGGAATTTGTAAGGTTGCAATGGAAATCAATTAACCAGTTTGAGGTTAAACAATAGTATATCCTGGTGTATACGGTTTGGTTTGGTTTGTCTTTTACCAACTATTCTTGGTTTCTTGATCTGAACACTGTGATCATGAGTCTAGATCAAGAGGTGGTCTGGAGGTAGAAAATAATCTATACGTAAACATATGCTCAGAAGCCATAGAAGTCACAAACACATCTCCCAGTGTTACCTTCCCTAATCTTTTATTTTACAGTCCCAGAAGTCCCAGCTATTTGAAGCCCCTCTAAAGACACCTTAGCCATCATGTTTTAGAATCTTTGAATACAATGTTCTCCCTGCCTTCCACATCTCCCTCTGACCTCCTTGCCAGGGGCAGAGGAAGGAACCTATTTGTTCTCATCACTGAACTTGGGCATCATTTTATGGTTAACTAGGAATCTCTTAGAGAAAATGTCACTCTGAACTAAGGATGCTTTTAGACATGGGGTTTTGTATAGATGCACTGGGTCATTCTGAATGGCATCCAGTATCTTCTACTTAGCTTGTTCCTAGTCTAACAATGATTCTGTTGCCTATTTCTAGGGAAATGAATTGGGGAAACAAACCTAAGAGAGTTTTAAGAAAAGCACAGTAGAGTGTGGAGTTCCTGAGGCAGAAGAAAAGGCAATCTCCCTTCTTGAATCAGCCCAGAGCATAGAACTGATTCAGCCACCTAGGGAGCTAACTGAACTGTATTTGCTCTCAAGTGAAGAAGTGGTAGCAGGTGAGTGTTGACAGAGTCTCAGGGTCAGGAATGTAAAACAACTTATGGTAGATGCATGACCACCAACAAAAGGACATCAAACAGGAAGCAGGAGAGTGTTAGAGCACAAAGGGTTTGCTCATGTATACAAAAGGCAGTTTCAGTGTCTCCCAGGAATGCTGTATGGGGATATAAACTTGAATCAGATGGGAGTTTCGTTATAGTTTAAGGGGAAGCAAAAATACACTATTTTATTATTATTTTTAAAACTCTGTATTTCTCCCACTGAGTTTATTTGATATTGCTTGCTTGCATGAGCATGAATGGGGGGTTATTTATTAAAATACAAGCAGCTTATTATTGCACTATTGAAGGAAATGATGCTTCCTCCCTCAGCCCCCACTAACTACCTATAGTGCCACAGTGAGAGGTGTAGCCTCATGACCGCTTTTTGAATGGCAGGCACAATCTTGTGTGGGTAACCAAAGCTACAGTAAGTTAAAAAAAAAAAAACTACCCTTTTAGCTATTCTGTGTATATACCCAGGGAAAATCTTGTTTATATCTTAACTGGAACATACTTTTAATGAACAAGGTTGATTTTATTTAAAAATCAAATTGGGATATTACACTCATGAGTGATCATTTGAAATGATTCACTTGGAAGCTTGGAGTAGGTAGTCAAAATACATGACAGGAGCAATTTCTAGTCCGTGCTCATCAGAGAAGAGAAACGATGGTCTGTCATCTTATGATCCCCCTCACCATATCATAGTGTGAAACAAATAAACAAACCAAATATCTCTCCAGAAATCAATTCCTAAGCAGCCATGATAGCACAGGGTTTTGGGTGAAAAATCAGCAGGGCTTTGAGCAAAATCAATAGCATCAAACTAGTCTGTTTTCTTTCTGTGACAGAATGATGGAAAAATTGAAGCACAATGCATTTCGACTTGGCCTCTGATTTTCCTCAATGAGAATTTCTCTTCAACAAAGAGGCTAATTCGCTAGATATTTTTTTGAATGCTCAGTGTGTATTTTAGCAGGTAACCTGATAACTGTTCTCCAATATTGAGCAAAGGAGATTATTGTAAGGACAGAAACATGTGTGGGCAAATAACTAAAAACCACGGCTAAGAGAGTTTAATACAGTTACAAGCAAAACACTATAGTTGCACACATATAAAGTCCCAACTCTCTCAAGTGCTCTCAAAAGCTTCTTCAAATATGGAAATGCTTTAATAATGTCTGTGAAACTAATCAAAAAGCATGAGATAATAGAGTTAGGAGAAAAATGGATGTCTTACAACTTGTGTACTCACACACAAAAGATGCCAAGAAGTTCCCTGGTGATGACTGCCATTTTACTTCAGCTTCTAATAAGTTAGTTTACATTTAGATTGTTTTCGGTTCCAGACCATAAAGACTTGCATTGGTCTCCAAGGGATTTTCCGAAGAAAAAAGCTTAATACCCTAACCACCTATCACTAAGACAAAAGACAATGCTGTCCTTTCGATAATTAAAACACTTGTGACAAGGGAAAACTAAATATCCAACAGAGATACCTTTTGTGGTAGATTCTTTGGCACTTCATGACTTGCCTTCAAGGTCCTTTATTGATCATTGCTATAGACCGTTGATAATTCCACATTTGTGCCCCAGAATACTGCCAAGAAAGGAGCATAAGTGCTAATGACTTTCTGATGTCACTCATGTCAATACGTTATCTCTAGTCCAGGATGTCTTCAATGGTTTTTATATATGGTCACCTTCTTCATGTATTTAACATTAAAAGCTATCCCTCAAAGCAGCATCAGGTAACTTATTAATTACACTGTGTTTTATTAATCCCTCTAATAATACAAATATGAGGGGGTAGCAACACCAAATATATTAGAATTACTTAAACACCAAAGCAGAAACCAATTCAATGGATTTGTACCACCCGTAATTACTTTGCATGTGGACTTGAGTGTCCAGCACCCTAGACAAAATTCTTTTCCACATGAACATTCATGTATTCAGTATCCACCTAGGTGATTTTCCTCCTTTTTTGTTTTTAAGTGTGTATTGATAATCAAGATAGTGGGGTTTCAGCTATCAGTCGTGGAAGTTCTGAAGAAGAGAAAGGGAACAAGTAAGTTCCATGGAAAATTTGGGTACTTGCTTAGGAATGGCATGTATAACTCATGCGTATATTCCTATGTCAAGAGCTCGGTCACAAAACCTTAAAGCAAGCACTTGGAGATAAGGACATTCTGTGTACTCTACAGGAAAATGGGACAATTTAGGGCAAACAACTGACGTTATTACAGACACCCTAATGAAAAGGAAAAGGTTGAGAGGTTTTGATCAGTAAATATAGAACCATATAGTATTTTTGTGCTGAATTTCCTTATGATACGGCTATTTCCTTATGGTAACTTTAAAGTGGATATGCTATTTTTGCATGTCAAGAACTTCAGATGACAAGCACTTGTATCTCTGGACCTAGATAATAGGTATATGAGAGCTATATATTTTTAAAAACCTTATAGGCCACACACAGAATCAGGAGAGGAATTGTACTTTCTAGGTGGTAACAGTCTGAATCTTACTGAGAAATAATCTAAGTGTTTTCTTTCTCAGCTTATACTTTTTAAGAATGCTAGCAAAATTCTCCAGCTAACTCAATATTACATTATACCTAGCAATCAAAACTCATTTTCATAAACTATTCTTCAACGTCCATCACTGCAGTAGAATCAAATAAAATACAAGCAAAAAAAAATGTAACTTTTCGTCATCCAGGAGCAAATAAATATCTACCAAATGTCAGGGCCCACATAACGTATAAACCTAAAGCACTAAGATCTTGGGAAAATGATAGAAATTGACCGAGGCCATGTTGATTCATTACATGGAGTTCTGACAAAGCTTTGCATACTTTTTAGCTAATTTACACATCTATGTTTATCATTTTATTCCTTAGGCATGTTTATGGAGCTGACCTTTTCTGTTAAACCACCAAAATATACCACAAAAACTTTTTTCCAAGCTTAGATGTTATATAGGAGTATAAATCAAATAGTTTATGGAGAGGCGCATTCCATCTCAAAAAGTACCTTTATATGTTGCTTTATTGTACAAATGACATCTGCAAGTTAAAGTCATTTGAGTTGTCTTCACTTTAGAGAGGATGCAGAGAGAAAGAAATTACAGGAGGTCTACTTAAAATGAGCAGTTTTGGAATAGGTTAAGAAAGATATCGTAGCACAGTACATAACTAGACATGGGATTCTAGAGGAAAGTGAAGGAGATCAACAGATAAGGTAGACCATGAGGCTGAGATGCAGTCGCTGAGGACTAGAGGGAGCTGATGAACCTGAGACCCAGTAAGTAGAGGCCAGAACCATGTGATATGTCATTCTTAACCACTGAGTCACCTCCAGCCTTGAGATGTGTCACTCTTTTTTGTTGTTGTTGTTTGTTTGTTTGTTTGTTTGTTTCGAGACAGGGTTTCTCTGTGGCTTTGGAGCCTGCGCTGGAACTAGCTCTTGTAGACCAGGCTAGTCTCGAACTCACAGAGTTCCACCTGCCTCTGAGATGTGTCACTCTTAATCAACAAACGAATTCTAATTCAAACAGAACTTCACCTCCTTATTGTAATCTCTAACTTTCAGGAAAGGATGAGAAGAACGATAAGAACAGTGAAGCAGAGTTCTTCGATGCAAGGTTGAAATTTCTGGGCACGAAAGTCCTCACTCTGCCCTTACTAGAACTACTTCCAGGTCTTTCTGCTATAAATGGCTTAATGGAGGCCTGCACATTGGTTATTTAAATTAGTTATTTGGTCTTGCGACCTTGCCAGTTGTGTGAGACACAAAACTCCACTTCCAGTCATCAGTAGATATCTTTCTCTTGAAGAGTCATAACATTTCCATTTTCTCCATCTCCTCCACAACCTTCAACCCTCTCCATAACAAACCTGACCTCCACCCTTTCTTTGCCAGTAGTGTCAAGCAACTTAGCGTCTTACATGGGGGATGGATGTCTGGCATGTTGACACTATGGTTGACTCAACCATGGTTTGCTCACATACTGTCCTTTTTTTCCCTGCTTCAGCCAGCTAAAGATCTACATTTTACTGAAGACAGTTTTGTATGTGAGACATAACACATAAAGATGAATTCATTTCACTTGTACTAATTATTAAAATGAGACCAGAATGCAAGATATTTTATATTTTCACTACCTTAGCTCCATTTGTATAACACACACTCCTCCTTTATCATCCTTAACCAGTTATCAGTGTATTTACTCTATCTCATAGACTCTAACAGCTGAGGTTTATTTTTTTATTACTTAATCTTTCTAATTACCTACTGATATTTTATTATCCAAAGTAAAATTCAGACACATCGGTTCTCCAGATTGTTTGTTGTTTTGTTTTGTGACCTTGCCTGCACCTCCAAAAACAAGCAAGATACGCCCAAGTCTTGCTTTTCTTCTTCATTCCTCTTCAATCAGCTAAAAGTTGTCACAAGATAAGGATAATTAAGAGCAAAATGTCAAGTCAAATACAGGGATTCACAGAATTCAGACTTGTCTTTAACAATTGTTTGAATGTTTTTAATAGTTTAAAAATCAATAAATTTCCATAAGGGATTTTCAAAAATGTTTGGCTTTGGTTGACTCCCCCATGAGCACCTCTGAATTCCCTTCTCTCATCTCCTTCCCACCCTCTATCTCCACTTTGCTCTGTTGCATTTTGTATTCCCCTTCCTTAAAGCTTCCTTGTATCTAGTCTCTTGAACAATAACTGGCATGTTAAGACTAATAGTACAAATCAACAGGATAGAAGTGAGACTATCCAGAAATAAGCCCTTATATTCCACATCAGTTAATCCTTGACAAGGATCCAACACAAATGAATGGTGGAGGTAGAGTCCTTTGGGCAAGCAATTCTAACAAGTAAACACCACATTCACAAGAGTGAAGTGGCATTCCAGCCTCACATCACAAAAAGCCAACTGCAAATGAATCAGAAACATAAACATAAGAGCTAATACTGTGTGAGATTCTCAGAAGAAAACAAAATGATAAGACTTTATAACTTTGTATTTGACAATGAATCTTTTAGATATGACTCTAAGTAATAAGAAAAAATAAAAGCTGATGCATTAGATTTCATCAAAATCAAATTTTTGTGTTTTAAAAAGAAATCTAGGAAGTAAGAGAGATCACATCAAATGGGAATAAACGTTTTCAAACCATATACCTAGCAAAATGACTAGTATCTGAAATACCACAAGATCTTGTAATACTCAGCTATTCAAAGAAAATCTGACAAAATGGAAATGAAAGAGGTGGTAAGAAGGTTCAGTGGATAAAAGCACTTTTCTCTAAGTTTGGCAAGCTCAGGTCCAAAATGGTAGAAGAACTGACTCAACCGTTATGCTGAACAGCATAGTAAAAGGCCACATAGATGACCAGCTGACAGTCTCAGCTCGACACAGCCACTGAGTCACACTTAGGAATGAAGACTACTCCAGATGAATCAGCACTCAGATGGCTGAGTCACCCGAGTCATGACCTCAGATACCAGAAACTAGAGAAGCCAAGTCCACATTGCACTATCTGAATTCCTGAAAGGAAATCAGTGAGTATAACCAAATGTTTGTTACCTCGAATTATGTGTTGTTGACATCATTGTAATTGGAATGGTCTCTGACCACAGAAAGCACACAGACCTTATGAGGACTAGAAAACATGTTTGTGGAAATTGAAGTCTGACCAGAGCAAAAGGAAAGCAGCAAGCTCAGAAAGTAGCACTGGATGTGAGTGAAACCTTGAGTCTTATTCTATTATATGAAGAGACACCATGACCAAGGAAACTTTAGCAGAATAAAGCATCTAATCAAGAGCCAGCTTACAGTTTTAGAGGATTACTTCATGACCATCATGGCAGAAAGCATGGTGACAAGCAAGCAGGCATGGGATTAAGAGCATGCCTCCTGTAGGCAACAGGAAGAGAGAAAGCTCCAGTCTAACATGGGCTTTTGAAACCTCAAATCCCACCCCCAGTAACACACTTCCTCCAAAAAGGCCACATCTACTCCAGCAAGGCATCCTACTATATCGTTTATCCTTCTCCAATAGTTCCTTAGTGACTAAGCATTCAAATAAATGAGCCTATGACTGTCTTTTTTGCTCATACCACCCCACCCCAGTCCCATAGGCTTCTATCCATATCATAATGTAAAATACATTCAGTTCAACTCCAGAAATCCCCATAGTCTTTCAGTCTTAACACTGTTTAAAAGTCCAAAGTTTCCTCTGAATCTCAAGGCAATAAATAACCTTCAATCCCTATAAAATCAAAATCAAAAAGATCATATGTTTTCAGTATACAATGGCACAGAATATACTACATTACAGTTTCAAAAGAGAGGAAAGGAAGCATGGTGAGAAAATAAAGGACTGAAACAAGACTGGACACCATCTGGGCAAACTCTAAACTGCATCTCTATGTCTAATGTCAGAGCACCCTTCAGAACTCCAACTCATTCAGTTTTGTTGACTGCAGTGTACTTAACATTCTTGGGGTGGTTCCACAGCCTATCTGTGGCTCTCCTTGGCAGGTATCTAACAGCTCTGGCATCTCCAAGATACTTGGATCTCCAATGTAATCCAGGTTTTGGTGTGGGAAGTCCTTCTGTCTATGTGTTGCTTTTATTGGTTAATGAATAAAGAAACTGGCTTGGCCTATAGCAAGGTAGAAGGAAGTCAGAGAGAAGCCATGTAACCCCATTGGAGACAGATTCTAGAACTTTAGCCAGTAAGCCACAGCCACGTGGTAATACACAGATTAATAGAAATGGGTTAAATTAATATGTAATAGCTACCCTATAAGAAGCTAGAACTAATAGGTCAAGCAAGGTTTTAAATAATATAGTTTCTGTGGATTATTTCAGGACTGAGGAGCCAGGAACCAACAAGAAGCCTCCTCCAACCAGGTTTCACCTTTGCAAATTCCTGGAATGGCCTCAGTGGCTTTCCTTAACCATCCACAGAGAAAGATTCCACAACTCTTCCCTGTATCTTTCTTGACTCTAAACTCAAAATCACATGGCCCAAACTGCCAAGTTTGACTTGCTGCACTGGAACCTGGGCTCCTCCTATATCAGATCTGCATAAACTTTCTGTTGATGGTTTTTAAGTGGAAAAAAATCACTCCAGCAATTTCATTTCACAAGTTGCAGGATTAGCTGGGTGGCATCTTGTCCTGAGGTCATGACTCTCTTCATTATATTCAGAATCAGGCCTTTCTTTAAGCTTTTCCTCTCCTTGAAGACTTGGCTCCAAGATCACCTTTCTTGGTTCTCTTTTTCTCCTTGAACTGTACATTTTATATTTCTCTTTGCCCTGTGTGCTAGCTAGTTTTACATGAACTTGACACCAGTTAGGATAGAGCTTCAGTTGAGAAAATTCCTCTATAAGACTGGTCTGTAGGCAAGGTTGTAGGCCATTTTCTTCATTTGTGTTATGGGATGCCAAGCCCATTGTGTGTGGGGTCAGCCCTGGAATAGTGGTCCTGGGTTCTATAAGAAATCGGGCTGAGCAAGCCAGGAGGAACGATTCCTAGCTGACTTCTTGAACCATTTATTTAATGTCTTCAAAATAGTTTCCACATCTCTAAGAGGGAACTGTAATAGTAGCTGCCTTATGGGGTTGTTTGAAAGGTTATATGAGCTGACATGAGCAGTTTCTGGAATACATTGATTCCTTAGAATGTTCTATTGACCCAGTGAACCAATCCTGACCATCACATTCTTGACAAGGTTTTCAATGTATACTGTCTATCGTCTATTTTTCTTTTTGTTTGTTCTTTTCCAACTCACTCTCCACAATCATACCAGTATTAACCATCTATCAAACAGGTCATCATCCATATTGAAAGCAATCAAACACCCTATCTCTGCCTGATAATGCCGTAAGAACCTTCCTAGTTTTGCAACCCCAGGGACTCTCATTTTCTCTCCTACTACTTGAATGCCTCCAGCCTTTCTTCTGGAGAAGACTTTATTCTGTCCTGACTTTATTCTCATGTATTTATTTCCTTTCCCAGAAATGCCCTTGGCCTCACCTCCCTCACTCGGTTCCTTCTGAGGGACTATGTTTGCCAAAGCACACTATGATCTTAATGAGAACCCACTGGCAGATATTCTCAGAAATTTTTTTCTGCTTGATTCATAAGCAAAAAGAGGGAATAGGGATAGAGATAAGCGGATGCCTATCAGGGACACTGATTTAATGGGCGGTGTCAGAGTTCTTTTCTAAGAGCCATTGAGCTAAGCAGCCTGCTGCAGGGCCACACTGCCCACTATTTTGTATGCCGACCTCACACATAGAACTGTGAAAAATACCTAGCTGATGCCTCAGAACTAAGGTGTTCCTCCAACTCTCTGGAAGGAAGGAGGTGTGTGGAGAGCCATTGAACAAAAGGAATCATGCTAATAAAGAAACCTATAGCTTTGTGATTAGAGATGTAAATGTTTATCTTTCCTCTGTCAATCTCCTTGACACCCACCCAGACAACACACACACAAAGGGAATGTGTACACACAGATACACACCACAATGGCATGATCACTTAACAAGTTACATGTTTCTGGAACTGTTCACTGTCTGCTTTCTTTCCCTCCTATCACTAAAGCACAACTTCTTCCCATCCTGAGATTTTTGCTCACTTTAATAGTTAGGTGCTGAACATAGCAGCAGCATATATAACAGGTACCCAGCAAATATTTACTGAAAAATGATAAATGGTAGGATGGTAGAAAACACTCACTAAACTTAGGATCAGTAGATGTTTCAGTACTTAATTTCACAATCTTAGCTCAGACTATCAATCTACTGAGAGCCAATATTCCCATCTTTTAAAACAAACAAAAAAAAGGTTCAAGGAACAATTTTGGAAGAAAAGCAGCTCTCAGAAGAAATAATGCACCCTCAATGGATGCTGCATGGCTCAGCTTCATACGTCTCTAAGCAGAAGTCACCTATTACTCACAACAGTGCCTGAAGCATCCTGCACTGACTTGTTCCGATTCTCTCTACACTTGCTACAGATCTTCATTGCTATCCTTGCTGTGATTGAGAATTGACTTCCAAGAATGTTCTTTAGAAGACAAAATTTAAAGATTCAGGTAGAGGGAACACTACTACATGATATCAGGATCATAGAAGAAAGCCAAAAACATACCAGAAAATACCAGGAGGGTTCCCTTAACAAAAATTCAAAATCAATAAGGGAAAAAGGGATACAGAGAAGGCAACACAAAAAAGGATGATAAATGTGGTCCTAACCTTCAAAAATCAAATTGTCATCATGAAAACACAGTATTTTTCTAAGATGGAAGTTGGTGTTGAGAGCAATTGATAGATCCAAGTACATTAGATCTTCCTGGGGCTGCAGGGATGTCATTCATTACATCATGATGGAGAAGGAGATGCTCTCATACCAGTGAGTCACCTTTATCCCACCAGGCATACTTAATTTCACCAGGGCACAAGCTAGAGATGTAGCACTGTAAGAATGGTCCTTGCGAATGGATGTCCTCTTGGAAGGGAAACAGTGCCACCCAGTGTCCTGCAGCTTACACTTCTTCAACCCATCACAATTTTCACAACTGAAAAAATGAGATTTTTTTTTTTTGCTTTCCACTAAGGCAACCTGTGAGTCACAACCCCACCTTTCAAACGGGTCACTTAAGACCATCGGAAATTTTTTTTCTGGAAATATTTACATTACAGCTCTTAATGGTAGCAAAATTATAGTTATAAGGTACAACCTCTTGACTCATTGCCAAGTACAAGTTCTGAGGCTGTTCATTTATGCTTTGAGAAAGTGGTATAAAATTAGGATAGAAAATAATTAACAGGATGTTGGGGAGTCACTACTATGTACCATGAGGTGGCCCTGCAGAAGCTGCAAGGAAAGGCAACTGATACAAAGAACACTTCTCAAAAAAAGTCTAATTTTGAAGACTCGTTCAAATGGGCAAGGGCAAACAGAAGGTATACACTGAAATCTTAACTAAAGTATAGGGATCTGTGGAAAGCTAGATAATAAACCTCACATTGAAAATGAATGCTAAGGTCTATGGGAAGAGACAGTTGTGAGATTAATTTCACACGTATAATAGAAAAAATAAGATGCTAGACAGAATCTTCATCTTTGCTATACCATTTTCTTAGTGTTGGTCTTAAAACAAATTGCCTTAAATTTCTTTAGTAACAATTTTTTACAACGTTGACAAAATACTGTACATTTGCAACTTTTAAAAAGAAAGTTTTATTTTGTTTCGTTTTTGCTTGGTTTTTTGTTTGTTTGTTTCTGTTTTTTTGACTAGTGGTTTCATCTCTGGACTATTGGCCTCATGGTTTATGGGCTACGACAGGCTAGAATATCAGGGTATAAATGCATGGCAGAACAAAGGTGCTCATCTCATGGCTGTCAGGAAGCAAAGAGAGGCAGGAAGAGGCCAGAGACAGGGAATACCCTTCCATGGCATACCCATGACCTACTTCCTCCAATTAGGTTCTGCCTTCTAACAGCCCATTCAACTGTGAACTCAGAAGTGAATGAATGAAGTTAATGACCTCAGGATTAATCGCCTCTTGATAATGCCAACATATGGGAACCAGTCCTCCAACACATGAGGCTTTGGAAGGCACACTTCATATGCAACCTATAGTTCTTTCTGAGCCTGTTTCCTCTACAAAAGTGGAGGTGTTGGTAATGACTGCACAAAGAACACAATACCTATATCTTGTAAACCCTCCAGGGTTTGTTTGTTTTATCAAGGAACCTTGGGAAATGTGTCACTAGAAACATGAGATTCAAACTAAACTCTGAGTTATGGGGGCTTTCCTCTTCTTTGCTGAAGAATTCTCACTCCTTATTGAGCAGAGCAGTGCAAGAGAAGAGGTGGCACAATGAGGAAGAAGGCACCTTTCCCAGCATTCTGCAGCATCAGTAGTCAAAGGCTGTCTCTCTCAAGCAGGCCACCCAAAGAACATACAGGTTTGTTGCCATTTAAGGAACTCTAAAGATGGGCAATGATTCCCATCTAACAAGACCCCTTTCTGCAGGAGTGCAGTTGGAGCCTAGAGTGTCCAAACTGACGCCATTTCTTTGCAGACTGTGGCTTAAAACAGCAGGTGTGGGAGATACTTGTTAAACTCAGCCGGAAGGGCTATGCCTGTAACTCATGAGTGTTATCTGCCGCTTTCTGCCAGTAATGGATTCAGGTGGCTTTGTTGCTAGAGAAGATTAGGTTTCTTCTATTTGGACTCTCAAAAATGCTTGCTTTCCTAGCTGGAGAGCAATATACATTTAAATATTTCTCAGCTCTCACACTGGAATTTGCAGTTTCTTCTGAGTCCTGATCATCAGTCACAGCACCACTTCAAGAAAGAGGAAATAAATATCTCTTGTGCAAATGAAAAGGTATCATTTCTCCCCACAGCTAAGTGGAAGAAAACACTTTGGTCTGCATGCCTCGCCTGCAGCGCCATCTAATGGTCAGCAGCAAGCACTTTCCAGCACTTGTTTCTTTCCTAAGAATAGATGCTTTTATCTTAAACAAGGTATTCAAGAAAAATAGAGCTCAGAGCTGTATTAGGCAGAGGCATATGCCAAAAGAAAGTGGAGGAGGCGCACACACAACTTAAATGTCATTTTTTATCCTATTATGATGGCAAAGGGAGACATCAGAGCATAGGAGTAATCTGTGAAATGTCACAATTAAACAGAATTCAAAATGTGAAAATAACAACTGGATAGCTACTGGAAGCCTAAAATTGCAACGCACTGTTGATATTGCACTGCCTAAGAAGACACTAATTGTGAATTCTAAAAGTTAACTTCAAGACACATGATTCAAGATTAAAATAGGTGATGGCTAAGTGTGGAGTCAAGCTACAAGCAGGGCACTTAGGTACCTGGGCACTACACTTCCTTAAGGTTTGATGGGAGAAGGCCACCGGTGGTGTCCCCTCTAGACAGATTATCCTGGACTATGTAAGAAAGCAGGCTGAAGAACTCAGAAAGACACCCTCCTCTCTGAACGTCAGATTTTTATCTCGGTGACAAGTACTCTAAAGAAGCAATTAAAAAAGAGGGAAGATTTATTTTGTTCACACCTTAAGATCAGCCCATGGTCAGCTGTTCAGGTCTCAAATAATATTAGAGAAATGTGAGTATTGGTAGAGCAGAAATGGTCATGTTACAATGAGGC
>JAQHUG010000034.1:11221997-11236701 GCA_028555095.1 Dicrostonyx torquatus
GCCAGCCACTGAAGGCATCAATGGCTGGGACTGGAACAGTCACCTCATGGATCCTGTCAGGTTTTCCGGTTCCTGTGGGACCAGTGGTAGTGGTGGCAGAGAGAACAGGATTGGGGGAAAAAAGTGTTTATAGACAGGGGGTACAAGGGCTGCTCAGTGAAAGGAAAAACAGACAGGAGTAAAGTGCCAGCAGGACCAAGTTTAGCATGGCTGGATAGAAACGTTTTCATCTGCCTGTTTGCTGATAGAAACTAGAAAGTTCCCACTTTAGGTTGTTATTTAAGGGGTACGTAGGTCATTTTTTAGTGCAAAGGCAGAGAAAGGCATTCCTGAGTCTCAGGTAAGGTTAGGAATCTATAAGTAAAGCATTAAGCTTAGAGGTTGTAAGGTCTCTAAAAGAAGTCCCAGGGGGAGGTTGGACTGAAAATATTTTCCATAGCCGAGAATGTGAGAAAGAAATGAGACCCAAAGGCTAAATGTTACAAGGAGCGGGGATTGTTGCAGGGAGAGGCTGCTTGTTTGTCCTGGTTGCCCAGCTAGCTTATACCCGAAATAACCACAAAGAAACTATATTAATTATATAGTTAAATATATATTAATTATATAGAGCTTGGTCATTAGCTCTAACTTCTTATTGGCTAACTCTTACATATTAGTTTAACTCATCTCCATTAATCTGTGTATCGCCATGTAGCAGTGGCTTACCAGAGATTCTAACTGGTGTCCATCACAGGCGGAAGATCCATGGCTTCTCTTTGACTCTTCTTTCTTCCTCCCAGCATTCAGTTCTTTCTTCTCCACCTACCTAGGTTCTGCCCTATCAGGCCCAAAGCAGTTTTTTATTCATTAACCACTGAAAGCCACACATGAACAGAACTTCCTACATCAGCTAAGTGTCTTCAAACATGTCTGAGACTGAGAAAGTGTTGAGTGATAGGTCAGATCAATCTGAAGTCCATCAGTATAGGGACTGAGGACCAGGCAGGACACTCCAAGTGGCCCAAGATGAGAACAATAGTCAGCAATGTGAAATGAGATCCCAGTCCTCAGCCATGGGAAATCGCCAGAGATGAATGTCAGCAGAAGCTGACACAGAGACAGGGACCTTACCATTTACAGAAATGGAGAGGGTACAGGAAGTTGGAAAGTGGTCCAGGTCCAGGATCCCTGTGTGCCTCAGACTGCCCACCGGTGGATGGGAGGGACCACGGAGAGAGCCTAGCCAAGTCATGCACCAATGCTATCATTCATCTGAGTCATAGCAACAATGTTATCATTCATGATGTCCCATGAGGGGCAGCAGCAGATGACCCAAGGCCTCAGCAGGTAGGAAACAGACAAATACACCATGCATAGAGAGCTTGGGTATAGAGTTTATTTAGTGGATATTGGGAATGGTATAAGAGTAAGAGATTATAGGGGGAGGGGAGAGAGAAGGGGGACAGAGAAAAAAGAGAGGAGAGAAGAGAGAAGAAGAGAGAGAGAGGCAGAGACTACCTCTTCAGGAGAAGGAGGAAGAGAGGGAGAGAGAGAGAGAGAGAGAGAGAGAGAGAGAGAGAGAGAGAGAGAGAGAGAGGAGACAGGACATCCTCTTGTGTCAGTGGAAAGGCAAAGATTGGGAGTGGGTGGGGTTTGTCTTTTAAAGAGACAGGGCACCCAGGTGACAGGACAGGCCAGCAAATTACAACACCTGGGCTCAAGAAAATTTCTTCTTAAAGCCTTTGAGGTGAGAGCTGTGCTTTGTTTTGACAGAATTGAGCAGCACTGAACACCACATCATCAGACGCCAGAGCCTCCAGCCAAAAATTTGATCATACCTACATAAGCTGTACCAAGCCAGAACTGCCCATTGCAGCCTTACCAAACATAGAACCATGAGCTCTAAACATGACCTATTTTAGACACTGTTTTGGGTGTAGTTTCTAATACAGTAAGAGACAATCAAACAATGATTTTTGTCCTTGCAAACAAAAACTTAGCTGATGTTATTCCTATTAGCATCCAGGCACACCTGTCCCCACCCCTTGAGGATTTGCAGAGAGAGTCACCAGTTGGAGGGGGTGAGCTGCTTGTTGGTTCCTGGCCACCCAGCTAGCTTAGACCTGAAATAATCACACAGAAGATGTATTAATTAAATCACTGTTTGGCCCATTAGCTCTAGCTTCTTATTGGCTAACTCTTATATTAATTTAACCCATTTCTATTACTCTGTGTATCACCATGTGGCAGTGGCTTACAAGTAAAGTTTCAGCATGTCTGACTTTGGCAGTGGCTCCGTGGTGTCTCCCCGACTCTGCCTCCTTTCTCCCAGAATATAGCTTAGTTTTCCCTGCCTACCTAAGTTCTACCTTGCTATAGGTTCAAAGCAGTTTCTTTATTCATTAATTGTAATCACTGCACACAGAGGGGACTCCAACATCAATCACCCATGTGTGGTTTCTGTGCAGATGTGCTGTGCCCTTTAAAAGGTGGAATTCTACCTACTCCCTTCTCTTCATCCTTTTACTCTCTCCCACCCATCTCTCTCTTTGGCTCTCTGCCTCTCTCTGCATGATTCTCTCGCTAGCTCTCTGACTCTCTATACCTGTCTCTCTCTCTCTTTCCCTCTCTTTTTCCATGAGGCCTTTATGTGCTTCCTTTCTCTTTCTCCTCTCTCTCTTTCCTTTACCCAATAAAACTCCCCAATTAAGCTCTGTCTGCATGGCATGTTTGTCCCTCATTCTTCCAACCTGGCAAGGTTCATCTCACACTGTATGACGACAATTCCTTCTTCCATCTGTCTACATAACTAGGTAAGTACCCTGTGAGACATAGTCCCCTTTTTTGCTGCAGAGTGTACTTACTAATACATTTAACTACTTAAGTCTCTTTTGAACAGATTGATGTTTAAATAAAATAACACAACGGATTAGATAAAAGGCAAGCCAATTGAACTGAATTGAATATTTTTCATCTAATAACCATCTCTAAAGCACTTGCTTCTGTTTGTTTTCACACATACTGCAGAAAATTTCCCCACAGTTTAAAATCAAACAAATAAAATGATGTTTAGATAGGACTGAGATTATTTTGTGCTTTTGGAACCATTTTTGTGCTCTACCCTTGGTTCCTGGGACATTCTGAAGCTTTCTTCAGGTGATAACACTTTGGCCTCCTGATGTTGTCCTTAAACATATTTTAATGATATGGTTTAATGCCCCCTGTCCTTTGACTCTTCAATAAACATCCATAGGACACTGTAAAGACTAAAACAAAATGATTAGGCATAGCGGGGGGTGGGGAAGCAGTACATTCTGGAGCATCCGTCTGTGTGTGTGACAATCACCAGATTATGTTTTTGCAGGCACATGGTGTCCTCTGTTATTTGGCTTTCCCAATCCCCTGGCAGATTACTCACTTAGAGGTTGGAATATGAAAGCCAACCAGACATGATTTTCATGATTTCCCCTGCATCAGTAAATGCCTTTTTTATGTAATTTCAAACTGAACTTTGGAAACTTGCAGTTGCATTTTCTAGTGGACATGGATGCTTCCTGATATGATGAACCTCCCACAGTGTGGCTCTGAGAACATGGGCTGCTAACATCTAAATTCTGCCCTTTCTGATACCCATTTTTTGCCAGCACCGCTCCTGTGTCAGCAATCACCTAAGTAGTAGGAAAAAAGATTGCTGCAAAGGAGGATAGTGTGTGGAAGAAAACCATGCTGCAGCACGGAGTGGCTGACTGAGTTCTCTGATTTACTGAGCAATTCACTGAGCTTTGGATAATGACCTAGTGGTGGGAAATGCAAAGTAGTTCATCAATTCGGAGAAGTCAGACAAGAAAGGCAGAACTGGGAGAATTCATGGCAGCTGCATATGAGGGGAAAATTGAGTGTAAATTTGAGACTGCTGGGAAGCCTAAAATGCTAAGGATGTAATTGATCCCAGGGACACAGATGGGGGAGGGGTAGGTTTCTGACTGTAAAGTGTTGAGCCTGTACCATTTTGCATTTTGCCCTATACAAGGAAACACTGACAACAAAAGCATTCTGGTTTTGCTATGCCTCCTTGCCCCAAAAGGCTTTGTTTACATTTTAAAGAAAGTTTTAAGGACTTAAAGATAGAAGTCTGAACTCTAACTTTAGTGTACACAGCCTCACAACAGTAAGAACAAATCAGAAAATAACAACAGGCTTCAACCCTCATTAGGTACACTGCTTTAGTGTTATATATTGTATGGTGTTAATAAAATCCATGTCAAGAAATAAGACAGAGCAACAGGCCATTGGATACAGATATAAATGTATTCTGTCTATTAAGAGAGCCAATGAAATGCTACAAGCTGTCAAGGATTCAGACTAAAATAGTATTCGATCTTTTGACAGAACAGTCTTGAGCTTTGAAAAATGTTTTCTGAAGGACCTGCCTTATTAATCAGCTGGTTCTGAGAAGACAATGGCTTGAGAGTTGTCAAGGTTGGTGTCATCACAAAAGACTGCAAAATACAGAGTCTGATGTTGAAGGACAGCCAGCTTCAGGTTTTAGTTAACAGAAAAGTGACCTGACAAGGGTAATAGTCAAGGATTCTTGACAAACCAAAGATATGTGTTTGATAATAAACAATGTTAGATATGGATGAACTATTTTGCTGGGAGATAATTGGTTACTGAACATAAAGAGCAAAATAATTTTCAAGAGTTTCACTATTTGTAAAAATAGACTATCAATAATTATGAGAAATATCGGTCTAGAATGGGAAACTAATAAAATGAATGTAGAAATAGTCTAAGAAGTAATTTGTATTTTTTTTATATTCTACTCATCAGAAGGCCTAGGACATATGCTTTCACTGCAGAGTCACAACCACAAGAGGCAAAAGGAAAGAAAGAAGAGGAGGAAAAAGAGGTACCAGTGAAGCAAAGAAAGAGGAGGCAGGATGAAGAAGGCACAAAAAGATGAACAGGGTGGTTGGAAGACTTCAAAATGAAGTTGATGAGCACTGCAGGAGTGAGACACAGTGCCAGGAGGACAGAACACACAGATAGCATGGGAAGTGAACTGTGTCAGAATGAAGGGAACGGGCTGTTCAGCCAATAGTCATGTATTTAATACTTACCTTGTATTAAATACCAACGTGTGAAAAGCCAATATGGTCCTTCCCCTGTGGAATGTTAAGTAAAACCAAGGAAACAGGTTACTTTAAAGGCTGCAGAGCATTTGAGAGTTTTTGCAGTACTCTAATGATGGTTAGGGGTAATTAGCATGGATCAGAACATTTAAGGAACTTGTGGTTATCTGCAAATGCTTCTGCATGCTGTTTAGGTAGATGAGGATACTGAGAAATTACTCTACCAATATGAATATTAGACATGAGCCTATTAAACATTAATGATAACAGTACCTGGTAACATGTTCTGAGAATTCTATACAGGCTGTGTGAAGATTATGACCTATGCCTACCACATGCCTAAGCTCCACATTCTAAATCTGTGAAGAATTTATCTAATTTTTTATTTTTAATAAAAACTCAGGAGTCAAATATTGGGGTAAAAACCTGATTGATTAGAAAAGCGATGGAGAAGCTACCAGTGACCTCCTCTTTCTCTTCTTTCCAGGTCCAAAAAGGACCAAAAATCTTTGAAAGCCCCTTCTTACTGCTTTGTGTCTCGCTATATGTATCTTGGGTCCTCCACAACCTCTATGGCTAATTCTGGTCAGCTAGTCGCTAACTCTGTCCCCTTTACAAAGTAAACTTTGTTGGCAATCTTGGACTATCAGTGAGAACAAATATCCCTCAACAAATCTGTCTTCATTCAGCAGCCAGAAGACAAAGATCTCAGTCTCTCCGTAATAATCCTCCTTCCCTAAATAGTTGCTGATGATGGAAAGACACCTTCTCACCATCTTTTCGTTCAGGCAGCATTTGGTTTGTACCCACAACCTTTGCCAAGTTTGCACAACAGTAAAGGACAGGAAGAAGTGAGCAGGAAATTATCATCCAGACGGAAATGTGATTATGAAAATCTTATATAGAAGTTATGAGTCAGACAGTCTGATTTCCATGGAGGAAAGCAAAGAGTCCCCACCCCTGCCAAATGTTATCCCCAAAGCATTTATTACACTTCCTCTACCTATAATTATTCTGAAAACTTTTTAAAATGCAAATACACAAACCAGGTGATTACTGTGTTCCCAGAGTTAGAAACTATGGGCTGCCTGTCAAACACTGGCTCCCACAGGAGGTGCCTACACATTTCCTCTTGGCTACTCAGGCTTCTACAGACCCCTGTGGATTAAAAAAAAAAAACATTACTCCTACTCCAGACACAAGTGCCTAAACTATCTATCTGATGGTGAGGGATTGGGGTGCAGTTCCACCCTATACTAACATCTTCACCCAGAAACCTCACCTCAATGAACATGGCTTGCATCTGTCCACTGCAACCCTTCTCTACAGACTCTCAGCCAGCTAGACCAGAAGATATGTCCCTTATCTTCTCTATCTCCTCTGCCTCCTTAGTTCACCAGGGCAACCATCATCTCAGCACAGTGACCTAGCTTCCTTCCTGCCATATGTTAAAATCCTAACTTCAAGGTGATAATTTTGGAGGTAATGAAGGTAAACTACTCACAAACAGGGTTAGTGTTCTCATAAAAGAGATCCCAAGGTCTAGTGTGTGGTACACACCTTTAATGCCAGCACTTGGAAGTCAAAGGTAGGCATAGGACAGCCTCATCTACAAGGAGAGCTCCAGGACAGCCAGGGCCACATAGAGAAACCCATCTCATAAAAACCAAAATAAAAAAATCATAATAAATGATTCCAGAGAGAGTCCTTGTTCTTTCTACATATGAGGACAATGAAGAGATGAACATTCATGAATCTGTAACCATCCCCATACCAGATACTGAATCTGCTGGTAAAATTATCATGGACTTCATAGCCTCTACAACTACGAGAAGTCTATTTCTGTTACTTACAGGCCACACGGCTTGTGGTCTCTTGTAATATCAGGTGGAGCAGAGGCATGTGTCAACACAGTAAGATGAATACAATGATAGAGATAACACACTACCTGAGCACAGTGGAGTGGAGTTCATCCATTGCCTCCAGCTTCTGGAGGGAACCCAGCTATCAGCAGAGTTCTAGACAAGGTAAGTGGACAGGAGGGAGCTATTTAGTGACAGGCATTGGGAAGATACTGATATTCCAGACAGAGAGAGCATGAGCCATGCTAGAAAGGAAAAGACCTTTGAGAAGGTTATGTGGTGAGAATGTTATGAGGGCTGTGGCTTCTTTTGTTTGTTTGTTTGTTTGTTTGTTTGTTTGTTTTGGTGTTTGGCTTGGTTTTGTTGAGATAGAGTTTTCCTGTGTAGTCCCGACTGTTCTGGAGCTCATTATGCAGACCAGGCTGCCTTGAACTCACAGAGATCCACATGCTTTTCTCTCCTGAATGCTGAGATTAAAACCATGCACCTCTATACTGGACTTTGGGCTGGAGTTCTAATAAGAGCCAGAAAAATGACAAAAGACCAGGCTGTATGGAAACCCAGACCACATTCAGGCCATGGTGTGTTCATAAATTCATCCCAAGCATTTGGAATTCTTTACAAGCCACGAGGCACCAAGAAAGGATGTTTTCCAGAAAAGCAACACATAAAGATTTGTATTGGAGGAGGGTGGACAATGTGCCAGGGTGGATGCTTCCCTTCAACCAATTTAAAACCCTTTGTGGCCCCTCTCTAATCAGCAAAAGTTAAGAAATGACTTGAGGGCCTGAGACAGTCACCAGTGCTTTTATATCAGCTTGTATGGTTTTCCATAGCAAAATGACACAGGCTAGGTAACTTTGACCACAAAAAAATTCGCATCTCTCAGTTGGTGGCTAAAGTGGTTTCACCTGAGATCATTTTCTGCTTAAATATGACTTCCTTGCTGTGCCTTCACGATCCTCCCTTTAGATAGTCATGCTGTAAGAGCCTCTGGGATACCAGTCAGATTGAATTATGGCCCCTTCCAATGACCTCATTTTAATTTACTTGTTTGTCTAACAGTTGTGTATCTAATTATTCAGACTCTGGGAGTGCTGAAGGTTAAGGATTTTAACATTCAAACTTTATAATGATACAATTTGTCCCACAAGAGCTGTGGACTCAGCATTCTATTACTTGATGCTAGAAGAGTGATTTCCTCAGAGAACTTGCAGGGTTGGAGGCTCCAAAAACCATTTTAAAATACAACTCAAGTCCACGCTCCCCATAGGTTTCCCTTTGTCTTCTTTATATACCTGACCCAATTTCTTCCGTAATTGTATTCCAAGTCTAATTAGAATGGAGCTGTTCTAATATAAAGTTATCATTTATCTTATCTTTGTGAATTTTCTCATTTACATATCATTTTAATTTGAGGGGAGGGCTTTACATTCAACTAGAGTAGCATCTCTCTCTCATTTTCCACATTCCATCCACCTCACTCTCTCTGCTTCGATTTGGGCTTTGGTTGCCATCCCATCCTCAACTCCCCTTGATGCCTGTGAACAGACAGTTCCCTGCACATTCAACACTCTTCCTTGATTCTCCATTAAGTATATTTCTTGTTTCATTCAGTTCTCTTCATTTCTCAGGCCAAACTACTCATATGTTTCCCTGACAACCCTTTATGGCTATAAAAGCCAACATCTCCCTATTAATATTCTGGAATTTCTATTCTAGACCAGGATGAGACCAAGAAACTGATGATCCACCAAAGAGTGAGGAATGGTCCCCAGTCCTTTTCAGAGGATTGTGATGACAAATTCAGATACATGAATACTAATGTGCTGGTGGATACTGTAAGAATTGGTAGTTATTGATGCATAGAGTGCCATATGATTACCAAACATCCTAGTAATCACGAAGGCTTGTGGAGAACTTCACTTTAGGCTAGCTTCACAGTTGTGAGGGCTAACATATACCTCAGAGTAGGAAGGAAAAGACACAACAAAAAGGAGGGAAATACCAATTCCCAAACTCTTCGATAATATTCTTAGTCTATCCTTCATCATTTGCTCCAGTGACAGCACATGTCTGGAAGGAATAATGAGCCAATGATACCTCTAACAAGATATCACATATCTGGAGAGCAAGTTAGAAAAAGATAATATGAGGCAGACATTGAACAGTGACTAATTGTCACATTTCCAGACCCTAGGACTGAATGTTAGCTTCCTACATATAGCCTTCAGATTCAGCCTGGTAGAACCAGTATGATGGTGAATATAATATTATCTAATATATGCTACAAGATGCCCAGACATTTATTCAAACACTACTATGGGTATGTCTGCAAGGGATTTTAGATAAGACTAGCATTTGAATCTTAAACTTAAAGATACTACCTTCTCTTGTGTGAGTTAATCTGAGTCAATCATCTAAAGACTTAAACAGAAGAACAAGGCTAAGAATCAGCCTCTCTGGCTGATTCAACTAGAACATTGGTCTTATCTTATCCCTGAACTAGAGCTTACACTTCTGGTTGTCCAGCTTGCTGACTGACTTTGCAGCTGTGTCCATAGTTGTGTGAGTTAATCTTTATAATAAATAAATAATGTCTATTGGTCCTATTTGCTAAGGAACTCTCACTAATAGTCAATCCTGAGAGCCTTTCTGGCATCAGTGATTTACTACCCAGAGAAAGTGGAGTGGTTCATGAGAGTAACTCTCTGAGGTCACACAAAAAGCCATGATCCCAAGTGATGAGAGCAGTGTTTTTTTTCTGCCGAGGACAGCAGGAGAGCACAGCCCACTACTTTGTCATGATGCTTCTATGACTTATTCTATGCCAGAAGCTGTTCTGCATTCTTAGACACTTTTGACACAGAGCTTCTGGCTCCAATTCACAGTGTGGAACTTGTGTTTGATAAATATACATATGCATACATAGGACAAGCCAATATCGAATGTCTGGAATCAAAATATTTAACCAAACAAGGACTTCGTCTAGCAAGGAGTCAACCTGTTTGGGCAAATCAACCTCTTCAGCATGTTTAGTCAGTAACTAAAAAAGGAATGAGATAGTAAAGTTAAATTTCTAGTTTCTTGTGGAAACAGGAAGTCCTGTTGACTCAGCTCATGGAGTTTCATATGACAACAATCAACTGCCCATGATTAGAAGCTGCCCTACTAGATTCAGTTTCTCACTTTCGCTTTACCACAGCCCCAACAGTTTGTCTTTCTGTGCCTGCCTAGCCCGGAACTACTTTGAACTGACTGTTCTCTGAATAATGAACACAACTTAAACTCCTTCAGGTGGCTTTCACTGTCTTCCTATCTACTGTTATTCATTTCAGCAATACACATTCCTTCATCATTTCCATGCTTCTAAACTGTTTTTTGTTATGCTCTTTGGAGGAAGAAAGATAATTTGAGAGGTATATGTAAACAATTTTTTTTTCAAGAATGTAAGAATTTTTACTACAAAAAAAACCCCTAAAGAACAAATGATACACAGATATCTGGATAGTTTTAACCTATCTTGTCAAATAGGGGAAAATGAATGAATTTGAAATGTATGCCCTAGCAGTGTTGAAGCGTGCATGGGCAGTCCATATATGGCGGTTCTGTTGAACTTGTCCATATTGGGTTTCATGATCTAAGCTGCTGAAGGCGATTGACAAGGCCTCTTCCTCAAGAGGGCACAAGATCTCATTACAGATGGTTATCAGTCACATGTGGTTGCTGGAATTTGAACTCCAGACCTTTAGAAGAGCAGGTAGTGCTCTTAAGCACTAATCCATCTCTCCAACTCCATTGCAAATGGGGGAAAGTGAGATGTAAACATGATTGATGGGAGATTCATGGTCTACACCTAATGTTTCCTTACAAGTAAAAGAATTCTAAAGCAGAAACACTGGCTTTCCCAACCTTCGCCTACTCTTCCCAGAGTAAGAACACATGGGGGTGTTAGGGAACAAAATTAAAGTCCAGTACTTTTATTTCACCTTTTCTCCAAAACTTCTGGTTTATTGGGAGTGGGTGTGGATGTGGGGAGTATTTTGTCTTGGTATATCTCAGGTATGTGTTGAAAAAAATACTCCCTCAGATTTTTTAAAGCTTCATATTCTCAACTTTAACTGTATCTAGATTAGAAACTCAATGTGGCAAATTGTTCACATAAAATGGCCACTATTCCTTCCCATACTCAGTCATGCTAAATAATCCATACGATTTCCAGTGATAAAGAGGAATATGACTTTGGATAGACCATAAGACGTCTGGACACAAGTTTTCTGTTTTAATAATCTTTTTTTTCTTTTTAGAAAAATTCATTCTTCATGAGACAATTGCCAGCTTTGCCCATCAAGCATTTATGTTTTTCTAGAGATGAGGCAGAATCCACTCTTTACTCTGGAATCTGAGGCACCAAAATTTTGATTCTCTGACATCTCTTGCTATGAGGTGGCACATGGGAACTTGAAACAGATGTTTTGAGAACTTGAAACAGATGTTTTCTCTGCACACAAAAGGCTATCAGTAGTGTGTTGGTGTTTCCAAACGTCCTACATATAAATTACTTTTGTCACTGTTGTGATGTACTATCTGGCAAAACTTCTTTAGAGAAGGAGGGGTTCATTTTGGCTTGCAGACTAAGGGAAATGTGTTCATGGAGACAGAAGCATGTGGCCATGGGTCACATAGGGTCTGGAGGTAGGAATCAGAAAGAGGGAGAATTTTGTGCTCATCAATCTCTCTTTTTTTTCCTGTATGTAGGACTGACTTCCAAATCATGGAATGGTAGCATTCACATTTAGGGTGGGACTTCTGTCCTCATTTAACCTCCCTGGAAATGCTCTTATATCATCAAAGACACTGAATCTCTTAGTTGACTTCAAATAGAATCAAGTTGAAGGAGAGGAAAATTGGCCATCACCCTCCTCATCAGAGCATCACAGAGACCATTGCTTCCTCATGAGCATCTCTCCTTTGGCAATGAAAGAAGGAAAGCGAGACATTTAAGGAATCTCGCCCTGTACCCTGTTTCCTGCGACCTCTTGACTTCTGGAGAAGTGGTAGGCTTCTAAAAGCACAATTATGATTGCCAACTGGACTCTCTTGTGCGTCTGAGTTAGACTTGTGTGTGTAAAGCTGTATTACACACTCAGAGGTAGATGATGCAAAGACTTTCTTTTATAAACAGGGTACACTGCATTTCATTCCTATAGCTCCGAGATTTAATGGCTTAAAAATATAGTGTTCATGTGACAAATGTTTTTTCTAAGAACCACAGCACTATTTTATCTTTTTAAATAGAAGCTATTTCACTATCTGCCTATTTAGACTTCTCCATCATAAGAACTGGGAGGAAATGATATCTAGGATATTGTTTGTGATGGTTAATTCTGATAAAGTAGGAAAGATTGGACTGCTTTATCACACAGTGGGGGTGAGGTAGGCTACCTCAAAAGTTCAGGAGGCCTCATGTGGTATTTTCTTGCTCTACTGCTTTGGATGGCAATGGAAGTTAATTGAAGTTAGAGGCAACCAGTGTAGGTGGAACATAAATGATGTGCTTCTTGGGAATGGAAATCAATGCCTTTGAGTAAATACTGAACCTAACTCCAGAGAAGCTAACAAGGGTTGAAGATAATAGCAAATAAATTCTCATCAATTCATCAATCCCAACTGTAGCCCTATAAACCATTAGTAGCTAGTTTGCAGTACCTCTTGGTGTTTTCCCCTCATTGCCTTCTGTGTATACATAATAACAATCTCCCTTTTGTCCCCTGCTCTCCATTGTTTTATGAGACATAAATGTACTGATTTACTTCACTAATTACTTTCACAGAAAACAGAAAATTGAGAGGAGGATTCCAACTGGATAGGAAAATAGACACCTGAGAGTTGGAGTTAGATTACAACCTGAAATGACTATGTTGGCTTTCACACTTTAGGGATATAATCGACTGATTTTAATGACAAAAAAATGTGGGGGAACCAAACAGACATGTTTATGTTGAGCAATCAAATGGGCTTTTTTTTTTTTTGCCTGACTGACTTCTAAATTTTCCTGTATCTAAAGAATTGGTGACTGGGGCATGCCCTTGGAAAAGACTGAAACCCTGACCTTTTTCTCTTTGCTTTTTGGTCATGAATTCTGAATCATGGTGTCTGCCACCAGAAGATGCTCAGTCTGAAACTGTTCACTAAGAAGTCTTTAAGCTCTGTAAATGAATCAATCTCAATATTTCGTTATAGTGATAGAAAGCTGATTAACACAAAAACTCACCCCTAAAAAGCAAACCCTTCTACTAGGATCCTAAATGTCAGCTCTTTGTTTTCCCACCGATTTTGACAACTAAGTGCTTGACCTCAAACCTATCTCCACCAAACTCCAAAATAGAAGATTATAGTGAAAAGGAAAAGAGGGTAGGGACCCCTTTGCATATTTGCTTAGGATGGGTGACAGCAGACAAAGAAGAAGGTACTCTGAATTCTACTGGCAGTAGTAGCACTGCCCAAAATCAGTGAACAGGGCCTGGAACATCATTACCAGGAGTGCAGGCCGTAACCCTGTGACCCTGCATTAGGCCAGTTTTGTGTCACTAGGCTAAGGTCCCGGGGTTGAAACCTTGAACTTTCCTGACTATTCTGGGGTTTATCCAGTATCCTTTAAGTAAATTCTTTTTTTTCTCAATTAAATCTGTGGGGTGTGGTTTCTGATTATTAAATTTAGTACAAAAACTGTTATGTATCATTCACTGTGAGTATTCACCACATACCAGGCATAGTTAGATATTAAATTTATGACTGCTGCCTACATACAGTTTACACTCTGAATTCAGTTACAACTGAATCATATGAAAAAAATGCGTTGGGAATGGAATAACTTTTCCATGCTTATGGCTTTACATAGTCCATAACATTACTTTCTTCTGATAAAGCTTAAGTGTTTAAACTGTCAAGAAAGAGGGGGAAAATCTTATTTATAAGTTGGAATGGGGTGAATTTGATCTTGATGGTATCTTCTCCTTTATGCTCGTCTACAGCTTCTAAAACCTCTGTAATTGGCATGCATTTCTTTTAAAACAGCTTTTCCTCTAGACAGATTGTACTTTATTCTCCAACTGGAACCATTGGAAGGCTCAAAGATTGTTAGTTAATGCAATAGAAAACCACTTTCCACTATCCTGCATCATTATAATAGCAATTGGGAACTATTGTTGGCTTATGAAATCTTATGCTAAATTTATTAACATGTCTTGATATGATTTAGAGAATATGCTTTGTTTACTTATGAGTATGGTAAGGCAGGTCAGACCATGCTAAAGTCAGTTTTATTGAATATTAGAATGAATAACACTGGGGCCAAACTACTCTTAAAAGATTCACAATTAAATTAGCTCAAATTTAGACTCACTAAATGTCCAAACTGTGGCACCCACCTAGTTACATAAACTTCTAGTGCCATATGCTTGTGGATATGAAAAAGCATATCCAGAAATCAGTGACATTTTCCCACTTCCCTTCCCTACACTCTATTCTTCAGACTGTGTTTGTTTGTCTGAGTAATCTAATGGTCCCTTATGTTCAGACTTCTGGATCCCACCAAGCTTGCCTTTTGTAGTGTCATTAAAAGTGCCACACTTTACTGTGGTGTTGTATAATTAGTTGAAAGTCAGATTTTTTAATATCAAAATGGGGTGAGGGCTCACCTGCCATTTTTTACAAATCACTGAGTATTGT
>JAQHUG010000034.1:11237718-11313884 GCA_028555095.1 Dicrostonyx torquatus
TCTCTGGCTCTATCTCCATCCATCATGCGAAATTTCTATGGTGACGATCAAGATATTCAACAATGTAACTATGGAGCAAGGTCAGTTCAGGCACCCTCTCCTCTGCTGCCCAAGTACCTAGCTGGGGACATCCCTGGGAACACCTGGGATCTCCTCTAGAGATAAGTCTCTTGCCAATCTTAAAATGACTGCCTTAATGTAGATATCTTATTCCCTTCTCCAATAAATCCAATAAGAGAATATCTTATTCTCTTCCTCCATCTCCACCCTCCCCCACCCCCAAGCTCTCCCCAGTTCTTCTCTTCTCCCTTCTACCCCCCTCCCTTTCGCCTACCCCCACCCGCAACCCCTACCTCCACCCCCATCCCCACACCCGTGCTTCCAACTTTTGCCTGGCGATCTTGTTTGCTTCCGACTTCCAGGAGGATCTATATATGTAAAAGAAATAAAATAAAATAAAAGGCAATCCCTATCAGGGCAGTAGTGGCATGCACTTTTAATCCTAGCACTCTGGAGGGAGACCCAGGCAGATCTCTGTGAGTTTGAGGCCAGCCTGGTCTACAGAGCAAGTTCCAGGACAGATAGGGCCGTTACACAGAGAAACCCTGCCTTGAAATTCCAGAGGGGGGATAAAAGCAATCCCAGCTGCTGTGAGGCTGAGAATTGGATGTAAAATCTTCACATGAGAAGGGAAGCTACACTTGGAGCTCACCTGTGTTCTATTATCGCTGAGAGATCCTGGTGCTTCACTTCTTATCAAAAATCATAAGTCAAGCAGGTTTGAGGGCAAATTGAACAGAGAAGGAGTTACTCAGCTCTCAGCCTGAGACCATGATCCTTTCCTTATTTTCCCATAACATCTTAAGCAAAACTGCTCACCCCCATTGCTTTAACCAACTTTTAGCTTTCTGTACCACTAGTTTACAATCTAAGCTAAGGCATGGGGCCAATGTCTCTCTAGAAGAAAGTGTTATATTGCCCATTGCCAATAGGGAGAATTTTACTAGACAGATGTCCATCTCAGAATGATGGTAACCAGTGTGTTCGTTGCCTCAGACAGATGTGCAAATGTGTGTCAGTGCACATACATGTGTGTATGTGCATGTGTGCAGACCAGAGATCAGTGTCTTACTCAGCCATTCTCTGACTCAGATTTTGAGACAGGTCTCTCAATGAGACCTGGGGCTTGCCAATGTGTCTGACTAGTCAGCAAACCTCCCAAGGATTCTCCTGGCTCTGTCTCCCGTAGCGCTGAGGAAATAGATGTGTACCACCACAACTGCCTTGCACGAGGTGCTGGGGATTCAAACTCAGATGCTCCCACACTAAGCCACTCTCTGACTGAGACATCACCGAACCTCAGCCCGAGATCCTTTGTTAATGTGCTCCTCCTCAGATGACAAGGATATTCATGCAATAACATGATCAAATTTAATATTAATTCTCATTTATCTTAAAACAATTTAACACAAATGTTATGGTAGACTCTTACTCAAAGTCAGTAACAGTTCATTTAAGAAAAATCCCACTTACTAAGTAATATGCCACCCACTTTGCAATGTGCCTTTTTGGAATTTAAGCTCAAATGAAAACTCCAAGTGGTCATGTAATTGAAGTACTTCAAGTTCTGCTTCTTAGTCATGCTCCATCACTATTTATTTCAAATCCACTTTTAAACTGCAGGGATATGTTGTGCCACCGGGTTTGAAGACAGAAGGTGCGTCAGAAGGGCATTTGAACAAATCAGAATCCCTGTGAACTGACTCTCAGAAGCAGCAAGTTCCCATGTAAAGTAAAGCCCCAGCCCCACACCTTCCTTCCCTCACCTGTCTTTCCCTCTCTTCCCTTCTCTTTCCTTTCTTTTTTCCTTCCCTCCCCTCTTCTCCTTTTCTCTTCTCTATTTCTTCCCTCTCTGCTCTTCTTTCCAAGACAGGGACTGGGTGCAATGTCTCAGCTCAAGCCATCAGTCATCTTGCCTCAGCTTGCTGAGCATGTAGGAATGTGTCACTGACACCAGCTAAAGTCCAATTTTATAACTGGGAGTTCTTTAAAGTAATTTCCATATAGTACAGTAAATTAAAGGCTAAGCATTTGAAATATGCTAATTACACGTAACATCTTAAGACTCAACAATAACCTCAGAAATTCATTAGAACCAGATAAACAAAAGACTTTGCCGGAGAGCATCTTATTGCTGCCATTGTTTTCAGCAGTCAGCACAAAGTCATAATACAAGGGCAGGCAGAGTTTAAACAGTTTTGTTATTACTGCCAGGTTCTCTGCAAGTTGTGCACGGCTTTGTAGGCTGCATCTGAAACTGACCTGCCTACTGGCAGCCTAGAGAAGCCATCCAAGCCCTATGGAATAAATAGTTCTCTGTAATTAAGTATCTTTCCCCCAGAATTCTTTTAGGTAGCTTTACAGCACTTATAGTTTATAATTATATGTTTGTGCATGTACTTGTTTAATGTCTGCCTAACCACACTGCAGTCACTGTGAATTAGTGACTCTTGTGTCCTGGCACCCAACAGGGTACTTTAATGTGTACTCAGTACCATGTCTTAAGGTTTGATTGTAAACATGTGTGTGGCTTATGTGTACACACATGCACACATGCATGCACATGTCTTTGAACATGCCTGTGTGCATGTAGGAGGAAGAAAGAGAGAGAAAGATAGACTGTGAACAGATACATCCCATTGCAAGTATAGGGTGAGAAGATAACTTTCAGGAGTTGGTTCTTTTTACTGTCAGATGTAGGGATCAAACTCAGGTTATCAGGGCACACAGCAAACACCTTTCCCACTGAGCCATCTCTCTGGCCCCCAACTATTTTGGATGGATGGATGGATGGATGGATGAATGAGAGTGTTCAGTTAGCATTGACCATGGTGGTAAAAGATCAACCTGCTATTTTAAAAATGTCACAACGAGAAGTCACACCATGCAACAGGGCTCCCATGGGAGGTTTATGGGAAGGAGGAGAGAAAAGTGGGAGAAAAGGGTGCAGAGAGGGGGCACATGGGGGACAGGAAGGGGGCAGAGACCCATCCTTGGGGACAAGAGTGGCAGAAGAGAAAAAGAGAGAAAGAAAGGGGGAAGGAAGAGGGAGGGAGAGACAGGAGGTAGGCAAGGCACACATTTTAAAAGGGAATGTAGCAAATGTACACAGGAGCTGCTTTTAGAGGCTGCAGCTGAGGATGAATCCTGTCAGGACCCCAAAGACAGGCCAATGCCGACAGATGCCTGAATACTAACATTCCTCCATTTGGTTTATTATAAAAAGGTAAGGAGTTAAAATGAGGTAGTGGGTAAGGTGGGTATGAAGACACCATGTTCTCGGGACTATTTAATGCTGACCTGGGGGGTGTCACAATCTTTGGGGAACCTGAGAAATCTGGGGTGCTGGCCATGTCCTGGGGTATCTGGCTGTTTCACTTCACTGTCCAGGCTCTGTGTAACTGTCAGGTGCCGCTTGGACCTACAAAATACTGTTTGAGGTAGATTCAAGTCGACTGCCTGAATCTTAAAGCAACTGATCCTTTCCCATCACCACAGCATCACCTGGACATCCTCTTTCTTTCAAATCATCAGGTGGTTGATTACTGAGGGCAGTCATTGTAGAGTTAACACCTTTAAAATAAGGGAATAGTAAAGAGCCACCTTAAAATCTGTTCTGTAAGTCTCTTTTCTGACTCTGGGGGGACATGGATACCTCTGGGGCGCTGTTGGTTTTCACCACCTTAATCGGTTTGGCAGTCTTGTGCCTCCAGCTCTGTTGCCAACAGCTGGTAGTCCTGTAACAATAGCTGATGAGTTGTTTGATCAGAGATTTTTTTTTTAAATGTATCATTGGAAATACATAGAAAAGAAATTGATGAAGCAGGGTGTGATTGTTGAAAATAAGAGAACAAAAAGAAGGGTCAGGAAGGAAAGCATCCACTTCCATAGGGGTTCCCAAGCCAGTAGAGAGCAGGTTGTGACGTAATGAAAAGAAAGTGGAGAATTCTTTCTCTATTCCCCGACTGTGTGGTCCAAGGAACAGTCAGGCCGAATTTGCTTTAAAAGGAGTGGTCTATGAGTCTCCCACTAGGAGTGAGGAGGTGTATGATAAAGTTCCCAAGGATGAGGCAGAGGAGGATTGAGTGGGCACAAGAAGTGCTGTAGAGAAAGAAGATCCAAGGCCTGAATGCACTGGCATCCCAGGGATCCACAGGGGATCACACTGAGTGGGCACATGGTGTTTCAGTACGTCATTATGCAAGAACAGGGCCAAGCGCTCTAAACCCAAGAGAGACACAGTCACCTGGTACAGGAACTTAGAAAAGCCAGAAAAGAGGAAACAATTGTGCTTGAGAAAGGAAGCCTCATGTCCAGGGGAATTGTCAGAGGTGGATAACCCTGCCAGAGACCCAGTTGTTGGTACTGAATGGAAAACAAAGCCATCAGCAAATGAGAAAGCAGATTTGTTGCAGGTGAAAGAGAGATCAGAAAGCAGTACCTAAGAGATATTTGAGCCAAATCGCACTGCAAAGGCAGACGAGTTTAGAAGCCCTTAAACCATACACTGAGGGCAAAAATTGGAGTTATAGATGATGCCAAAGTTCCCATGAGTGAGGCAGATAAGTGAGACCCAAAGGTCTGTAATTCCTGGCATCCCAGGAATTCAGAAAGGGTCGATTTCGAGAAGGCACAGGCTGCTCAGTGATTCATCAAACACAGAGCTGGAGCCAACGACTCTAAGCCCTAGAGAGTTGTGGTTGTCTGGTACCAGGACTTAATGAAGCCAAAAGTCTAAAAATTATGCTTGAGAGACCAGTCCTCACCCATGGGAAATGGCCAGAGGTGGAAAAGAGAGGGCTCACCAGTCATGCAGGTGTTAGATGGAGGGGCCCTAGGATCTGTTAGTTGGAAAAGCGAAGCTGTCGTGTGTGGACCAGGTTCCAGGGTCCTGGTGTGCCTCAAACTACTGGCAGGCAGAAGGAAGCTCCAGGAGAGCCTTTCCCCATTAGGGAACCAATGTTGTAATTTAAAAAATGTCACGAAGAAAAGTCACACCACGCAACACATGGGAGTTTTATTGGAAGAGGAGAGAAAAGGGGACAGAGAGGGGTGCAGAGACCATCTGCTGGGAACTAGAGTGGTGGAAGAGAAAAAGAGAAAGAGAGAAAGAAAGAGAGAGGGACGGAGGGAGGGAGGGAGGGAGGGAGGGAGGGAGAGAGAGAGAGAGAGAGAGAGAGAGAGAGAGAGAGAGAATGAATTGCCCACCTCTTGAAAGGGAACGTAGCAAATGTGCACAGGGCTGCACCTGAGCATGAATCTATCAGGAGCCCAAGGGCAGTCCCATACAGATGCCTGAATACTAACATAACTGTCAACTGCACAAAAATGGAGCTGGAAGGACGCCCCCTACCCATCATTTTACTCACTCTAAATAAAACAATGAGGGGTTAAAGTTTAGGCAGCAGACATCCAGCCCAGTGATGAGCACTAGTGTCCATTTATGTAGTAAAATAGGTAAGAAAACTGACCAAGACTGCTTAGTAATTCCAGTATGAGGACCATGAGAGCAAAATATGTGTTCCAGATGCTTCGCAACTTAGTGAGTTGTTTAGAAAGATTCCTTAGTGGGTGGAAGGAAGAGTGGGGCTGGTAAGAGCAATGTCTTATTTTGCTAACTGGGATGCAAGAAGTGTTTTATGTTGGGGGTACAGAATACTACCTGTAGACCACAATTGTCCCCCATTTACTTTTTTTCTGCCTTTCTATTTTAGTGTATTAGAAGATTTCTTCAGCCAAAGGAGCTCACAGGCACGTCCATGGTAGACATCAGGATTCTGTATGGTATTGGGAGGAGGGGGACAGTTGCAACAGAATCAAATGCCGAAGATGCAGGAGGATGTTCTGGCCTGTTCGTTTTCTAAGTGGTACCTAGCCCTCTTAAGCCTTACTGTTAAGCCACAAGATCCACCAGTGTGCTCCTAGCCAATCACTGATAAAGAGCAAGAGAGATACAGTGCTTAGGTGACAAGAACACAGTGGCAGCCACAGAATCAGCATTTCCTGAGATCTACACAAAAATTTAAGGTGTTATCAGTTACCTGTTGGGTAGTGAATATCTTAAGCTTAAGGAGAATGCCCAAAGGGATGTGTTTTTGGACAGCATGGTCAATTCTCAAGGGTAGAGTCCTTAGCAACATTTTCCATTTCTGAGAGCCTTGGCTTCATCAAACATGAAAGATTTTTGGACAGCGGGTGTTCTGAGGCAGAATCTGGCATCCTCTACTGCCCTGTGAACTTAGAATACTGGTGAGTCCTTATCTGAGACATCAGTTTCTCATGGACTTTGAAGGCCTCTCTGTTACAGGGTGGGGGATGCTCTCCAACTAATGGACTTTTAAACTAAAGAGACATCAGCAAGGCAGTGAATGATTAAATTGCAAGAATTTAAGATCAAGTCGAAGAGGAAATTGTCACCAATTAGTTTGTTCAAGAGGCCACAATCTCCTATCATCCCTCCTTGAATAGGAAGAGGGGACTCAATGGTGTAGAAATTAATAGCTTTACATACTCAGCCAGAAGAAAAATGAAAGGGCTTTGCAATTCAAAACAAAAACAAAACAAAGAAAAGCGAATCCATTTATGCCTATATAAACAAAGTGCCATGACTTGGATTAACTTTAAAAAATATAGAGGTTTGCTTCTTACCATTTTGGAAACCAGTGATTCTAAGATGCTGATTTTGGCATTGATACATCCTCACATGATGGAAGGGGCAAAACAGGATAGAAGGGATAAACAGCATTGCCTCACACAGCAGGGGAGTGGAAGGATAGGAGAGCAACATAACTCTGATACTGTATCATAAGAGCAACACTTGGTTCATGGGGACAAAGCCATAAGGACGTAATGACTCTCTCTCTCCCCCTCTCCCCCCACCGTGTGTGTGTGTGTGTGTGTGTGTGTGTGTGTGTGTGTGTGTGTGTGTGTAAATGAATGCATGTCGAAGGCAGAGTCAACCTCAGATCTTGCTCCTTGGTCATTTTTTTTTTTAAAGATTGAGTCTCTTACTGGTGGTACCTGAGTCTCACTTATTAGGGTAGGCAAACTGGCCAGCAAGTCCTAGGAATTGAGCTGTGTCTGCCTGAAAAATGCTGAGATTTCACAGGTGTGTGCCACCATGCCCATCTTTTAAAAAAATAATATGTGCTAGGGATCATACCAAGGCCCTCATGGTTGGCCAGCAAAGAATTTATTGACAAATACCTCCCCAAATCCCTAATCACTTCTTGAAGACCCTACCTTTTATTTCTACCACAGTGGGAATCTTCATGAAGTTTGGAGGGAACACATTCAAACCCAAACAGAAACAAACACATTTCATATACAAAACTATTTTAATCTTTTGAGTCTATACCTTCTACCCTAAAATAACCATCAGTGGGCCTACCAAAGTGTGGCTTCGTCTACAAGCAGAATGACTGACAGGCTGTGTGGTTAGATACAACTGGTCTAGAATCCTAGCCTTTATTTATCTTTGGTTCAGTTTCCTTATTTGTTAACAAGTGGACAAGTGACCCTTGCCTCATAAAGCACTAATGAAGAATAGGAAAATTTTTTCTATTAAAGTAGGTAGGTAGTTTTGAGAATTGCCAGCCCAACTTACAAGAATTATCTTAACTGTATCCTTCACATATAAGTATGGTTTGGAGCAGTTGGATTTATACTGTCCACCTAAAACTCTATTGATGGCTTAACTTATGGCCTACCTCTCGGCATCATCCTTGCCCCTTGATTTTTTATTTTTTTTCTTTTTTTGATGACAGGTTCTGTCACATGACCTGTTTTGGTAATAAGTCTTGATTAAACGAAAGCTTGAAAAACTGTTACAATCAGTACTTTTGCCTTAGGAACTCTGTCAGTGTTACCATAAACTACCCCAAGCTATCATTGTGAAAATTGAAAAAGACGTGTAGATTCAATTCAATTTGTTCCAGGCCAACTTAGGCTAAACTAGCTAATTTCAAGTCAGTCTACCAACCAAATGTAGATGCATAAGCAGACCTGGCCAAATTTCATCATATACAGCCCAGATCAGTAGACACACAAATCCAAGAGACATGGTGAATGGTTGCTGTTTTCCAATGTGAATCTCAGCATTTGTTTTATAGCTCTGTTGTAGCCATAAATGATGTGCCAGGGTGCTTGTTCTAAACTTAGACTGCCCAGTTCTTCTGACATAGGGCTAGGGTTAACAGAGCCAAGTTCAAACTGGATTGATATTTTGAGGGCTACCTTCTGAGCATCTTTTGTTGGACAAACTGATAGAAAGAAAGATTAACAAGTGAGATACGTGAGAAAGAGATCCTTCTGCTAATATCTTTGATACGCCTCCATTTTATAATCTCAACCTTTTGAAATTTTGGAGTTTCTGCTCATAACTCACATATCCTTATAATACATTCTCTTCCTTTTTAATAACAAGTTTTAAACTGGTTTAAAATGATTGCTGGTAAATATAAATGAAAGCTGTTTAGATATAGATTTTTTTTCAATCTAGCAGACTTACTTTGATAGGTAATAAATAATGGTTCTTAGATCTGCTAATTCTATCAACATTAGGTAGGTTTCTTTTCTCCATATTTAGCCTATGAAAATTTTAGTCTTGTAATATATTGCATTTACAACTTCATGCAGGGCTTCTCCTCAGTTATGAAATGACAGGCTTGATTAAATCTTTCTGGAAGGAATAAACAACTCAGTAATGTAGTCCATATTTTAAGACCTAATCAAAAAGAACATAGACTTACCTATGATGCTACAGAGTATTTTTTTATAACACTAGCCAATGTTTAGGTTTTTTCACATTTATGTATTCTTCTGAGATTAGCTGTGTATATTATTATCATAAAACATTGTTTTTCATGAATTTTATCAAATAGGAAGTCAAATATTTAGGCTCATCAAAGTTTAACAGGGTGTGTGTGTGTGTGTGTGTGTGTGTGTGTGACACAAAGTGTTGTTTCTCACTTACCATCCACCTTGTTTTATGAGTCAGGGTCTCTCAATGGCCTGGAACTTTCCCAATAGGCTAGGCTAGCTGACCATCAAGACCCAGGTATCCCTTTCTTTACTTCCCCCATGCTGAGCTTACAAGTGTACACCAGCTCTCTCATGTGGGCTGTGTAGACAGAACTCAGGTTCTGTATGAAGCATATGTGAAGCTCTGTATTGATTGACTCGTCTTCTCAGATCCTATACTTCAGAGTTATAACATACTTTATATCTGCTCACATTAATAGCATCCTGGGTTTTTGATTCTGTCTTTTGCCTCATTGAACGTCCAACCGTGTCCCTCAATGTCAGTGGGAAGCATTTTCAGGTGCTGATAGCTAGGTTCTGATGAGTCAGTCGTACCAATGCTCTCAGCTCTGCTACATTTTATTGCTTTTATTACTCACTTCTTGTAGTCCAAACAGACTCTGATTCACAGGTATTTCTACTATTTGCCTCATCACGTACACAAAAGCTTTTTGTTTTAATGTTGGATTATACTGTGGCCCTTTGAAAACCAATGTAAGAGACAGTTAGGAATACATTCTACTAAAATTAAGTAACCTATCATCATACTTATAAGGACAATTATTAGGACAGCTTCATGAACTGGGGGGTGGTTAAGGCATAAAGACAGCTACTACTATGCTGACACTTGGACTTCTCCAAGGTGTACAACTTTTAGCTGATATCAAATGCCATGAAAACGAAATATAAAAAGAAAAAAAATTAAGAATAAAATAAATCAGATTTATTTATTTGTTTATTTGTTTGTTACTTGTTGACATGAGGCCAAGCTATGTTTCTTATCCTGGTCAAATTGTCCTTTTGTCTCAAGTGCCCTAAGTACCTTGTACTAAATGTGTGCCATCATACCTGACCAATTCTTGTGTTTCTAAAACAAACATCTAAATTGAAAATCTAGGTTACAAAGAGAATCACAGAACACTCAAAGTGCTGTTCATAGCATTGCCTACTGTTTTTCTAATCATAACAGTGGTATACAAATATGATTCCTCACAATGGTTTCAGCCATCTTCTTATGAGATATTATTTTATTTTTTTCATGTTTTTATGTAAGTCTACTTCTCTTCTCTCCCATGTCATTGGATATGAATAGGACATGGCTGTAACTGGATTTCTACTAAATTGTATAGTGCTTGGATTTTTGTCTACCCAATTTCCCAGACAAGTACAATTAATTATGATAATTTTTATTATAATTTGGTGTGGGACAATTCTGTATTCTGTCAATTATGTTTTAAATAAATGCTAATTGGCCAGAAGCCAGACAGGAAGTAGAGGCAGGTCAATGGGAACAGGAGAATTCTGGGAAGGAGGAAGCCCATTCCTCCCCAGTCCGAAGAAGCAGGATGTGACCTGCCCCACTGAAAAAGGTACTAAGCCATGTGAATAACATATACTAGAATAATGGGTTAATATAAGTTATAAGAGCTAATAAGAAGCCTGAGCTAATAGGTCAATCAGTTACAACTTATGGAGACCATGAGGAGTAAAGTTGGGGCAGTTCCACTAGCATCTCGCCCTCTTCTGATCCTTCCCTTGTGTGTACTTTTTATTCTTAAGCCATTTATGGCCATTTGTACTCTCTTTTTCTCTCTCCCTTCATTAATTTCTCTTTCTTTCCCACTATTCTTCAATATATCTTAAGTACTTAATGGATCCATGATAGGGAATACGACAATGAATAAGATGTGATCTTTACTGCCTAGAATGCCATTGTATTTTTTAAAGGGTTGTTTTCTCTCCTTTTTAGCAAATCCATTCCACCCTGTGTTAAATGCTAAAGCTAGTTAGCATTTTAGTAAATAGCAATGAGAGATAATGATTCCTTCTAATTGTTGAAAATGATAGTGTTTCTAAGGAAGGCTTTCCAGCTGTTTTGTCTGGTTTAATCAAGAACTTTTAACCTTATTATCTCAGGATTTTGTTCCCTCTCCATTGTGGTTTTCTGTATAAGGAATTGATGACTGGGATGTTGGCTTCCTAGATGATCATGGGTGTGTGCCTTGCACAATGTCCAGGTTGACTCAGAAACCCTGGGTAATGAATAGAAGCCTGCCATTTACATTTGGACTCAGGAGTATTTCCAGGTATTCTGACTAATGCATGAGTAAGAAAATTGTTCTTGAATTCAGAGTTCTGTAGTCTCAACATGGAAAAGTGTAATCACCCACAAAAATGGCTTTATGTGGTACAGGATTTTTTTCTTCAGGTCTTTGCAATGGCAACTGATCTCAATCTTAGTTATCATAGATATATAAACACCCAGGGAAGTTAAAGCCTTTAAATCAGGTCTTGGCCCAGGCTATGTAAATTAAATGTTATCTGAAAGCCTTAGGATTGGGATCCTGATATTGATATTTTGGACCATTTTCACGGTGATTCCAACATACAATCAATATTGAAAGCCAAGGAAGTGTTCCTTCATACTGACATGGAGAAAAATTAAGTCCAAAGAGATTAAAAGTATAAAAGGAGAAGACAGGATGTCTCCCAAAAACCATGATTCACTAACACTGACTAGTTAGTTAGGTTTCTAAAACCAGGCATGTTTTTCCTCTTGTCAAGTTAGAGAAAAGTTGGTTACCATCAAGGTTCGCGTGCCACTACTACATGTATGGGGATATTGTGCTATGCTGGTGTACCATAGCTGGGGAGAACTGTTGGTTACCTCGTTCCTTTGGAAGCTTGTGTGGTACTTCCTGATATTATGAAATCTAGTCCTTGGGAAGTGGGAACTCAGATCATTTCTACAGCTACTAATTTACCAAATCAGAATAATCAGTAACGGCAATCTATAAACATTTGTCCTTCTACCCACAGCTATGTATAGTATTCACAACTCATCAAGAAAGCTTCTCTTTCCAATAGACAAAGCTCACCACAGAAACCCCCACCAATCAACATGCAGAGTAGTGGAACCCAAACCCAATTTGGAGACATCAACAAAATATTCCCATATCTAAAGTTCAGGGAACTTGGCAAAAGTTTGTAAGAACCAGGTAGTTAGGGCCTTTGCTGACATTGCATTGCCTACAAACATCAGAAACTATACTTCTAAAATCTCACCAACATGTCTGCCCAAATATGAGCTCAGCAAGGAGACACCAATAAACATGCCAAACTCAATGGAGACAAGATCTTTAAACCCTCAACTCTACACAAAGAATGACAGACAACTGAGTAAAGTTAGGAGTAGGAGAGGTAAGTGATCGATCCTCCCCAGGGAAGTGCACACGGATTGGTTGTCCAGTGCCAAATAGTCAACCCTGAGAACATACATACAAGTAACATGATATGAACTCAACAACTTGTATTTAGAAATACATATGCATACACAAATGCATATAAGCATGCAATAGCAATTGAAGGAAAAAAGAAGCCAGGAATTAGAAAGCAAGCAAGAAGGAGTATATGGGAATGTTTGGACAGAGAAAAAGTGAGGAAGACATGTTGTAATTAAAATACAATCGCAAGGGAATGGAGAGATGACTCAGTAGTTAAGAGCACGGGCTGCTTTTCCAGAGGTTTTGAGTTCAATTCCCAGCATCCACCTGGTGGCTCATATCCATCTATAATGGCATCTGATGCCCCTTTCTGGCATGCAGGTGTACATGAAATTATAACACTCATATACATAAAATAAAATTTAAAAAGTACAATCTCAAAAATAAACAAAGCAATAAACAAACAAACAAGACCAGATAAGTAGAAGACACAACTCAAACACTGGGATTGTAAGTCCCAATCCACATATGTGTGCCTCCTAAGAACTGGAAGGCTGTATCATTAAACAATGGGGGAATACATAGAATGAAACTTTCAAATGAGGAAAGTTATTGATGTAAATATTTATTTTGAAAAATGACTAGACAATGAGGACATCAAATTACATCATTATGACCTTTGGGGAAGATGTATTCAGGAGAAGTAAATAGACTCACACTTATCTCTGATAACTTGCAAATTTGTATGCAGTTGCCAGGGAAGCACTAAGATGCTCACTAATTAAAAATGAATCATCTCAGGGAAGGTTTCAGAACCTGGCGCACATACTGGTCTAAACTTGGAGCAAGGCTATTTTGAGCAACAGCGGCTAAAAGTTAATGCCCTGATAGGATGTGGATAATGACCTTTCTAATATTATTGTGATCTTTTAATTATTTTCTGAGAAGGAATAAGACACCGAGTGAAAAAGGACTTCTATTTTTAATGGCCTATATCCTGAAAACATACCAGTAAATATAGAAAAGAAAGTGTTCCTCTATTGAAGTACTAATGAATGTTTTTCTTGATTTGATGCTGTTTTGGAAGACTATAAATATAATAAAAGGATCTTTTATTATTAATGGTTTATATGCAGATTGCCTTTACCAAATATCTCAGGCCTTCCCAGCATAGAATTATAAAGAAGAGTGTGCTTAGCGCAAATTCTCTTGCTTCTTCACCCCATTCACACTTGCAGCCCACTGTAGCTCTTCCCAATATCCTCCCCAGTTATTTATGGAGTTTCTGCTATCTCTAAGTGCTATAGAAGCCTAGGGGCCTTTGAAAGACACGTTGAAGTATGGTCATAGGAAGTACCTTAAGAGCAATTTGTGACTCTAGGTAGGTCTCTTTGAAATAATTGATTCCATTATAAATACCAATGTGGTTTTGTATGTTCCCCATTTACACAAGCATTACTGTACTATAAATATCAATGATCTTTAGTCATATCAGTCATTTCTATATTTCTCAGAATAAGCCATGTTGCTGATATTCATAATATCATAAACAACTCCACCACATCTTACAAGCGATGAACATTTGAGTTGCCTGCATACCCCACCCTTCGTATGGATACAATGAACCTCCTTTCCAAATAAACCTATAGATTCTACTAAGAGCTTTCCAGGGTATGTGTCCAGGAGGATGATTATTAGATGTAGAGCATTCTTAATTACATTACCTACTCATAGGAGGCCAGAAGGATGAACAAAAGTTTCCTAGAATAAAGGGTGCAGGAAAAGTTATTGACTGGGAAAACATTGACAAAAACAAAAGGAACAGTGCTACTGCATGGTGGGATATTAGCTTGTACTTCATCAGGGCCAGGAGAGAGATGAGCCTGGGATGTGGTGATAGAAGCCAGATTTTGAAAGGCCTCCTATATTCCTGCAGTCAGCGAAGGAAAGGGATTTGGGTGCTGAGCTATAATGAGTTTTAAGCAAGACAGAGTTATTACGAGATTTGCATATTAGATGTAATATGTGTGTGCTCTGCCTGCTCAGCACCCTGACAAAAACATGACCTCAAACTCCAGCAGCTCACACACTACAAGGGAGTGTGTCCTTTCCTGAAGAGGGATCAGTCAGTTCTCTCAAATTTCACCACATCCATACTGTGCCTGGACAAAGGCTGAACAGGGCCAGTATGGATGGGAATGCCTAGATCTCCAGCCCTACTTGCTGAGATTTGGTTTCAGGAGAGGTATCGTGCGTCAGATGGGATGAGTGGGGAAAGGTGTTTGCAAAAGGAAACAGGAAAGCAGTTCAGGAGAGGCTAGCCGTTTGCTCTTAGTTCTTATACTCCAAGAAATGGGAATGGAGTCGTTGTCAGCAGTGTGCAGTGAGGCAGACATTGGACCCAGAGTGCTTTAAAATCAAAACACTGCTCCATGGGAAAAGGGCTACCTAAATCCTACATGCACTCACTAGGAAAAAGGTATGTAATTCCAAAGGTTATGAAATTCTGCTTCCTGTCTTTCAGCTGTCCTTGCTCAGGATCCTTGGTTGCTGACTTCACTTCTGGCAACAATACAAAAGCTAAGGGAATGGAAAGACAAAGACATCATGGGCCAGGATCGCAGGGCATTGGGTTTTGTATCTTTTTCTGGTAATGTAAGTAGAGATGTCTGCTTTTGGGAATACTGCCTTCTAGGGCAGAGTGTCCTCTGGTTCTCTCTCTCTCCCTCCCTCTCTCCCTCCATTTCTCCCTCTCTCCATGTCATCCTTCTTAGAGGATTCTTTCCAACTTCAGTCTCTGGGACATTGATTTCCAAATATTCCATCCTGAGATCTTTAGAATGGGAACTTTCTACCTGGTGAACCCAGCTGCCCTCAGTTCTTTTTACTTAGATGTCTCCCTTGGGTCGCTCTTCAAGCTCAGCATGGCTTATATCCTTTCCCCACACTTCTCTACAGCAGCATTCTTTCCAATTTTTCTACTGCTCTCCTGGAACCATGAGTTTCCTTGTTCCAACCTTGGAGTTACATAACTAACAGATGCCTCTCCACTGCTTCCAACTCAGCAGCCAACAAATCCTGGGGATTCTTTTACAGCGTCAAGATCTGGGCGCTTTCTTTTTTTCACAGCCACCACCAATGCTAAGATCTGAGATTCTTTTCTGTACAGTATTGATGCCTCCTAAATGACTGATCATCACCAAGGTTTCTCTACCAGGCATCCGGTCTACTCCTCAGATCCCTGCTATTGGTAATTTGATGCTATTACTCTAATAGCAGCACAGAGTGGTTCATAAAATAATGAATCCCAAATATGAGTGCAAAGTTGCTTTTTAGCTGTTTTTCATCTTTATTTTACTTGAATTATAGAATAAATAGGACCATACTTTCATATCTATAGGGATTATTCTAGGATCCCCCTTGAATACAGAATTGCTCAGATTTCAGATCCATTAGGTAAGATATCATTATATTGCATGTAAACTACACACATTCTTCCTTGTACTTTAAATTATCTCGAGATTACTTATAACACCAAGCACAAGGTCAAGGTTATGTGAACTGCTGCCATATTGTTTAGGAAAAATGATGACCACAACGCTTTGTGCTCATTATAGACAAAAATTTTTTTCACATGTGTTTTTCAGTTGTATGTTGGGTAAGTCTGAGGATATGCAACAGGAAGAGGCAACTGTATGCTCTTTACCTAAAGAGCTGCTGAATTAATGTGCTGTAGCTCATGACTGTCTGCCAGGCAGGAATATAGGTGTTATGGTATTCCTATTTATAAATATGAACAGATTTTTTTCTATTTCTTTAAAGATATATAGCCCAGAGGTAGAATATCAGTGCTTTAACAGTATCATGACTATTACAATTGAAAGGTATAGCAGCATAGGCAAACAAAGAAACTATAAATGTCTTGGGGGGACAAGTGGGACCAGGAGAGAATTTAGAGGTCATAAAAACATACCCCAGTTCATTGGAGTCTGCCTTAGTTACTTTTTCTGTTACCACGATAAACAGTCTGATAAAAAGCAACTTAAGGGAGAAAGGGCTTTTTGTCCTCTGTTTTTTTAAATATAGGGTCTCATTGAGCAGCCCTCCCTGGCCTGAAACTTAATATATAGACCAAACTGGCCTTGAACTTATAGAGATTAGCCTGCCCATGGCTGAAATTATAGGCATGTACCATCATATTGAACCCCAGAGAAAGGGTTTACTCTGGCTCACAGCTCAAGGTTGCAATCTATCATGTTGGGAAAGGCACAGCAGTAGGAGTAGGTTGCATTGCCAGGCAGGAGGCAGGGTGATGGTGCATTCTGTTCTTGAGCTGTCCCTTTACACTCACACGGTCTGTGTCTCTCCATCCCAACTAGCCTAATAATAATCCTTCATGGGCAAACCCAGAGGTCTGGATCCAAGGATTGTTTCTGTCAAATTGACAACACTGCTACCACGGAACCTATTTTAGTATGGACCACATCCTTGATGGTTTGTCCTTTCCCATGAACAAGGGACACCTCTCATATCTCTTTTTTTTTTTTTTTTTGTTTTTCGAGACAGGGTTTCTCTGTGGCTTTGGAGCCTGTCCTGGAACTAGCTCTTGTAGACCAGGCCGGTCTCGAACATCTCTTTCAGGGGTTTTTATGACTCACTCATAATTGCGTCTACCCTCTTTATATCCTCCAAGGTCTTTGCTAAATCAAATTCTGCTTACTTCCAAGTTGACTCAAAGATTAATTACCCTCAAACCTTTCTGGTTACTTCATCTTCTTTATCTCTTCCTCTCAGAACTTCACAATCTTATTTCTTAAGCAGAAGGTTGGCACTACACTCCAGGTCTCCAAATGTAAGTGCGTATTTACATCATCTCATATGCCATTCAGCAGCATTAGCTCAGAACTAACAGGATTCAGTGATGGAATCCCACATCTCCTGAACCACTTTGAAAACGTAGTATTAGACTTCTGGGTACTGCTTGTATTTCTCCAAAAGGATTGTGTACTACCTACACTGCTGGACATTCCGACTCTCGGGTTGAACCAGTTTTGGGGCTCCTAATAGACCCATCAAGTAGAATATTAATGATACCCAGCGTTAAGAACAGGGCTAGCTAAGTGTTCAGAATACTCTCTAAAGGAGGAGACCAAGTACGGTCGAGTGGCTGACCTTGAAAGCTACCAGAAGCCCCAGAGGGAGTGACATTTTCTGTCCTCTGAGAAAACGCTTAGCCGCCACCCCAGATAACCCTAGTGCATCTCAAACGCATTAGGCTTTCAGAGACTGCCAGATGGAAGCTCTGCCAGTTAAAAAGCTCTGAACAGGAGCCTGAGCGAAGTTACTACACCTAGGACCATCGTCTTTACCCTCACAGTTCTAAAGTGATGCACTCTAAGCAGGCCTGAGCCAAAGTGAGACAGATCACCAGAAGTGAAACGAAAAGGAACCTCGCGGAGCCTTCTCACTTCCCACCTATATCTGCTGGTCTATCAGTAGTCTGGCAGTCACGGCTCGGGGGCGGAGCTTGGGCGCCTCGGGGACAGGACCTCCCGGTGGCGACGCACTGACGTCACGGGCGTGGGTCGGCCCAGCGCGTCGTCGACGGGGCGCGGAGCGCGGCCGGTGGTTTCTGGGGCCTGTCGGCGTCCGCTCGCTCGGCTCATCGCCCTCCGCCCCGACGAGGCGTCCGTGGCCTGGCTTCCGCAGTCATGCTGCGGTCGGCGCGACTCGCGCGACTCCTCTGAGTCCGGGAAAGGCGACGAGCACGGCGGGCTCGGGTCGCCATGCCTACCCGTGAGTGTGGGGCTGGGCCGGGCGGGGAGCGCCTCCAGGAAGCGCCTATCAGCCGGCTGGCCCCGAGTTAGTTTCACTTCACTTCAGCGTCCCCTGAGCGGAGTGCCGGGGATCCCAGTGCGCACTCGGGGAAACTGAGGCGGAGCTTTGGGGGAACTGACGGCGGCCCGCGGTGACAGCGTGGTAACGGGGATCCGTGCGACCCGAGCTAACCCCGGAGGCCCAGAGCGAGTGTGGAGAGCATTATGGCCCTGAGGTCGAGGCCTGTGCTGCCTTAGCGGGTCAGAGGGACCGACTGGAACCGTCCCTAGGGCCAGAGGCCGGGATGCCCCCAAGTGTGTGGGCCTGATTACCCCTCTGCTGACTCAAACGCGAGTTTGGTTTGCCTGTCTAGCGTGGGACCCGGGCTCTGCTAATAGCAAGTGTCCTAGCTGTCCCCTAGGGACGCTGGGTTTGGAGAGGCTTTGAGAGAGACACTGTAGTAGGAAGAACTACAGTGCTACCAGTGACCCAGATCCTCGCAGTGAGACTTAAACCCAGGGGCCCCATGGATTACGTGCAAACCAGGTGGCTAATCCCCGACCGAGAGGCAGCATGATGCTGGTGATGGATTTGAGATTCTTTGCAAGTAGGGACCTTGAAGTGTGTCCTGGCTGCAGAATCTTTACAGACTTTTGAATGTTTTTCTTGGAACTAACTAGTTCTGTCTGACTTGGTTTCTGTTACACATACCGGGTGCGTGATTTCTAGACAGTTTCAAATGCTCATTTTTTTTTCTTGTGTTGGGGGAAAAATCTTAAGAATAGAATTATTTACTCCATAGTTGTGTCAAATCTTTGAGATCTTAATCTTAACATCACTTTTAACCTCTCAAACACCAAGTGGGTTTTATTTTCACATTATTGTGCATTTCTTTATTTTTTCTGGGTTGATTGATTCAGCCTGGAGGAATACACTCTGCCTTCGTGGTCATGACCATTATTGTCAGTTTCTTATTTCTAATTTCATGTTCAGTTATTCAAATATTTGAAATTGGCACCGTAACAATCTTTTCCTGAGAAAAGCAGAGAGGAGAAGGATAAACGAGTTTCTCAAAAGATGAGACGTCACGGGGGATCGTCTGGGTAAAACGTCCATCGACATTCTGTAAAATTCTCAACCTTTAGTTATGTGTTAATGTTTTGTAGTTTCCTAGGGAGGATGCTAGAAACTTGTGTTTTTAGGATGCCTAATTTATTTACTCTGTCCAGTGTTTTGATGAACTCAGGTGTCAAATTGCATCCCATGAGTGGAAGGTCAAGGGAAAAGTTTTAGCTATGTGTTAAAGTTAGGTAGTTTCCTAGAGAGGATGCTGAAAACTTGTAGTATCAGGATGCTTAATTTAGTTACTCTATCCAGTGAGATTGATGAATTCAGGTGTCAGTTTGCCTCCCATCAAGGAAAATGTTTATGTATCATTCATATTTGTTGCTGTGCATCTCCTATAATTGAGGAGAGACTGATGTGGATAGGGATACAGATGAGAGTAGCTCTTCTTTTTTTCCCTCTCTTCACGCTTAGAGCCCTCAAGATGTCTGTGATAGTTTGGTGGGCAGGAGTCTAGAGTAGACTGATAACATACTAAGTTTATAATAAGCAGACACTTCAACACAGTCAGTGTATGATGAATGCTTTTAGGGAAAATAAGTGAGTTCTCATAAACGTTTTTTTAAAAGATGTTAAGTGCCGCGGCTAATTTGCATGTTCAGTCGGTTAACCTTTAAGTGTTTGATGAAAAAGCAAATGCTTTTCTACAAAATTGAAGGGGTTGAAGAGGATCACTTTAGGCTCTTGGGTTCTAGATTTTCTCAAACAGCTCGTAGATAAATATTTCTCCTGCTGGTATTTCTTATTCACTCACAATTGAAATGGCATTGATAGTAGAAGCCAGCTTCACATGCTGGAGCCATGCTGGCCAAGCAGTGAATGTGCTTTCCTGAGCCAAGGACTCCTTGAGAAAGCAACTGGAAAGATGTCTGTCAAGAAGGTGCCAACACCAAACAGTTCTTGTTCTCGTCATTCTGTGTTTGGTCTGTTGTTGACTGACTTTTCAAATATATATTTAATAGACTTTAATTTAAGCTATTAATTAAATGGAGTTAAATTTAATAGCTTTTAATTTTAAAGTTGGAAGGAACATTGAGGTTTCTTAGTTCTTTTTGTTTGTTTTGTTTATTTTTGAAGATCAGGAGACTGAGATAGATTTTTTTCTTTAAATCATTATTTCATTTTGTTTTTAGACAGTGGCTCATTATGTAGTCCAGGCTAGTCTAGAACTTGTGATCCTCCTGCCACTGCTGAAGGGTTGTAGAACTACCATGTGTGGGTTTTAGTGAATTTTGATGGCTTCCATGAGGTCATAAATGGAGTAGAGCCAGTACCTGAACACAGATCTGGCCTCTTTAACCAGTGTCCACACTGAACACAGGTAGTGTTTATTTTCCCTTAGCTAAATAAAGTTGAACAAAATGTTTTGTTTGCTTCAGTTACACTAAGACAAAAATGAAAACTTTACCAAAATTCTACGACAATTTCTGTAAGCTTAGAGAGATAACCTCATCATTTGCCTGGATTTAAGTCTTGCCACAGGAATCTGGGAAGAAGGCTAAGCATTCTGCGCATGTGCTAAGTAGATGCTCTGTTGTAAAGGCATGGATTTACGTTAGCAAATTGCTTATATGGAAGGGGCTTCCTAGTTATCCACATCTCATGCATGAAAACAGGTCTAACAAAACGTGCTCTTCTGTATGAGAAATGGTTATGTATTAGCTGGGGGAGTGCAAACGCTGAACTGTTGTTTGCTGTTAAACTGTGCTTTCAGTGTGACTAATGCTTTCTTTCAGCATTTAGACATCAGCGCTGTTATCTGGTTAGGGTAGTTAGACTGTGGTGATACGGACATCTCCCTGTCCTTGGATAAAGCTAATTATATTCAACTATTTTTCAGTGTCTTACAGAAGAAGTGCCAAATGAAGCCTGAAGGATAGTTGATAGCTGAAGTAATTTTTCTTAGAAACACATTACAGATTATATTAACTTTTGTCACTGTGACAGACTTGAGGAAAGATTTGACTCTTGACTTCAGAGCTGTCAGTCCAAAGTCCACTGAATCCATTGCTGCGAGGCCTGTGGAAGGACAGGAACATCATGGCCAGCAAGCATGGCAGAGGGAAGCTTCACATGAAAGCTGCTCACCTCACAACAGCCAGGAAACAGGCGTAGAGGAAGCATCCAGGGATGAGGTGTACCCTTCAGAGGCCCACCCCACAGTTACCTGCTTCTGCTTCTCAGTAATTCATTCAGTTGTGCCTTCATTGGTGGGTTGATTTTATTATTTACTTTAGAACATTCATGTTCTGTTTGCCACATTAAAACTCACAGCTAGCAACCAAGCCTGTGGTTGGTGATTAGTGTTGCCAATTTAACAGACTCTAGAATCAACTAGAGGACATACCACTGGGCATACTCCTGGGAGGATTAGCTTCATCAGGCCTACTGGGATAGAAATACCAGTCCGCTGTAGGTGGCATCTTTCCTTGGGCAGGGGATCCTGGCTTGATAAAATCAGGAAAGCTTTCTGAGCATAGCACGGCTTGATCACCCCCACACTGCCTGCTTTCTCATTGTGCATACAATGAATCAGTCACTTCAGACTCAGACTCCTGTTGCTTTGAGTTTTCTGTCATGGAGGACTAATCTCTTGAACTCTCAGCCAGAATAAACCCTTAAATTGCTTTGTCAGACTATTTTATCACAGCAATAGGAAAAGACACTGAGAAAAAACTTTTAACAAAGGTCAGTGATCATTTAAACCATAACCACTGCAAACTTATGCATTCATATTACTGCCTTTGGAGCCTTTGTGTTCATTCATATTTATTCATCCTATTGTTAGTCCATTTTCCTCCCTCATATTTTACCTTCTTTGTCTCCAGCCTCGTTCCTTCACCCAGAGTCGTAGCTGGAGTTTTGTATTTTTTTTTTCCTCTCACAGTGATCTTTGCCTTGATACTGCTTTGTTTGCAGTTTAGGAGACCTTGTGTTTCTTTAGTTTTTAAACAGAGTTTCTCTGGGTATCCCTGACTGACCTGGAACTCACTTTGTAGACTTGGGTGGGTTCGCACTCAGAGATCACCTGTCTCTGCCTCCCCAAGTACTGGGATTAAAGGTGTGCATCACCACACCACACAGAATTTATGCTTCAGTTAGTCCCGTTCATGAGTAAGCAGAGCTGTTTTAAAGATTATGTAAATGATAAGACTAGAGGAGAGGGGATCCAGAAATGGAATGGTTTTATGTGCCATTATAATGCAGAAAAGCAATTAAGGACTGAAAATACACTCCGGCTGTCACAGTCATATTTACAATGACTATTTGTAGACATACTAGCAATTTCTAACTTACTTTTTTTTTTAATAAAGACATGTCATAGTCTTCCTGTATGTTTTTTGATGTGTTAGACGATACAGATGTCTGCCTTTTATACTGTAAATGAGAGATTTTTCAGCCTTTGCTCCATTGATATTTTAGACCAGCTATTTTAGTGGTGGTAGCTAAAGGAGAGAGTGGTAGTAGGAGCCTATCCTGTGTTTTATAGAATGTTTAGCAGTGTTTTTTTGGCTTTTATCTACTAAAGCCCGTAGCAGCATCTTCTTCCCTAGGAATCCCAAAATTGTAAGAACCAAAAAAAAAAAAAAAAAAAAAAAACCACCAGACACCACCATATCATATATTCCCCTGGAGGACAGCATTAAAATTATACCTTATTAAGAACTGCTCTAGTTCTGAATATTTAAATATTACAGATCAAGCTGTGCCCAGAGCCTGTCCTGCTTTCATACCTTTAGGATGCTCAGTCAGCCTCCTCCCCAGAGATGTGTTCTCAGCCCAGAGAGAGGCTCAAACAGCCTCTAGGCCTGATCTAGTCAGCAGTGATCTATTTGAACTTGACCCTGAAATTGACTCTGATCAGGGTCCTTCAGTGAGCAGAATGGGTAGCATTTCTTTTCCAGTATCTCATTCTTTTCACCAGAATTTTGGATGTTTTGTTCATCTTCCAAGCCATCTGAATTGTTGGGCAGATGAGGCTAGTTTTCTGGGGGAACTTGTTTTGTTTCTACTTTAATTTTGAATGGGCAACTTAAAAACCAAACAGCTGAAGCCAGGTTCCACTGGTTTTCTAGGGCAATCATGATATATTATTATTGTTATTATTATTACTTGTTTTTACCAGTCGTCCCTTACCTACTCACATATATAAAAGGAAAGCCATTTGTGATTTAGGAGATTGAAACTCTTTTTTCGTGTGTGTGTATGTGTGTGTGTGTGTGTGTGTGTGTGTGTGTGTGTGTGTGTGTGTGTGTGAGTGAAATGAAGAGACATGGTTGAACATGGAATGGAATTCCTCTGACATGGAATGATCCAGTTGTCACCTCTGTTTCTGTAGTACTGTGTTGGGCTACGGTGGACAAACCCGATTCTCCATAGGTTATCTATTTCTCCTTAGTTCAGTTACTCTTCTTTTCCTTTAGGAACTAGATAGATAGCCCAAGTCTAGATTTTAGTAAAGAAGGTACCGTTACTCATGTATTTTCAGAGTATCTCTAAGTCACAATGTTCTTGTCTGAATATCATTTTAGTTAGAAGCCCCACTTTGTCTGTCTGTCTGTCTCTCTGTCTGTCTGTCTCTCTCTCTCTCACACACACACATATTCTGTGTATGTTTTAATTATCTTTTAAAAATTTTATTCTCTCATATATTATATTCTGACCTCAGTTCCCTTCCCTCTTCTCCCAGTTACTCGGCCACCACCTCTCCTCTTCCCCAGATCCACTCCTCCCTGCTTCCCTTCAGAAAAGGGCAAGGCCTCCCAGTGATAGCAATCAAACATGGCATATTAAGTTGCAATAAGACTAGGTACCTCCCCTCATATTAAGGCTGGATGAGGCAGCCCAATAGAAGGAAAAGGGTCCCAAAAGCAGGCAAAGGAATCAGAAACAGCCCCTACTCCCACAAGAAGACTAAGCTACTTTTATGGCATTAACTTAATGTCTCCTGGGACTTTCTGCAGGAAAGGATTACCCTATTATTCTGTGGTAGTAGGAATATTTTATTGAACTGTTGTTGGAAAGGAGTCTCAAACATTTTCAGAAGTAAAATACATGAAAGGCCCAGGTAGACCACCAGCCATTTCAGCAAAGATTGACAAGAAGATAGGACAGCAGTTTATCCAGGTTAAAGATCTTACAAGTTAGCCAGGCAGTGGTGGCACATGACTTTAATCCCAGCACTCGGGAGGCAGAGGCAGGCAGATCTTTGTGAGTTCGAGACCAGCCTGGTCTACAAGAGCTAGTTCCAGCGCAGACTCCAAAGCCACAGAGAAACCCTGTCTCGAAAACTCAAAAAAAAAAAAAAGCTCTTACAAGTTTTTCTAAGTAAACCCTATTGAGAATGTAATGAAAGTCCCAATGATTCTTACTTAGAAAAAATGCACACTCTTACCCCAGACGTTCACTGTAATTTGAAATGACTTAAAGACACAGCTAGATTCACTAGAAAAATCAAGGCAGATCACCATTGGAATGAAGGCCATTAGTACTTGACAAAAATATACCATTCTAAGTATTCTGCTTTTTCTGTCTTTCTTCTGATTTTTACATGTTTTTTCCTTTAACTTTTCTTCGCTTACCAAATCTTTTAGTTAGGTGCCTGAATCCTCAGCATGCCTTAGTAAAGTTAATGTGCTTGAAGAATTCTAGCTCAGTCATGGACTCCCCTAAGATAAGAATTGAGGGTAGAATAGATAGAATTTTGAACTGTAGGATATTTAATCTAGTTGGCAAAGGGGCAACTGAACCCAGGAAAATCTAGTGTGCCATTCAGCTAGGTCATATTTTGATTAGAATCCAGGCCATCTGAATCCTGGGAGTGTGCTCACTCCATACATCACAGTCCTCCATGAAAGAAAGAAGAGGCAAGGAAAGAAGAATGCTAGCAATCATGGCCAATGAAGGGGTCAAGACAGCTTATTAAATTATAAAAAAGACAGCATTATTAATATAAATAAAAGCAAAATACTACCAGCCTTTTGTAGTTAAGCCTACACACTTACACTTACGATAAAAGAGTATAATGACTGATAAAGATTTGGGGGAAACATGGGTCCATTTCATTAATAAAAAATGCATATTAAAAGCCAAAGCCAATTTTGATCTGATAGGTTGTCAAAAGCCTCAAACAATTACTTATAGTGCCAGTGTTCAAAACAAATTGTTGGTTCCCGGGTGGTTAGCCCCAAAATAATCATACAGAAACTATATTAATCAAATCACTGCACATTAGCTCTAACTTCTTATTGGCTAACTCTTACATATGAATTTAACCCATTTCTATGAATCTGAGTATTGCCATGTGGCAGTGTCTTACCGGCAAAGTTTTGGCACATCTGACTCTGGTGGTGGCTCCATGGCTTCTCTCTGACTCCACCCTTCTTTCTCCCAGCATACAGCCTAGTTTTCCCTGCCTAGTTCTGTTCTTCCCTGCCATAGGCTCAAAGCAGTTTTTTATTCTTTAACCAATAAAAGCAACACGTAGACAGAAGGACCTCCCACACCAACAAATGGCTGCAGTGTAGATCTATTTGGAAAGCAGATTAAAAATATATTATCAACTGATCTAGGGTTTCAGGAATTTTAGTTCTAGGAATCTATTCTTAAGAAACAATTGAAGCAAAGGACATCAAGTTATTTTTGCACTCAAATGTTTTGTCGTAGTAATATTTATAAAAAGTGAAAAGCAGGAACTTGTGTTCATTAATAGAGAGTTGGTGCATATTGTTAATAGAAAGCTTTTAAACAAAATATTATGCATTTTTTTAAAAAAGAGTGCTCATGAAGGCAGGGTGTAATAATCGCAGCTCTTGGGAGGCTGAGTTAGAGTTTGAGGCAACCCTAGCCTCCATAATGAGATCCTTTATCTAATAAACAAACTAGACTAAAATAACACCATGAAGGCATGTATACAGTGTTTTGTTCCATAGCACAGACTAACCTGAAACTAGCAGTACTTCTGCCTCAGCTTCCTGAATGTTGGGACGCTAGTATGCCTGGCAAATTCATTTTCTTAATTTGTGTTTTCCAGATTTTCTACAGTTAGAATTCTGTAATTAGAAAAAAGTAGATGCTTAAGGTTACAGATTTAATACAAGTTTCTTTTTTTTTTAACCTAAAACAAGACATTAAACTACTGAACAGGTTCTTCCTGCAGTCTAAAGATTAGAACTTTGAAAAACCAACCACATGGTGCTAACTATATAGGAAAGAAGTGTCTGGTGTCTGATTGCTGTCAGATGCTCCGAAATGTAAGCTTCTGGGAATGCTTTGCCAAGTTTAGTGCAGTATGTTGGTGAATAGGAGCACAAGAACAAAGCACATTTATCGTTTGTCTTTTCTGTGTGAGGTGCTTTACTAAGTGGGGGTTTCAGTCTTGAAATCCTGAAGAGGTGAGATGAGTCACTGTAGGGGAGTTCATTTTATGGGAAGTTGATAGGTTTTTGTAGCGTCTGTGGAATGATTGTCTTCTGCAGAGTGAAGACAGTTTTAGGCAGGTGGGATCACAAAGTGAATGTTGGCAGTTCCTACTGTGATTAATGTCAGCCCTGTCAAAATTCTGTCATCACGTATGCCAGGTTCATTCAGCTCTTGAAATGAGCCAGCTCTTGAGGATGTTCTTGTACAAATCGAAGCTAATAGTATTTCTCTTTTTTTCCATGGGAGGAATCCCATTCCTTTTTGGCATGTTCATCTCTTGCTCTCTTAACTTCAATGTTATTGGTTGGCATAATTCTAAGTTTTATTGAAAAAGGAACCTCTGCTTTGGTTTGTTGTTTTTTTTTTCCTATTGTACCTCTGAATCAAATTTGTCTATTCTAAAATTGGTCGTTAAACCTTTTTGCCCCACAGCCTCCAAGAGGAGTTCTCTTTAACTGCTACCATCCCCTCCTTACTTGATGAGTTATCCAGTTGTACCTTTTCTTCTCACCACCTGCGCGCCAGTAGTTTTCTGGATAATGCTAAGTTTTTTTTCACACTACTGCTCTCTAATGAGCATTTTTGAACAGCTGTCTTGATAATTCACCACCATGTTCTCTGTGCTGTGGTTGCAAGTTAACTTTTAATGGCTCTCATTCCTGCTGAGCAGACAGATGAAGTACAAGGTACCACGTTTGCCATTTTGATTCCTGGGATTTCAAAAACATGCAAAGTGTGCCTGATGAGCAGAGATCCTGAGAATTGAGAAGAATGGCCCTTTTATGACATCTAACTTAAACTGATTGATTTTAGGAACTTAGGCAAAAGTATTTTTATTAGATATTTTGACTCATAACTGAGAGACAACAATATCTCTTAGGAATTTGTAGATGCAATATTGTATATATGTAATGGTTTGGTTTTAGATTTAGAAATATTTGTCAACATATTAGGACCAGCATGTTGGCAGAAAAATATGTTACCTCAGGTCTTGTCTTGACACCTATTTCAGCTTGATGAAAGTGGACATCGGGAGAGAACAGGCATTTAAGGCAGATGCATAGCTATTGAGCTTCCAGGTCTGAGTCCTAAAGTTTTCATGTGTTCTAGCTGGCCTGTGTAAATTTCAGAAGTACAGTTTCTCCAATATGCAGTACGTCATGATGAGAAGGAGATAGGTAACTGGTGCGGGACAATTGTCTATATCCTGTCAATTATGTTTTAAATAAACACTGATTGGCCAGTAGCCAGGCAGGAAGTATAGGCGGGACAATGAGAACAGGAGTATTCTGGGAAGAAGGAAGCTGTTTCGGCAGTCTTGCCCAGACCAAGGAAGAATCAAGATGTGATCTACCTCTCTGAAAAAGGTACCAAGCCATGTGGCTACCATAGATAAGAATAATGGGTTAATATAAGTTATAAGAGCTAATATGAAGCCTGAGTTAATGGACCAGTCAGTTTATATCTAATGTAGACTCTCTGTGTGATTTTTCTCTGGGACTAAATGGCTGGGGAACCGGACAGACAGAAACCCCAATAAGCAGACCCTCATGTTACAGGTAACTTGTCCACTCTATGCTATTTTTCCCTTTACTCCATCCTAATAATGTTGTTTGGCTTTAAACAGATGAAGTGTACTTAGCACAGTGCATGCAGTTAGCCTTGTTATAACACATCAGCTTCACAAAATGGAAAAATTTAGATCTCAGAAAGAGATGATAGAAAGATGGGCCAGTTGTATTCATAGGAATTTTATTTACAAAAGTTCATTCCCTTGGTCTGGCATAGAGTGCTTGTTTCTTTTAATCCTTATTGAAGAGAAGAGGAAGGGAAGCTTGAGAAGCCTTTGGAACAAAGGTTTTCAAGATGCCTTCCTTGTGGGTGTAATATGGTTGTTGTCTGGTAAAAGTACTGAAGAAACTAAGCAGGTGGCCCACCCAGCTTCAGTTGGATAGCTTTATTCTTATCTCATTTATCATTTAATTTCATTAGAAAAGTGACATTGACTACTTTTAAATAGTGAATAGAAAACATAAGATGTTTAGAGTAAAAAAGCTCAGGAATTCTGAGGCAAAACCCAAAGCAATTTAGCTGATGGTGACTCACCCTTTTGGTCTAACAGTCTCCAGGACTGAATATATTATGGCTCCTCCTTGTAGTTATTTTTGTCACAGACGATGTCAGTATTGTGTTGGAATCACAGATGTACTCTTTCAGTTTTGTTTTTTTGGTAAATACGTTAAGGACATGTTTACTTAGTATTTTAATGCCTACATTTGCAAGGCACTACCAAGGTGGAAAATATAGAGTAGGATAAAGTGGTCTTTCGCCACTTTATCATTTATTGAAAGGTATGCACATGGTTATAATAAGGGATATATATATATATATATATATATATATATATATATATATATATATATTCTTGAGAATGGGGCTCTTGGAGATAAGAGGAGAAAGTGTCCTTGACACTAACAGGAAGATGAATAAACAGTACTTTCAAAAGCCAGAGTGCCTTAAATGATATGACAGAAATAGTGAGCACAGCAAAAAGGCTGCTTAAGGTAAATGCTTGAAGCAGATCATATGAGTGGAAAAGAACAGTTAATTGAAAACAGATTTAAGTCCTAGAAAATGTGAAGCTCAAAAGGTTTTGTGTGTGTGTGTGTGTGTGTGTGTAAATGTATACCCAAACAGACACATGGGAGAGGGGGATTTAGTAATTCTGTCTTTTGTTCAGCACATTTTTATTCAAAGCCCACTATGTGTCACTTTTGTTAGACAAGATAGTGATATCTTCATATTGACCATTTGGATCTCATCACAGCTGTTGTCTTTGCTGGTGAAGCACAGTCTAATGGGGAAGAAAGGTGTTGAGCAAATTTATACGGACCAGATAGAGAGTTAGATGAGGGCACTTAAACTTGTTTCCTCTGCCAGTCAGGCCATCTGTTTATGGTAGCATTTGAATAGTTCAGAGTAGCAAGAAATAGAAGTAGTGACATTCTTTTACGTTCTGATCTAATGGCATGACAATAAAGAAAACTTATGGAGCATGAGGGAAGGTGTTTTAAAATTGTTTTGAACTTCAAAGCAGTTGCCATATTTCAGGTCCAGTACTTCTGTTCTTAACTCTCTTGTCTCTGCTTCTTATCTGGGAGAAGAGACTGTCAAGTTATAATCAGTGAGTAAATACAAACTGACAATTGTCCAGTTTGCAAGCTGGAGTTCTGGCACCTATTAGGCGATATGGTCTTTTTGGAGTGAGTGTGATGTTGTTGGAGGAAGTGTGTCTTTGGAGGTAGGCTTTGAGCTCAGATGCTCAAGCCAGGCCCAGTGGGGCAGTCTCTTCCTGCTGCCTGCAGATCCAGCTTCTTCTACAGCACTATGACTGCCTGTGTGCTACTGTGCTTCTCACCATGATAAGAATGGACTAACACTCTGAAACTGTAAGCCAGTCCCCATAAAATGATTTCCATTATAAGGGTTGCTGTGGTAATGATGTCTGTTCACAGCAGTGGAAACCCTAACTAAGACAGATGTTGTTACCAGGTACTGGAGTATTTCTATGATTAGCCTGACTATTTGAAAAGTAGCTGAATGCTTTAAGTGAAGCTTAATGGGCCATACTAGTAGGAGCATGAAATATAGTGATGTTGAGGGGGATTTGAACTGTGGAGGCTCAAAGGTTTAAGAGGAGAAAAATATTAGTATGTGGCCTGTAGTCCATTCTTGTAATATTTGTAAATCTTGTAATTTGTCCATTCTTGTAATCTTGTAAACAGCTGCTTTCTGCTGTTGTCCAAAAAAAATCTGCCTGAGCTAAATTGAAGAGTTTTGAATTAACAATTTTGGCAGAGGAAGTTTCCAGACAACCTAATATTGACTATGTTGATTCGTTATTAGTAGCCACACTTGTGCGGATTTATAATGAAAAGGAGGAAACTGAGCAAGTAAAAATACAAAATGTACAAATTGAGGAGAAAAGGGAAATAAGGAAGTGGAATGGAGCTCAATCTTGCATTTAAGGAAATAAACAGATTAAAGGAAAGCCTGATGTTAAATGGAATAAAGTAATTGATGACCTGAGGCTAAGATTGTACCCAGCTAAGCAAACAATTTGTGAAAAGGAATTAAAGAAAAGCTTAGGCCCAGGCATGATAGTACACACCTTTATTAATCCCAGCACTCAGGAGGCAGAGGTCTGCAGAACTCAATTCAGGTCAGCCTGGCTTGCAGAGCTAGTTTTAGGACAGCCAAACCCAGCAAGCAGTAGAACTTGACAGCTTCAGCTTCATGGTTCCAGCTTTAAAGTCAAGGATACAAGAAAGCGATTATGTATTCTTCCTCAATGACTAAGGAAAAACACTGAAATCAGGCATGTGTCAGGAATATCCCTGCATAAAGGCCAAGAGAGACCATTGCATGAAGTTGTGAATGTGAAACCTGGATTACCTTGGAGACCCCAAGGTGTTGGATATGCCAGAGTCATGGGGTACCTGCTAAGGAGATCTGCCAACCGGAAGTGGAACCAGTACAAGAGAAAGAAGTTTGTTGCAGTCAACAAAGCTGAATGGAGTTGGAGATCTGAAGAATGCCTTGACATTAGACATAGAGATGCAGAGTTTGTTTTGCTGGTTTTTGGTCTTGCTTTGGTGCAGTATTTTCTTACTATGTGTTCTTTTAGAATAGTACAGTATATCCTGTGCCATTATATGCTGGAAATATGTGATCTGTGTTTTCATTTTGATTTTACAATGGGATTACAGTTAGAGATTCCATGAGTCACAGAAGAGACTTTGAACTTCAGACTTTTAAACAAGTTTGAGACTGTTAATAGACTATAGGAACTTTTGAAGTTGAAGTAATGCATTTCACATTATGATACGGCTACAAGACTATGGTAGCCAGGGAGTGAAATATGAAGGTTTGAATAAAAATGGCCCCATAATCCCATAGGGAGTGGCACTATTAGGAGGTGTAGTCTTGTAGTAGTCTCAGTGTTGTTGGAGGAGATTTTTCACTGGGTGCTTTGAGTTCTCAGATGATCAAGCCAGGCCAGTGACTTACTGTTTATTCCTGTTGCCCATGAATCAAACTGTAGATCTCTCAGTTCCTTCTCTAGCACCATGTCTGCTAGCATGCTATCGTGCTTCCCGCCATGCTGATAATGGACCAAATTTCTGAATTGTAAACCAGTCCCAATTAAATGTTTTCCTTTATAAGAGTTGCTGTGGTCATAGTATCTCTTCACAGCAAAAACAACAACAACAACAAACTAAGGCAGCTGTGAAAGACTTTGAAGACTGGTGATGTAACTCAGTGATAGCTCTTGCCTAGCATGGACAAGGTCCTGGGTTCAGTCCCTAGCACCAAGAGAAGGGAGGGAAGAGAGGTGGGAAGAAGGAAAATATTCAGGTTCCTGTGTTTGAGTTGGAAGTTTGGCAGAATATATCAAGCACTAAACTTTGAAGGTTGAAATTATATTTTTATTGAACTTTTCTTTTATCTAAGCCTGTTCAAATCATGTGCTATGTTTTTTCCTTTTTTAATTAAAATTTAAATAATGGAGACATTATTTAAAATGTATATTTCATTTAGACTCATGATTGGAATAATACAATACAGTTTAGACTGACATTTTAATCATTTCAATTAAAAGGAAAATCTTTTAGCATATGCCAGAGATGCCGTGGGTGTTCTACAAGAATCAGTGCTGTTGGTATATTAAATGTATTTCTTCTAAGAATAATTTTGGAATATACAAACACTCCCACAGATTTAACACTTTTGTTACATTATGACTAACAAGGAAATAAAATGTTGTTGAAATTTAAATATTAGGCAATTAGAAAGCTGTTTTGAATTTTGCCCCAAATACTCATATTTTACTTGTCAAATATTCAGAGGATGTATAATTTAAAATAACCTAACCTAACCTCGTCATTATGGCTAGACTCATGAGACTCATGAGTTGTCCTGAAAAAGACTCTCATCGCTGTGTAAGGTCCCTTATGCTCATAGCCAGGAAGGGTTGCTTTCCTTCAGTTCAAGGGTTCCTTTCTCGAAGGTATTATTCATTGACTTATTTAACTGGATACTCTACTGTTTTGTTTTTATTTTTTAAGTGCACAACTACAGGGGTAACCTAGCTAAACTCCTAGTAATGGGGGATATGGAGCATGAACCAGCCATCTCTTGTAACCAGACAAGACTTCCAGTGGAGGGATTGGGACATCAACCCAGCCACAAGTTGTGCTGGTGTAAAGGTGGTGCAGAAATTGTGGGAGTGGCCAGAGGGAGCTCATCCCTGACAAGGAGAGACAGGATAGCCCTAATACTCAGGAAAGAACCAAACACGAATGTCGCAAAAAAATAAATAAATAAAAAAAACCAAAAAAAAAAAAAAACATCATGATTTTGGTCTTTTGTTTTTCGAGACAGCATTTCTCTGTGTAACAACCCTCACTGTCCTAGAATTAGCTCTGTAGTCCAGGCTGGCCTCAAACTCACAGGGATTTGCCTGGCCGCGATGAAATGATTCCTAATGATATTCTGCTATACTCATACTAGACAGGAGCCTAGCATAATTATCATGAGAGGCTTTATCCAGCAGCTGATGGAAACAGATGTAGAGACTCAAAGCCAAACATTAGATGGAGCTCAGGGAATCCTGCAGAAGAGAGGGAGGAAAGATGGTAGGAGCGAGGGGATCAAGTATACCACAAAAACCTCCCATCAAACGAACTAACCTGGCCTCACAGGGGCTCACAGAGACTGAAGCAACAATCAGAGAGCCTGCACGTGACTGACCTACGTCCTCTGCATATATGTTATGGTTGTGTAGCTTGGTGTTCTTATGGGACTCCCAACAGTGTGAGTAGGGGGCTCTCTCTGACTTTCTTGCCTGCTTTCGGGACCCTTTTCCTCCTACTGGGTTGTCTTGACCAGCCTTGATATGAGGGGAGGTACCTAGGCTATTTGTAACTTGATAAGGCAATGTTTGGCATTCCTGAAAGGCTTGCCCTTTTCTGAAGGGAAGCTAGAGGAGGAGTAGATGGAAGAAGTGGGGGTGGCTGGGAGGAGAAGAGGGAGAGGAAACTGTAGTTGGTATGTAATACATAAGAGAAGAATAGATTTTTAAAAAATCTGCAGAAGAACTCAACCCTGATTTTGCTGTATTGTGGTCTTCATTGTGGACAGTAGGGTAGCAACACATTAGTACTACACATGTATTTGCAAAGTCACTATAAATATGTATAAGGAAAGAAGAGATTTTAATAAATAGCGTTTACAAAACATAATTTGAAAAATTAGCCATAAAATATACCTGGATTTAACATGTAGAAAGACAATTTAAGAATTTTTCTCAAAAATTCTTTGTTTGTTTATTCATCCATTTATTTATTTACCTATTTATTTATTTTAAATCTCAGCTGGCAGTTTTCTCTTCCTCCTCTCCTTCCAGCCCCTCCTCCATACCCCCAATCCACTCCTCCATTTCTGTTTAGGAAGGGCAGGTCTCTCATGAGTATTACCAAAACATGGTATATCATGCAGTAAGACTTATTACATGGACTTCCCATGTATTAAGGCTAAGTGAGGCGACCCAGTATTAGGAAATAGGGTCCCAAAAGCCAGTAAAAGAGTTGGAGACAGCCCCTGTTTCCACTGTTAGGATTCCCACGAGAGGACCAAGCTATACAACTGTAGCATATATGCAAAATTGCTATTCAGCTGGCTCTTCCTGGTTCATAAAATTGTTATTTCAAATAGGTTTCTCATGATGATCAAGAACCAGTGTAGAGTTGTAATTTTTAGTTTGTTTAAGTAACAATAAAATAATAACTATATTAATAATAATTATTAATTATATAATTATTCTATTATTTGTTATTGTATTATTATCATTATTATTATTCTGTTTTTTTTTTCTGTGACAGGATCTCATTCTGTATAGAACTGGCTGTCCAGAACTCATTCTGTAGACCAGGCCGACTTTGAACTCTCAGAGATCCACATCCCTCTTCTGGGATGAAAGGCATTTGACAGTGTGCCTGGCTAGCTTTTATATAATAAGAATCATTTCTATACACCTGCCTCATGGTGCCCTCCAGAGCTTGATGGTAAGATCCTATTGCTCAAGACAGCACATTTCTGAGTCATAAAACATGGAGATTTTAAGCTGGTACCGACCTGGACTCTTCTTCCCTATTGGCTAGCTTTCACGGTGGTGGAAGGTGCTATGCATGCTACCAGGGAAGAAAGTAATAACCAATCCTACTCAGCTTGGAACCAGGCCAACTACAATAATATTCATCTTGGAAAGAGAGATGCCATGATATAATAGTCCCATGAATGCCCTATATCTTATTATTTCTTGATTATAAAATTAAAGCCTTTTTTGTGGCACAGTGATGCAAAATGAAATTTAATGCCCTCCACCCAGTGCCAAACACTACAGATTACATTTGAAGTCATATATTTATTTTGGTTTGAATTTATTAATTATTAAATTTACTGTTTTTTATTTTTATTAAAAATTATTAAATTTATTATGATTTTAAAAATAACTGAAGCTTTTATAATCATCAGTTTTAACTTTTTATGCAGAAACAGATACTCACTAGTTTTATGCATTTTGTTTGTAGCTGATTAAAAATAAAAATAACAATGTCTATTCAAGTTAAAACATCAACGAGAACTCTGCATTTCCAGAATTTTAATTTTCTTTCAGAGACAGGAAAAATGTATAGTCTAGATGTGTATCCTCTCAAAATCTTTCAGCCTGGAGTTTTAAAAAGCTGAATAAGCCACAGCCCTACCTTCAAGGACTTTATTGACCTCTGGGAAAAACAGATCAATATATTAAACAGATGATGGTGCTGTGGCAGAGAAAAGTGGCCTCTGCCCAACTTCAGGTGCAGATGAAGAACTTGCTTGAGAAATAATGCTGGGAAGAGGCTCCAGGTGAGCTAGCTGAGGAAGGAGCAGCAAGAGCAGACCTACCTTCTTGGTCATAGTGGCTGGTTTGCCATTACCTTTCCCCAAGGTGACATTGAGAAGAGACTGCATAAGGCAGCTCTATGCCTATGCAGTGGTAGTGATAGACTGAAGACTCCTTTAAGAACTCTGTAGCAAAGACTAAGAAATGTATCTAAGTTTCCTTCATCTAAACTTTAAAACTCTGACAGTGTTTCATACTCTTTATGGAAAAATGCTACATGAAGACTTGAAGTCATGTGCTTTATGTCATGTAGTTTCAGAAACAGACACCAAAATTAATATGGCATTGATTATAAGGTAGATTTGTATCTCTATGTAATGGCTATTCAAAATGAAAAGGGTTTTATGGAGACTTCTCCTTAAGAACCTGAATGGTCTTAACTAATAAGGCACAAACCCATGGTTTATTAGGGTCCATGTTGAGCTTATTGATTTGCACTTTCCAACATTGCCCATTACCTCTCTCCACTTATTGCAAATTGACTTATTTATTTATTATTTTAGAAGACAGAACTAATGAAGTGAGCCTGAAAAAGGTTAAGAATAAGCTCACCCTTATGAAAGTACATAGAACATCAGCTAGGACAAATACAAACCAAGAGTGATGAGGCAGGCCTGTAATGCCAGAGCTCGGAAGGTAGAGACAGGAGTCAGACTAAAAGCCAGCTTGAGTTACATAGTGAGTGCCCACCCCCATCCCCCAACCCCCCAAACAAACCAAGGTTTCAGGTTGTAGTTTCAAGATGTTGTTCCCTGTCCAGCATGTGCAGGGGGTCAGGTTCAGTCACCAACACCCCAAAGCAAAATAAAACAGAAACAGAAAAACAGACAGTTGTGAAAGTACAAAGTCACACAAGCCTCATGACTTCTCATTCCTGGAGACTGCCTGTCTTGATCCGTCATCATGATTTCTCAAACATTATTTACAGTATTTCTCTAACCACAGTCTTAATATTGTCTGTTGGCAGAGAAAAAGAAAACCTAGCAACTAGATTTTTAAAATTTTTAATCAGTGAGGGAACTACTTGTAGATACATTATCGTCTGATAACTTGCATGGGCAGCTACTTCATAGTCTTTTTTTTTATTGTTAAAAGAAAAATTTACATTTACTTACTTCATAGTCTTATTTTGATTTCTTTGACGAGTCATGAAATAGTTAAAATGTTCTTTGAATGTCTGTCTATAGTTCAAATGCGGAACTTCTGTTACTGTGTGTACCTAGAACAAAACCAAAAACAAGACCAGTGCTCCAGCTTGATTCTGCTGGAAGAATCCCCGATTTTATCCCCTGTTCAGCATCAGATGCCAGCAGAAGGGTGGGATTTCTGTAGACATATGTTTTGGTTTCCCCTTCAGATACTTAGTACAATTTCCCTTTTTCTATGTTCCCATTCTTACCAAGTATTGTATCTTCCTACATTCCCTTCAAACTATAAAATGCAGTGTTAAAATTTTGTGTTTTAAGAAGCCTGTTATCTTACTAAAAACTGAATAGAAAAACAATAAAGTATGTTTATGAGCATCATTTTATGATTATTGTTGCTAATGTTGACAGATGTATAAACTATACCATCACTTTTTGTTCCTTATCATATGTAGAGAGCCTCTAGAACAGTGTGTATCAATCTAGGTATACGTAAATTACCATTTTATTTATGGCTCAAATAATTAGACCATCTTGAAATGTTAAATAATATTTCTGGAAAGTCATATTGCTATATTTATTTGCATTTTTGGATGTTTTTAATTTTTTATGCTTTTGTTACATTGTTACTAGCATTTATTTTTAATAAGCTGTATCTTATTGTTATGTAACTTCTGTAGAAAGTGTGGGATTTTTAACTGTTCTTTATTTTCTCTAACAGAATCCTTTTATAATTTTTTTCTGTTTCTTCAGATGTCTTTTCATTTTCTTTTTCGACCATCTCTTAAAAGATGTTTGCCATATCAGGATTTTTCTTATCCTAGTCCATATTTTTCTTTTCTCAACAGATTATGTGTTAATAAAGGCCAGGGGAAAAAAGGCAAATCCTGAGGGCTCACTGGGTAGCCATTGTAGCTAAAGTGGTAAGAGCCAAGTTCATTGAGAGATCCTGTCTAAAAACATAAGAAGGAGAGCAATAAAAGACAGAAGACTGCTGCCTGCATATACATGCTAGTTTAACATACATACACAAATGAATTGTGTCTTTTCCTCCTCGGAATTATTTCTGAGTCACATTTGAGTTTTAGAGGGTGCCAGCCCTGCCCTTTCTTTGAGCTTAGAACAAATAGGATTATATAAATAAGAGTATAAATACTAAAGTCAGTCTGTACTAATGAAAAATACTGGCTCTCTTGCTAGTAAAGGTGTTCGGTGATCCCATTGTGGCACCTTTGTTAGTCATCAGGCTTTCTACTAACTTCTCTCCAAACCCTGCCTTTTAGAACCATACCCAAGAATTTTCCAAGGAAAGCACACTGAGACTTTTATAACCCCACAGTGGCTGTGTACAGAGAGTCTTCCAAACTTAGGCTCATCACATAGAAGCAGGGAGAGCAAATTGCTGAGTATGCATCTGAAAGATCCTTTGAGGGTTCATTTATTAATGGGTAAATATTAAACCTTTATAATGTCTGGGCCATTAGGTACTGAGTAGCTACTGAAGGTTCTTTTAGGCAGGTCTACTTTTAGGCAGTCCTTTAGACTCACCAGAAAACAGATTGTTTATCTCATAAACTATAGCAGAATCTTTTCTAGCAGACAGAAACAGAAAGTGAAAGGATTTCTTATACTGTAACCCTTCTCCCAGCGTTACATGAGAAAGATCCCAAGGACTGTGGTGAACCTGAATCTGAATGTACAGAGAAGCCAACCAGAGCAATCTTAGAAAAGGGGACATTTTAAAAAGTTTGCTTGTGTTTAAGAATAAAGTACAAAAGATTTGTTCATAATTCTGTTTTATTTATACTACTGAACTTCAGATTTTAGACTGTTTAGGACCTCACCTGACTTATTTCCAATGAGAATCTGTCAGATGTCAGATACTCATGTCCATCAAGTTGCTCAGAAAGTCTATTTGAAGGTAGGTGAGGTGGCTGCATCTGAAGGCAAAGCGGATGTTCTAGAGAGCTCAGCCACCAGGTCTTAAGGTGGTGTTGCTGGTGACAGAGACCCTGTGAACTTATTCTGTCAACTATTTTCTTGATGCTCGCATTTGTTGTTTCTGCCACTCCTGTGTTACAGTTTAGTAACGTGGTTATTAAAATATAGAAGATTTGATTAGTACAACTGTACTAAAAGTTTATACAATTCATAAAGACAGCTGAAATAAAAGTCAATAAATATATGCTGAATTCTTTACATTGTGATTCAAAGGGCTAAGTGGATTTCTGTAGCAGGTGCCTTTCAATTTGAATGTACATGATACTCATCATGCAGGTTGGGCTATTGTCCTATTGTCCCAGAAATTGATACAATTGTTCACTTTTGAAGGTATTCCAGGAGGTTCTTCAGAAGACTAGTAGGCTGTCTTAAGAGAAGCATCTTGGTATTGCGGAAGCAGTGGTCAGGTTTATGCTGGGGTACTTGTACCAGAAGAGAAGAAATACTCTTGAGTAGCAAAAGTAGTGGCAGTTGTACCATGGAGATGTGCTGATGTTGAGTGTGGTAGAAGGATCCACATAGTTAGGAATACTCAGTTCTACCAGGGAACTGAGGATGAATTCAAATCCAGCCATTTATGTGATTTTCCCCCCCTATCTTTTGTATATAGCAAAGGAACTACTGTTTTCTGTAAAACTAGCTTTTACAGAAAGCTAGTTATGGGTTATTTATGTTTTGCATTTGCCTTCTGTAGAACCTTGAACATTAAATATTTCATGTTAATTACAAAATTCTTGTAATGAGCCTCTGACAGAGCTTACTGTACTCTTTGATATGCTGTGGTTGTAGTTATTGTATACTGGAAAAACTAGTAAAACTAACGGTACATGCTTACAGGTCTCTTGTTTGTTTCCTGGGTTTCTTTTTGTTTCCTGTCTTCCTCAGTCCTGGCTGGATAATTGCTCCTTTTTCTCACTGTATCGCATACCTGAAAATTTGACTACTTTATCATTGCCTTTAGGGATATCTAAGTATTTAAAAAGAATGAGTTGGATAATCTGAGGTCATTGATGGCCAAAGTCTGTACCACTGGTACCATCATATAGTTATCAGTAACACTCTCTGCCCCTCACTATACTAAATTACTTTCAGACCTTGAAATTCTCAGTTTTGATCTTATGGGGCATCTTTGTCATTGACCTTGTAGCATCATTGTTGATGGGTATTTTGAATTTAATGTGAACATTTTAAATGTGAGCATTTTGAAGTCCTTCCATGTGAGGTATGCTCTGGTAAGCACTATTAACATCTTTATTTTGTATGAGATTTTTGCATTTCTCTATGTTAATGTTGTTATACTTTAGAGCTGTTGAAAGTTTAGACTGTTAAGTTTACTCTTGTATAATGTGTTTAAAATGGTGTGAATTTCTGGGTTACTAGCTTATGTCCAGGTACCCACATACAAACTACTTGTGAAATCTCTGAAGTGGGTGATAGCTCCATGGTAATGTAACCACTGTGCAAGAGTGAGGACCTGAGTTCAATCCCTGTCACCCATACCAAAAAGTCATATGTAACAGTATGGCTTTGCAGTCCCAGTGCTGGGGAGGAAAACTCCCAAGTTCTGAGTGCTTTATGAATGCTCGTCGAGTGACAATGTTTGAGTCTTTTGTAGGAATATGTAACTTGGAGTTGTTTTGATTTGCATTTCCCTGATAGCTAGGAAGTTGAACATGTCCTTAAGTATCTTTTGGCCATTTGAAATTCTTCTGTTGAGAATTCCATGTTTAGTTCAGTGCTCTATTTTTTAAATTGGGTTATTTTAGAATTTTAATGTCTAATCTCATGAGTTCTTTATATATTTTGGAGATTAGTACTTTGTCTGATGTGGGGTTGGGGAAGATCTTTTCCCATTCTGTAGGCTGCCTTTTTGTCTTATTGACTGTGTCCTTTGCTTTACAGAAGCTTCTCAGTTTCAAGAAGTCCCATTTATTTGTTGTTGCTCTTAGTGTCTGTGCTACTGGGGTTATATTTAGGAAGTGGTCTCCTGTGCCCATCCATTGCAGGCTACTTCCCACTTTCTCTTCTATCAGGTTCAGTGTGGTCGGGTTTATATTGATGTCTTTAATCCATTTAGACTTGAGTTTTGTGCATGTCGATAGATATGAATCTATTTTCATTCTTCTACATGTTGACATCCAGTTATGCCAGCACCATTTGTTGAAATGCTTTCTTTTTTCCATTGTATAATTTTAGCTTCTTTGTCAAAAATCAGGTGTTCATAGGTATGTGGATTAATATCCGGGTCTTCAATTTGATTCCATTGGTCAACATCTCTGTTTTTATGCCAATACCAAGCTGTTTTCATTACTGTAGCTCTGTAATAGAGTTTGAAGTCAGGGATGGTAATGCCTCCGGAAGTACCTTTATTGTATAGGATTGTTTTGGCTACCCTGGGTTTTTTGTTCTTCCATATGAAGTTGATTATTGTTCTTTCAAGGTCTGTGAAGAATTGTGTTGGGATTTTGATGGGGATTGCATTGAATCTATATATTGCTTTTGGTAGGATTGCACTTGTCAGAATGGCTAAGATCAAATAATGATAGCGTATGCTGGAGAGGATGTGGAATAAGGGGAACATTCATCCATTGCTCATGGGAATGCAAACTTGTGTAACCCCTTTGGAAATCAGTGTGGCAGTTTCTCAGAAAGCTGGGAATCAACCTACCTCAGTATCCAGCAGTATTACTCTTGGGCATATACCCAAAAGATGCTCAATCATACTACAAAAGCATTTGTTCAACTATGTTCATAGCAGCATTATTTGTAATAGCCAGAACCTGGAAACAACCTAGGTGTGCCTCAGTTGAAGAATGGATAAAGAAAGTGTGGCACATCTACACATTAGAGTACTACTCAGCGGTAAAAAACAATGACATCTTGAATTTTGCATGCAAATAGATGGAATCAGAAAACTATCCTGAGTGAGGTAACCCAGACCCCCAAAAATGAATACGATATGTACTCACTTATAAGTGGATACTAGCCATAAACAAAGGACATGGAACCTATAGTTGATGATCCTAGAGAAGCTAAGTAATAAGATAAACCCAAAGAAAAACATATATAGACAAGATTGCCTGACAAAATTTGGTAGCATTGGTGCGGGGGATAGAAGGAAGAGGAGAGAGAAGGATAATTTCCTCACTTCTCTTTTTTTTGCTAGTCAATTTTTCTTGGAAACTGAAATAGGTGCTCTCGTATTTACTATTTCATTTTCTCAGTTCCAACATAAATTTTCTGTAGCCTTTGCCTTCCCCTGTCTTTTTTTTTTTTAATCATGATTCATAACCACTCTTAGATAATTACCGAACTACCTCTTTTCTTTAGATGGATTAGAAAGAATAGCCACTGTTACTTAACTGTTGTAGGCAATTACACTTTAGTACTTCTAAGAGTGCTGATACCATTGTGATATCACATTAGCATTGTGCAATACACATGTATCATACCATAGTGCTCAGCTCTGTGTAATCTTACCTCTTTTTTAAACTTATTTTTGTTTTAAAAAACTTTATTATAATGAACTTCCAGATTAAAAAAAAAAAAAACCAACAACACAGTGAGATTAATTGCCCCGTTACCTCTTGACACAAATGATATATTTTCTTTGCCATGACTGCCACCCAGCATATTTGAAGATGGTCTGTGATATTCAGGGTCCAGGGATATGTTATCAGAATTAGTAAGCCACAGTTCATGCACTGGCTGCTGTAGAGATTGGTGACTTTTCTATCCTGGCCACAGCTCTGGTTTCTGTATCATTCACTGGATCCCTGAATATTTGTTTGCAGACAAAGCTAGCATCAGATAAAATAACAAAAAAGTTCTGTCTTCTTCTAATTTTAATACATCCATTAATTTTTCCCAAATGATGATTTCTGAGAGTTGAAATAAAATATGTTGTGTTATTCTCTAGAAGTGAGGATTATTCAGTGTTTTATTGCTCTTGTACCTCTGCTTAGGATTATTTTTAAAATGTCAAGTACGTATACTATACAACACAGTTAAATGTAGATATAAATCCACAGGGTTGATATTATTTCCAATATTTTTGCTTGTTTTACTAAGATTACAACAATATAGGGGAATGTTGTTGGATATCGATAAATAGCAGACTGACTAAAGAAGAAAAACTAACTTTAAAAAAATATGCGTGGTGTCTGTCTCAGAATAGTTTGGGATAGCAAGCATGCAGGAGTTATATCCATGCTACCCTGTCGCAGAGCAAAGCATTGCAGTGCTCTGGAGGCCGTCTTCTAAACAGAGTTGGTGCTTTAGTTCACTCATTGCACTAGTGACCTTTCCACCTAGAAGATTTATGTGTCTGGGAATAAATCCTAGTGGTGAAATTGAGACCTAAAGGAGAGGTGGTGCATAATTACATATGGAAAGACCTGTAATAAAATACTCCTCTAATGGATTAACATCCTTTTAAAAGGAACACACTCCTGAAGGTAAGACTGTTTCTTCCCTCTCCTTTGACCTTCATCTACACCAGATTCTTTCCATATTTCCTTCTGGGTGTTCCTTTCAAGGCCATGACTCTTAAGAACACTGTTTTGTTTTTCCTGGGACTGCATTTGCATGCATGCTTCTTCTGTTTCACTGCCTCATTAATCCTTGTAGCTCGCTCCTGCTTGTTCTTCACTGAGCCCTTGGTGCAGAGTCCTCACTTGGCTTCACTCAAGCCACAAGTGTTTTCTTTCTGCCCTTAGTTTCTGTGGCACTCACGACTGCCTGGCTCTTTTGAGACTGAATATCTTTTGTCTCAAATGTTCATGTCTCAGTTTAAAACTTAAGTTTTAATTACTGCATCAAGTGTGTGGCTACCTTTTTAATTTTCACAGCTCTTATTTTAATGTAGTATTGTCTTACATATGGGGTATGATTTTTGAGTGCAGTCATAACTAGAACTAGAGAGCAAGAGGTGTACTGGAAAAAGGCATGGGTGAATACGACTGTAAGATTGCTGTTTTTAATTACATAAGGCAAACATATTGTTCTGACAGTAAGGTAATGACTAACTTAAGCAGTCTCTTCTAAAAGGTTTGGGTACCGCAGCAGTGGGAATCTTAAGCTGTTGAAGTTTTTGAAACTTCCAGTAAAAAGTTTATCTCTTTTCACCTAGGTTATTAATTTTGTCAACCGAATCAATCAGTTGGCAGAGTCACTGTTTATTGAGAAACTTTATTGTCTGGCATTTGTTTGGTAATACTTGGTGGGGAGAAACTTTCTTTATCAATGTATTTAAAAGTTAGTTAACTTTTTGTCCTTGTTCATTTGGTGAATAACATTTTTGTCAGTGTCTGCTCTATGCCAGAATAGTCAACATGAGTTTGAGGGATTGATGTTCTACCTGTAAAGACAGACAGACATTCAAGTAAGTGCAATGGTATAGGTGTCATAATGAAAATAGAGCACAGTGAACAGATCAGTGATCATGGCCCTTACCGTTGAAAAGTATGAGTTGGGCTGGCAAGAAGGCTCAGTGAGTAAAGTACTTGATGTCCTCATTTCTTTTTTTTTTTTAAATCATTTTATTTTAAATTCTGGGTATGTGTTCTTGTGGGACTGTGTATGCATAAATGCAAGTGTCTAAGGAGGCCAGAGACATTGGATCCCATGGAACAACTGAAGTTAGAGACAGTTGTGAGCTGTCTAATATGGGTGCAAGAAATGAAACTCAGCGAAAAACCAAAAAAAAAAAAAAAAAGCCGGGCGGTGGTGGCGCACGCCTTTAATCCCAGCACTCGGGAGGCAGAGGCAGGCGGATCTCTGTGAGTTCGAGACCAGCCTGGTCTACAAGAGCTAGTTCCAGGAAAGGCTTCAAAGCCGCAGAGAAACCCTGTCTCGAAAAACCCAAAAAAAAAAAAAAAAAGAAATGAAACTCAGGCATTCTGGAAGAACAGTATAAACTGTTAACCTCCAAGCTACCTCACCAGTCCTGATGTCCTAAGTTTAATCCTAAGAATTAGTGAGAAAAAACAAAAAACCAGATGTGGTATGCAGAGACAGGAAGATAATAGGGATTTGTAGGTGGTTTGCTGGTCAGCTGTTCTGGACACCTTGGTGACATCCAGACCAGTGAAAGACCTGGTTGCTAAAGAAAAAAAAATATGTAGAGGTAGACCTCTCCAGAGTAACAACTGGAGCTGTCCTCTGGCCTCCACATGCATGGGCATATAGGTGGACCTACATACACATACCCCCATATATGTGTACATGAACACATGCCACGACAGCCTTTAAATGTTTCAATGAATTCCTCATATATTACATAAGAATTGAAAACACCTGATAGTTAAAGGTTTCCATACTGTTTAACAACATAACAGCAAAACCAAAAATGTTTTAATTTTATCCTGCTGGAAATTGTTACCATGAGAAGTAGTTAGTAGTTTTCCTTTTCACTCCCTTAGTCTCAGATTGTCCCCAAATGTGTCCACACTCTACCAGAATATGCTGCCCAGCCCTGTTTTGTTTTGTGTTTGTTATTGCTGTTGTGCTTTATTTGTTTATTTATGCTGTGTGTTCCTTTAAGTGGATATGTGTGAGTGTGAATATGTTCATAGAGGACGGAAGAGGACATCTAGTGCCCTCTCTGTCATTTTGTTCCTCTTCCTCTGAGGCAGGGTCTCTCCCTGATCTCATGCTGTCTCGGGTGGCTAGAAGATAGGCTCTCCTGTAGGAGCTGTGCTTACAGGCAAGTGCAGGATACCCAGTTTTTTATGTAGGTGCTCTTATTTTCAACTGCAAGCAATGTTAACTGCTGAGCCATCTCTCCAGCATTCTGTTCTGTTTTGAATCATAATCTCCCGTTTCCAGTGTTCTTGAGTTTCATTTCCTGTTAGTGTAGCTATTCCTCTTGAGCCTTCTAAACATATACTAATGAAAATAATGGCTTTTTAAAATTATTTTTCTTATTTTTGAGATGTTATATATTCCCCCCTTTCCTTCCTCCAAAGCCTCCAATATGCCTCTCCTTGCTCTTATTTCTTTATGTGACAAATTGAATTAATCAAGGAATTAATATTTTTAGACTTCCATTTACATGACATTTTTGTTTTGTTTTGTTGTTGGTTGTTTATATGCATATTCTCTTTGCTTTTACAGTTAGTGCCCTGGAAAAGTTCAAATAGGATTTTACTAGAGCTTCATTGAGTTTGTTGGAAGCGATTAGAAGCTAGGATCAGTAAGAGGAAGAACTTTTAAGGAAAAAGAATAGACGTAGGATCATTTTCTTACTTAAACTCTAGAAATACAGTTTTATTAAAGTAGCAATGCAAATCTTTTAAGATCTTATTTAAGGTTAATTGGTCTTAGCAGAATTTGAGAGGGATATTATCAAGTTCTGGATAGTTTTGTATTTAATGTCAGCAAGAGCTTAGATAAGCCCCAGCACTCCACTCTCTGTTAATTAATTAGCAGTAAAGTGAACCAGATACTTCCTCAACAGCAGGCCACAGGATCACAAAGCAGGAAGATGAACTAGAAAACAGTCTTGCAACATGAAGGACTATGTTCAGGTGCCTGCAGCCGAGCTGGAGAAACCTTATGAATTTACTTCGCCAGGGGAGTCATCCACATGTCTTTACCTGAGTAGGTCAAGTGATTTTATCTTACATGTTCTTGCCATGTTTAAAAATACAGTATTCTCTTATTTGAATATTTAGAATAATTGTTTCTGTAATTTTTATTGACACAGTTGCTTTTTTTTAACTAGATATTGCCATTTATGTAATTGAGTAAGTTGAAGTTTTTGTGATAATTTTCTATGTCTTCTTTATGTGTGTGTGTGTGTGTTCTCATCTATATAAATAGAGAGTGCTTTGTTTGGAGCTTCTCTGAGGATGTCTTGATGATTATTCATTCCCTAAAGTGGCAGTGCATTCTCCACCTGTGAGGTATACAGATCACTGCAGTAAAATCTGTAGACAGCTGACACATTTCATTTTCAAATCAGTACTTGAATTAGTGTGGCAGTTTCTGTTTGACACTGTCAGGTCTGGGTTGGGATTCCAGTGCCCTCCACTCTTAAGAGGTCTGCATTTTGAGGCAGGTCAGCTGCTATGAGCCTTGGTAGAGAAGTGAGTGGTCATGTTGTCCAGGTCGTGTTTGGAACATAGCAGTAACCCCTCTTTGTTCCTACTCGTTATTGAAAGTTGTCAACCCTATATGTCATATGCTGGTGATTAATTTACAGCAAAGGCATCACACTGTTGCCATTGTTGTTCAATGACTCTCCATCTCCTCCTCTTACCTTTATTGTGAAACTACTTTCACTTCATCACTAATAATAGTGACCATTTTCTTAAATGTTCCCTTACTGAGAGCTTGATATACAGTTTAATTAAATAATCAACTAATATAAGTTACAGTTATGATCAAGTCATCTTTATACAAGGAGAGAACTTAGGTGTAGTTAGATAAGTCACTGTGTGGCTGGTCATGGTTTTTTTGCACTTTTCCCTTTTTCTCATTTACAGTCATAGTAGTTTAGGCTTCCCAAAAGCGAGGGTCAGGATTATTATTCACAGCCCAAATTCAAATTTACCTTTCTTTCTCTCTCACTATCAGAAAGTGCCCCATAAGCAAAGTTAGCTTGCTGAGAATCTCACAGGTAATACTACAATAAGTAGGATACTTAAGACACTAAAACCTGTGTGCAGCTCCATTGCTAGTGACAAGTTGAGTTCACTGTGTCTGATTTCCATTAGAACTGGTAAAGTGTGTGCCTCAGTCTTCTCACCAGATTGTTGGCTTCATCATCATCATAGACCCTCAGTGTCTGGCGTTGACATGGTGCACATTAGATTTTACTTTGTTTATTAGAAAAGAATTTTTGCTTTGCCCTAATTTTGCTGTCTGTACCCTCTCTTTCCAGTACTCAAATGATTTTATTGTTTTGGGGTTCAAGTATTATTCAAATATTTTTTATGTTAATCTAAAATTTAGCTTTGTAGTATTTGGAATTTTTTATTAGAAAAACCTTTAGAACAGTGAATGACATTCGCTATTATCAAATATACCAAGTAGTTTGTATTGCTGAACTGTTTTTAATGACAGTTTATAATTCCTTAAAGGATACATTTCTTACATTTTTTTTTGTATCTGTGGTGTAGGGAAGAGCCCAGAGTTTTAATTTTAGAAAGTGAATTCATCCAGCCTTTACTGTTGACCAAGTTACTGGTTTCTTTTGCTACAGAATTTTTAACTTTAAAATTTTTATGTTTTATTTTAAGTATATCTGTTTGCCTACATGTATGTCTGCGCCTTATGTGCATGCCCAGTACCCATGGAGACAAGAAGAGGATGTTGTTTCCCTAGGACTGGAGTGTTACATACACAGTGCTTTCTGATTGTGAAGGATAAGAGACAGTCATCTTCAGATGATCAACAGCTCTAGACTGTTTCATCATTGCTTTGATGGTCTCACTTTATTGCAGACCTAAACTCAAGCTTTATACTGATTTTTTTTTTTGACCTGTTCTGAATTGGCAATTGGTAAATAGCACATACCTCATAAAGAATTTGAGATAAGCTGGTCGGTGGTGGTGCATGCCTTTAATCCCAGTACTTGGGAGGCAGAGGCAGGCAGATCTCTGTGAGTTTGAGGCCAGCCTGGTCTGCAGAGTGAGTTTCAAGGACAGGCTTCAACCAAAAAAAAAAAAAAGAAAGAAAGAAAGAAAGAAAGAAAGTAAAATTGCAAAGGTTCTGCTTACTAAGTAACTTTTCTTCTATTTCAAGTGTTCTCCTGTATCTTGCTATGGTTTCTAAACCCAAGTAAATGCACAGTGACGTAGACTTCCCACCTCAACTCATAAATCAGGGGAATTCTTTTATCTCAGGGCCACTATTCTTAGGACGTTATTGGTATTCAGGGTAAGAGAACTGATTGATCTATCCAATTCATAGTTCTTTCCAAGTAGCTGAAGTGGCTTGACCCAGGACATGTATCTATTCATAGAAGAATTGGAATGAAGTCCCCTATGTCATTTAGGCCTTTTTCTGTTTACTAGTCTTGTTTTTTTGAAAGGTTTATAAGACAAACGTATTGTTTATTTGTTACAGATTCTCCAGTCTTTGCTTCATTTGCTTCGTAGTTTTAAAGTTCATCTATTTTTGACATATTTTCACTGTCTAGAATATATCCATTTAAAAATTAAACTATTTTAGAATATGCTAAGTTTGTAAAGTATAAAGAATGGTTAGTAACAGGGAGGGTATAGGTTTGAAGGATATTATTAAACATTTATATATATATATTTTTATATATTTAACCAATTATCAATGAACTCTTGAAAGCATCAGTGTAATGATATTGCTAAAATGAGCCATAAATACCATCCCTGTGTTGGAGCCACAGAACAAGACTGGGAAACCTGCTAGAAAGTCATGGGAAAAGGTACAGGTAGATGTGACTTCTTAACTAGGAGACAGAAGTAGAAAGTACAGGCATTGTTGAAATAGAGGCACATAGTCATTCAATATCTCAGTGCCTACTGTGTCTTGTTCCAGTTGCTTGGGATTTATCATTGAGTAAAAGCATAATTTCTGCCTTCATCTGAGCTTGTATCCTGGTGAAGGGGGCTAATGATAACCAGTAAGCACACCGGGGAAGTTATTTAGTATGTTAGGTGGTAAGTTCTTTTAGTAAAAGGAAGTAGAAGAGCGTAAGGGTTTTTCTAGGCAGAGGAAATAGGAGAGGCTCCTCACTTGCTGGAATAGCAGGGTCACTGTTATGACGGTAGTAAATGAAGATGAGATACAAAGGTAGAGAATGAAGGTAAAGGCAGATTGACCTGTGAATTTACTTAATAGAACAAATTTGATGTATGGGGGGGGTAGTTGCTTATTGTTAATGCAGTCTTAGCCAACGGCTATTTTTTTGAAGAGGGAGAAAAGTTAACATCCTTATTTTTGAATTTGCATGCCTTTTCACTTCCTGGCAATTTAAACTTATCTTTAAATGGACAGTGAAACATGGATAGGAAACATGAATTACTGGGTCATTTTACAATATTAATCTTTCTACTCTTTTATTTTTTTATAAAAATAGGAGTGTGTTGCTGCTGCTCCGCTTTGCGTCCTCGCTACAAACGCCTGGTGGACAACATATTCCCTGAAGACCCAAAAGTAATTTGATCTCCATCTACTGATCCTTCTCTTTGCTGACCCATTCTGCCCCTGCTGACCTCCCTAAGGTTTCCCTCATTTCATTTCTCTTTCATCCCCACGTCTCATCACATGAACTATTATACTTTTCTTAGTTTTTTCAGATGTTAGCTACAAAGCTGAAATGGTAGATACATGGTGTCCTTTTTCATTTATATAGTTTAGTAACACTTATCAAACATTTAGGATCATGTGCCATTAAGTGTGTACTCAGGATGCAACTGTGAACAGAGAATGGTTTCTGAATTCAATAAGCATATAGATAGAATACCAGCAATTTTAATATACTGAGGAAAATGTGATAAAGAAATGAAGTGCAGGATGTGGCTTGAGTAGATCAGAACGATGGCCATTTTGGGATTAGGAGAAGAAGGCAAAGGAAATGAAGTCTAACCTAGATCCAAAGAGCAATTAGGAATAGGCTTTTTCCTCTCTCTCTCTCTCTCTCTCTCTCTCTCTCTGTCTCTCTCTCTCTCTCTCTCTCTCTCTCTCTCTCTCTCTCTCTCCTCTCCCTCTCTCTCTTTCTCTCTCTCTCTCTCTCTCTCTCTCTCTCTCTCTCTGTCTCTCTCTTTCTCTCCCTCTCTCTCTGTCTCTCTCTTTCACTCTCTCTGTCTCTCTCTGTCTCTGTCTCTCTCTCTCTCTCTCTCACACACACACACACACACACACACTCTGGAAGAGAATTGGGATATTGAGAGATACAGAGACAAACTGCCTTTTTCATAGGTAGTGTTGACACAAGCTAGAGTCATCTAGAAAGAGGGGACCTCAATTAAGAGAATGCCTCCACCAGACTGGCTGGGCAAGCCTATTGAACATTTTTTTAATTGATGATATATGCAGGAGGCCCAGCTCACAGTTGGCATTGCCACCTAGGCTGGTGGTCCTGGATGGCATAAGACACACTGGACAAACCACAAGAAGCAAGCCAGTATAAGCAGTACTCCTTCATGACCTCTGTGCCAGTCCTGCCTCTAGAATTCTTCCTGCTTTGAGTTCTTGCCCTAACTTCCCAAGATGATGGACTATAAGCTGTAACCCTGTCCTTTCTAAGTTACTTTTAGTCTTTGAATTTTATCCCAAAAGAATCCCTGATTAAGGCACTAGATATGGTGCTATATGATTATATACTCACAATATTTGTGTGGCTAAGGCCAGAGGAATGTCAGTTTGAGGCCAGCCTGGGCTACATAATGAAACCCTGCCTCAAAAAGCCAAAATAACCCCCACAACTTGCTTTTTTTTATTTAATAGATTAATTGAAATATTTAGAAGAGGCTGATAGCTTTCAGGGAGACCAGGTTTGCTGGACAATGCTTACCCTTTCTAAGGCTCCTTTAGGTCTTTGATAAATGGACATAAAATGTTATTCAAATTGAGTTCCAGAAAATTATTTAATTTTCTGTAGCCAGCTATCTTTTGATTATGTTAACATTAATTTAAGGTTGCTATGTCCTACATTTGATTAAAACCTACTTAAGTGATCATTTGTATATTGGAAGCTGTCCATAAATTTTATTGGCTGTCAGTTGTCATCTGTGAGTTATTTTTTTTAAAAAAAAAAAAAAAAAACCTGTAACATGGTAATTGTTTTTAAGGATTCTGATTGACTCATATTAGACATATAAAATTAGTGAATAAAGTACAGGTAGTAATAGTGTTGCCTTTAATTCAAGAAGGTTATGTTATGTTGGCATTCTCTATAGGAAGTAAGGAAGTAAGTTCTGTAAACATTGAAGGATGCCCTCATCTAGAGAAATGGAGATTAGTGTCTTCCTTGTAAGTAAAAAGACAGGAAAAATGCATGGAAACTTAGATGTATTCAAGGTAAAGACAAATTGATCAACTATCCAAATGAAGGTTTTTATTGCCTAGCTATTGGGTATAGCGGATAGTTAAATTGTTGGCCACAAATAGGCTGGATATTAAGATTATTGTGTTCCCAAGAAGTGTGGGATACATAGTTATTAAAGCCCGGGTAGAGCTCAGAGTAAAGGAGGAACATGAAAACAGGCCAAGGTGTTTATGTCATGTTCTTACTGTTATTACATACTGAGTTCTGAATACTTGCAATGGGGCAGACAACAGGTAAAATGAGAAATGGTTACAAAAAGGATATATTGTCCTAGGTTCAGATACTATTTGTTTAAATAGCAATCCTCTGTAAAATAGATTTTAAAATAAGTTTCTGTGAACCTTACATGCATATAGTAAACACTGCTCAGTTGTCATGCTTGTTATTTTATTGAGCACAAGCATCTTGAATGCATTCAATGATTCAAAGAATAGGTGCTTAGGTGCATAAGTGTATGTGTCCCAGTCCTTGCCTTTAAGGAGTTGAATGAGACAAATAAATGGTTCCTATAATTAGCCATAGTAGGACCTGTCTCAGTTCTCATGAACTTTGTTTCACTGAGCAAATGCAGTTCTTTGCTGAGCATGGCTTCTGTGTGTTTTTCATAGTGCCTGGCATGTAGTTGGCACTCACTCAGTGTTTGTTTTATGAATGAGATGACAGTATGCTAAAGTACAACAGTGAAGATAAGCACCATGAGCTAAAAGATGTTCCTCACAATAGAAACATCCCACCCCATCTCCAGAGAGTTTGTGGAGGGCATGTTGGAGAAAGTATGTAAAGGGTGTTTAAATAAAGCTAAGAGCTAGAGGAAAGGACCTCTACTACTAGGCAATAAGCCGAGTGGAAGAAGTCATGACCAGCAGAATTGCAATCTGATTGCAGAGTAGCAGGTTTTAGCAAAATAAAATACAAAATATGCTTGTGTGTCTTCACTGAATAGATAGCCAGATAAGAGAACATAGCAAAATTAATTGTAGATTTGTAGTAATGGGGTGCAGGCTGGCTGTGTTCCCAGCACTTGAGAGGAACGCGGGCCCTTTTGTTCTTCCCCCCCCCCCGGCTCCCTGGTTGCACAGCCTGCTTTTGGCCCTGGTTAGCTTATACCCGGAATAATTACACACAAACTGTATTCATTCAAAAACTGCCTGGCCCATTAGTTTTAACCTCTTATACATATTAGTCTAAGCCATATTTAGAAGTCTGTGTGTCACCACGAGGTGGTGATCTTACTGGGAAGATACAGCATGTCTAACCCTGGCGGCTTCATGGCGGCTCTCTCCCTGACCCAGTCCTTTTCCCAGCATACTGTTCTCTTTTCCACGCCTATCTAAGTCCTGCCCTATCAAAAGGCCCAGGCAGCTTTCTTTATTAACCAATGAAAGCAACATAAAATAGGAAGAACCCTCCTACACCATAGATTCATCATCTAACATATCATCCCATCTCCCTTCTCACCCCATCCAATAGATGTACGCATAGTTACTTAGACTATACCAGGCCAAGAAATTGAGTGTGATGGTTGACTCATTTACGTTAAGATAAGAAGGATCATTGAGCTGGGTATGGTGGTGCCCACCTTTAGTCCCAGTATTTGAAGGCAGAGGCAGGTCGATTTCAGTGAGTTCAAGGCGTGCCTGGTCTAGGTGGTGCATAACACAACATTCAGGGCTATGTAGAGACCCTGTCTCAAAAAACAAACAAGCGAACCTTTGGAATCATCTTTAGAAGATAAAGACTTATTAACACACATTAGGAATGTGTTGTTGATACTAATTAAAACAATTCTGAATATGTTTTAATTAATTACATTGGATTTTTATGATAATAGCAAATTCTGACTAGTTTAGAAAGCTGTTTGTAGGAGTTTGTTAGGCAAGCTTTGGGTTCAGTCCTCAGCTCTGGAGATGAGGAGAAAGCTATATGTATGTTCACTGTTGTAGATATAAAGTACAAACTACATAGAACATTCAGTGCATTTAAATTGAAGTAAGTTTTGTTTGAAAATTTTTTAGTAAAACATATTTTATTGTCTTACATACTGCCAGCTACTTCTCTATAAATGAAAGTTCTAGAGGCAGTTACTGTTTTTGAAGGTTCTTTAAGTGCTTTGCCTTAGTGGGATATTTCTTTAGCTTTTAAAATGTCCTGGTCACATAGATTTTAATATCAACACCAAAGAGTTTATACCCAGAAAGTTTCAGTAGAAATGTGGACTAATTTACAGTCCTCAAAGATGAGATGTAAATCAGGCAACACTTTGAATGAAAAAATGAATAAATAAATAAGAAAATTATAGATTGTGTATTTCTTGTTATTGTTTTCAGGATGGCCTTGTTAAAGCTGATATGGAGAAACTGACATTTTATGCAGTTTCTGCACCAGAGAAGCTTGATCGAATAGGTGCCTATCTGGCAGAAAGGCTGAGCAGGGATGTTGTCAGGCATCGTTCTGGGTAAGAACACTAAGTACTGCTAATAATCTCTTATCTTTGGAAATTATTTCTAGGTGAAGTTGTCTTGTAAATTTTTGTGCTAGGTAGTCAGGCAAAAACAATATACAGAAGATAAAACCTTACAACAATATGCAAACAAAAGCATGAGACCCTATAGTTGCTGCAGCCTCTTTATCCTGTGACTCATGTTTTTTGCAGGGGCTCGTTTTATGAACCATTGCTGCTAGCTATAGCATTTATCAGATTTTTTAACTTCTAGTGGAAAATAGTTTTAAAGGTGTGATACTGTATTTAAAAATCTGTGTCTAAATTGAAAACAAACCAAGATCCTGTTATCAGGTGATTTTGACACAACTTTGGCCTTTCCTTGCAGAGGAGTGAAAGTGAGTTGTGCCAGGCTGAGATCGTGGAGTTCAGAGCATGGAAGCATCCTGTCTGCTCCTGTGCCTGTTGATAAAGGAATCCCATCTTAACCATTCTCTATTTAGAAAAGTTAGACTTTTGCAGTTTGTATTGAAAATACTTCCTATTGTGACATTTTATCACCCTGGTTTTTTAGAGTACCCTGTTCTCCACATAACACATTGGCTTGTTGTGCTTCTGCTTTGTCACTTCTTAGGACATGTCAGTGGTTTTGTACAGGTAGTTTGAGAGTTGATCATTAAAAGTTAACTAAAATGGAATCTAAATTTTATTATATAAAATCTTTTAAACTTGTTGATTTATAAAGTGAATTTTATTGAGATATTCCCTTATTGCTTTGTTGTTACTAGCACTATTTTATCTATGAATATAATTTATAAATATTCTATTTACAAATATAATTAAAATATGTTGGAGATAGGTGAATTGTTGTAGTAAATATTTAGAATATATACAAATAAATATGGTTAAAAGCATGGAAAGTGTTCATGGTATCCAAGGCAGATTACACAAAGGTAGTGTCATGGTAGCTTGATGTTTTCAGGAGGAGGTAGAGTAGTGCAGTCTAGCTTTGGTGTGCTTCTCCTTTAGGACTTATATATCTAAAACTGGGTTTTATTTAGTTTACTTTGCCTTTCTATGTTCTGTGCATCTAAATGAGCCTAATTATTCTGGTGAAAAGAACTTAGAGGATGTAAGAGTGCTGAACATTTTTGACATTTTTTTTTCTTGAATTTAGATATGTTCTAATTGCTATGGAAGCGTTGGACCAGCTTCTTATGGCCTGCCATTCTCAGAGCATCAAGCCGTTTGTAGAAAGCTTCCTTCATATGGTAGCAAAGCTCCTCGAATCAGGGGAACCAAAGCTTCAAGTTCTTGGAACAAATTCTGTAAGCTAAGCTATTGTTTTCTTACTAAGTTTAATCAGTGCATCTAGAATTAATCTCTTCTTAGAATGACTATTTGATCGAAGGCAATTTCCCAGTCTGGGCATTTGGACAGCTAGTACAGAAAACAGTGATCAACATACCCTGTCTCTGGGGTTGTTTGTTGCTCTTCATAGAATCTGTGATTATTGATCTATCATCGTGGAACACCTGCCTCTCAATGAGTCTATTCCTGTCAGTTTTATTTTCTCTGACTTAGCCATTACAGTGCTTAGTTTGTAGACTACTGTTTTACTTTACTGCTTTCCCAAAAGCAAGAGCTTTATTGAGCAAGGTGTGATTTATCATTAACAGTTACGCAATTATCATATGACTCAACAATTGTGCTGCTTAGCTTATGTCACCAGGGTTGAAAGCCTATGTCTACACATAGACTTGTGAACCAATGTGCGTAATAGCCAAAAAAGTGAAAAAAAACTCATTATGTCCATGGTTAGATGAATAGATAAATTAGAATGTAGTGTGCTGTTTTATTGTGGTTTTGTTTTTGTTTTTTGTTGTTGTTGCTTTTTTTGTTTGTTTGTTTGTTTCCCTTAAAGCTTCTTGGCATTATAGGCTTTCTGTGTGTCTCTAGATAAATGTCTATCCAAATCTTTATTTTTAAAATTTGATTACCTTTTAAAATTCATCTGTTCTTAATACAAGTCTTTTATCAGATATGTGACTTGTAGTATTTTTTCCCTAGTTCTTCAGTTTGTTTTATACTTTATTGATGGTTTGCTTTGAGTCACTGAAGTTTTTAATTTTGATGAAGTTTAGATTTTTTTTCTTTTTTTCTTATGTGCTTTTAATATTCTTTATAAGAAATTATTGCCTAATCCATGGTCTTGGATTTGTTCCTAAGATTTCTTCTAAGGCTTTTATAGTTCAGTTCTGTTATCTACTTTGCGTTATTTTGCATATGAGTGCATGCATTTAAATTAGGGGTTCTATATTGTGTGTATGTTCACTCAGATATCCCACTATTGTTTGTTGAATATGTACTCTTTTTCTCCCTAGTACTTGTCTATGAAACCAGCATTTGTGTTTACCTCCTAACACTTCTGAATTTATTCTCCTCACTACATTTTTTAAAAACATACTTTTAAAATAAAAATGGAAAATAGTATGCTGTGATGATGAAAATAAGTGAAGTTTTAGTTTTTCATTTCTGCTTTCATTTTATATTTTCAGTCTTTCTGAGGAAGCTTTCAGTTATTCAGCCTATGTGAATATTTTGTATTCCCACCCATAGTGTCCTAAAAACTACCAGAATTACATGACTTGTTGTTTAGACATGGTCTTAATTACTATTCTGTTGATGTGAAGAGACACTGTGACTAAGGCAACTTATAGAAGAAAGCATTTAATTGGGGGCTTTCTTACGGTTTTAGAGGTTAGTCCATGATTATCATGGCAGGAAACCAACAGGCCTGGCAGTGGAGCAGTAGCTGAGACCTTTATATCCTGATCCACAGGCAACAGACCTGGACTTTTGAAACATCAAAACCCACCCCAAGTTACACACCTCCTCCAACAAGGCCACACCTCAAACAGAGCAATACTACCGAATCTTTCCCAACAGTTCTTCTGACCAGGGACTGAGCATTCAAACATGAGTCTGTGGGGACCATTCTCATTCAAACCACCACAGGTATAATTTCAGATAGAAGAAGAGGTGATGAAGGTTGGGACTCACACTGTGGATCGTTGTCTAGTTGGCCTTGTTTGTGTTGCATGTGCTAGCTTATAATCTTGGCAGCTTAGCTAACCTTTATCTCAGTTTCTCATCTAGGAAATGAAAACTCAGTTTTGTCTGATGAGGTCTCTGGGTGTATGTGAAGCTCCCAAAGCACGGCATATCAGTACAAAAGTTAGAATATGTAATAGTATAATTCATTCAAAACCCCATCATGAGTTTGTCCTTTTGTCTCAGGGATAAATAGTGGCTATTTCCAGATGCAGTTGGTGACATGATGGGCTTAGTTTTGGGCATGATAGCTCCTAGAGGTTTCTCCTATCTCCTGTACAATTAGATGAGGAAGTTTAGGGGAAATCGCTTAATAGCTAGGGGGAGAGCCATAGTGTGCGTTCCCAGAAGTTTCTTTACTTGTAGCCAGAAATGCCATTAGTATTACTTTAATGAGTCATTTGGGCAAAAGACAAAAACCGTCCTAACCTACCTTTAGTGTGTATTAAATCAAATCTTGAAAGTCTAATTTCAGTTTTGGAGTGGTGTTGAGTATATCATCAAATATGATGGATGTTGATTTATTATTTTCAATATTTATTCATGTTATTTGTATATTTTATTCTAATTTGTGGCATTTATCTCTTTATAATAATGATCCAGTATGGCAATTATAGACAAAATTCACTTAGATTCTCCTTTTTGTCCAAAATTGTGCTAGGAAAAAACAATACACTTTAAACATTCCTAATCAGAAATCAGAAATGCTCCAGAACCTTCAACTTTTTGAGCTCTGTGTTAGAATTTTCAGATTAAAGATGGTCTATGGCAAAGTTGAACAAATACTGTATGCATTCAGTGCAAATATTCTGAGATCTGAAACGTTCAGGTTCCAAAGCTGAGTAAGGAATAACTTTGTGATCAGGCCTGGAGAGATGGGCTAGTGGATAATAATACATACTGCACAAGTAAGAGGACTGAAGTTCAAATCCCTAGAGCCCACATAACAGGCCTGGTAGGGTCTCATGTGTGCCTGTAATCACAGCGCTGGACAGAGCTAAAATAGGAGGCTTTCCCTGTGGCTTGCTGGCTGCCAGCCTTGCTCCAAATTTAGTGAGAGTCTGCCTGCAGAGAATAAACAGAGGGTGATAGAACACCGCACTCACAGATACTCTCCTCTGGCCTTCATAAACACACACGGTTTCATTTATATACACTCACATACACAAACAGAAAAAAACTAGAGCAGAGTTTGTTAAAAATAATAGTTACATAATAGTTATAAATGTCAACACTTTGCAACATTGGTTCAAGTTTTTTTTTTTTTTGGTTTGTTCTTTTAGAGAAACAATATGGTACATATTAGGCTCTTTAAATATATTACAAAATTTAGTTCAAATTAGGAAATAATATTCCTGTTTTATGTGTGAGGAATTCCAGTTAAATGACTTGTCAATACCAAAAATGAATGTGGTACCCGTAGGAGGAGTCAGTTCTAGCTCTTGCTCCAGAGCTTGTGTTTATATAACCTGTGCTATAAAAGTGCCCCATCAGTTTTGTGTATTGTGCCTCAGGGAAAGTGGAGATCATTTTCATGTCTTCGCTTGGCTGACCTTGCCACTATTTCATCCGTCATCTCTAATCTTAGTCATTTTTTAAAAAAATACTGTTAAAGGATATCCAGAGAGAATAGTCAGTGAAATTATTCATTACAGTAAAGCATTGACCGTCAACAAGGGACATGCTTCCTCCCTGTCTCTCCTCCCATGTTTAACAAGTGTTTGAAAGCATTTTGGTTTGTTGTACAGTGGAGACGGAAGTTTAGGTGTAATCCAGGAGATGGGAACAATGCTCAGTATCCTGCAGTCTCTGGAGGAGGTCCTGCAGCTCTATCCAGCCCCTAATTTTAACAGTGTTTAAAATGAGAAACCCTACATCTAAAGTACAGCTGCTACTACTTTAATTACACCTTTTGAAACACATCTGTTTCCTGTTTTAAATTTTATGATTTATCTGCTTCAGTTTTTTTTTATTACTGTATGGTATATGTGTGTGTGGAGCCATATGACTGTGTATATGAGTTTCCACACCCATGCATGTGGAGGAGAGAGCTAGACATAACTATCTTTCTCTAGTCTCCACCTCATTTTAGAATTAGCACAAAAGAACTTCAAGTTTGCAAAATTGGAATGTCTGTGAACAGGGAAGGCTCCTCTGGAGTGACCTCATGTTTTATATTCAGTTCTTTATACTCAAGGGCAATTGGAGTTGCCTGCAATAAATGGTTACTTAGATTATCTTTGTGTTTGTAACTTTCAATAAATAGTGAAAGAATGAAAGTTTATCTTCTGAAATGTCTCCCTTATATTTAAGGAAGGTCTGAGTGTCCGTTTTTATTTCCAATCTCTTCTATTATAAAAGTATTATATTTATAATAGCAAATTTGAAAAATGCAAAAAAAAGTGTAAAAGTAAATTTCTCAGGAAATTAACCGGGTTGTAAGGCTCTATTGATTTAGAAAGTTGATTACAAGTTTCCCTAAAGTGCATTATTACAAAATTGGTTCTGTGCATATGCAGTATGTGGTGTTCAATGTGTTCCATTTACTTATTTGGATGTTGCTCGTAAGTGTAATAGATAAGGAGGATAAATGTGTTTACACACTTTTAAAAAGTGACATATATTGTTTGTATTGTTATTTTTGTTTTTTAGTTTGTCAAATTTGCAAATATTGAAGAAGATACACCATCCTATCATAGACGTTATGACTTCTTTGTATCTCGATTCAGTGCCATGTGTCATTCCTGTCATAATGATCCAGAAATACGAACTGAGTATGTACTGTTTTACTTCATGCCTTCTCTTAAGTAATTTATAGTAGGAGTTTTTGGATATTGTGCTTCTATACTAGATAATGATTATCAAAAGGCGTGAGAGATGCTCATGAAATAGTTTTCCGTTGTGGTTAGAACACAGAACATTCGGCTGAAGTTGCAAGATGAGAGTGGTTGAAATTCAGAATCCTTACTTTTGCCACAATGTCCCACCATCCTTCCTGCCTCGGTTTTTGTCATCCTTTCATTTTCTCCTATTTTCTCTATCTCAGCCAAATGGATCTCCTTGCTGTTTCTTGAACACGCTAGGCAGCTAGGCATGCTACTCTGAAGGGCATTTTCAAAGATAAGTTCTCAGTCTAGGGCAGTTCCTAGGGACCCTGACTCAGCGTATTTGGAGTTTTCCTCACTTTACTCAAGGTTCTCCCCATCCCTACCTCCTAGTTATTTTTTATCTCTTCATTTTTTATTCTAATTTTTTGTTTGTTTGTTTGTTTGTTTGTTTGTTTTTGATACAGGACCTCTATGCAATCCTGGTCATTCTGGAACTTGCTATGTAGACCAGGCTAGCCACAAACTCACAGTTATCCTGTCTCTGCCTCTGAGTGCTGGGATTAAAGATGTGCACCACCTACTCCTACCTGCCTTCTTCTTATTAGAGAGCAGTGCAGGAGGACAAGCTTTGTTCTGAGGACTTCTATATCACTGAGCACTTTTACAAGTGTCCTGCTCATAGTGGACTCTCATTATGTAGTTGTACTTTTTGAATGAATATTACTGAACTTTGAGGTTGTCCAGACAGCTGAGATGCACAATAAAAAAGTTTATAGTTTTAATTAGTAAAAATCTAGACTGTGATCTCAAGTCTAAGTCATTTCTATATATAAACAAAAGGCTTTTAGTTAAAGTTAAAGTCAAAGTTATGTTGATATATGATACTAGTTTGAGCATTACTGGTAACCTAATTCAGAATGATTGTGGGAATTAAGTAATAGTCATTATGTTCTCTTTGAAGCAAGCAGTGTACAGAATTGTAACCAGGAGTTTGCAGGCCCCCAGCTGCACAGTGAAAGCAAGTATGGAGTTATCTGTACTTGAAGAAGGGAGGCTGAGGAGAGACTTAACAGTTGTTTTTTTCAGATGTGATTTGCCTAACTCTGTAATCAATTCTCCCTCAATATGATCCAGGGTATTTGGAGTCTTGTTGTATATCATTGTGATATCTTAGACAGAAGGATACTGTAATTGCCGTATACCTTCCTGGCCATGTCATCAATACTAAAATGTATTTCCTAAGGGACATTTTAATAGTGACTTTGAATGTTTTTGAAAATTATATAAGAAAATGTATTTGAGTGAGAAATTCAAATGCAAGATTACCTGATTTTTAGGTATTTATTGCCCCCTAGTGGAAAGCCTTGTCTTTTGGTCATACCTTCGGATTTTCTATTTTTAATGTCAATATTTTAAGTATGCACATAAAATGTTATTAAATTAATTAAAAATTTTATGTTACTGTATTTATATAATTTCCCCCTCCTCTCTCTTCCCTCCAGTTTCCCTCCACCCCTCATTGCCTCTTTTCTCTGCCTCCTTATTTTGTTTTTTGGAGATTTTTGTTTGTTTGTTTGTTTTTTGTTTTTCGAGAAGGAGTTTTTTTTTTTGTAGCCCTGGCTATCCTGGAACTTGCTCTATAGACCAGGCTGGCCTCTACCTCACAGAGATCTGCCTACTTCTTCCTCCTGAGTGCTGGGTTTGAAACCATACACCACCACTATTCAGCAAGGCCTCTTTTCTTTAATTGTGATTGTTTTATATTTGTGTGTGTGTGTATACATAATCTGCTGAGTCCATTTAATGTTGATTATGTGTATTTTTTTAAGACTGACTAATTGAGGGAATTGTCTTCCTCTCAGCCTTCATTAATTGATTGTAGCTCTTTAAGGATGGGACCCTGTGCACACTGACATTAACTGGTGCTCAGGTCTTCTTTAGGAAGCCATATTGTGATTACATAGGTACAGCTTCCCTGTGTCATATTGAAGACACAATTTAATAGCAGACATCCTGGATCCTGGTTCCTCTGTCTCTTATCATTTCTGTACCCCCTCTTCTGTGATATTCCTTAAGCCTTAGGTGTTGGAGTTATGCTGTAGATTTATTGAAATATTTTATATGCAGATGCAAGTGTTTGTAATACTTTTTCATACTTCTGGATATTTCATGTCTGTGTGTGTGTAGGGGTATCTGAAGTTCCAAACTGCCAACTTTTTATTTCAATTGCTGTGAAACAAATGAGTAAATTAATATTCATGGAGGTAGACATACTTTTTTTCCTATTGTTACTTGGATAAATGTCTATTTGTTCAGGTTATTTACATTTCCTTTCAGGTTCTAACTTAGGTTGTTATTTTTTATCCCTTTACATTTTAGTAATACCCAGTCATACAGAATCTTCAGACTTTGGCAGTAGAAAATGAGGCTAGGAATTATCATCTTCTCCCCCTCCTTACATACCCAGCTTTAATTTCTTACTCAAAAAGACAAGCAAATACAACAAAACCCCCTAAAAATAAGAAAAAATTAAAACAACACTAAAACAAAGAACTTCACCAAGCTGTAATAAAATCCAGACACACACATGCAGACACACACACACACCAACAATGACAACAACAAAAACCAAACTGTGGAGTCCTTTATATATTGGTCAACTGCTTCTGGGCATGAGGCTTGTACTGGAGAGGTTGATATGCTCAGTAACACTCTATTGGGAAAAAACAATTTTCCCTCTCCCTGCAGGTATAAGTTGTTAACTTTTACCCTAGGGGCTAGGTTTTCATTCATCCATCCATGCATTTATTCATTTTTTAAATATATAACAAAATAATATATAAGGTAAAACAAAAAGTATCATATCAAGTTGGACAAAGCAAGCCAACAGAAGGAAAAGAGCTCAAGAGAAGGCACAAGTATCAGAGACTGCACTTACTCACACACTTAGGAATCCCATAAAAACTCTAAATTGAAAGTTATAGTATATAGGCATAGGTCCTAGTGCATACCTGTGCAGGCCCTGTGCTTGCTGCTTCAGTCTAAATTCCTGTGACCTTTGTTCAGTTGATTTAGAGGTACTTGTTGTTTTGGTATCTGTAGATGAAAGTTTCTGTCCTGCGTGGTCCCACAGCCAATCAGTCACAGAGGCTTATATTAATTATAAACTGTTTGGCCTATTAGCTCAGACTTATTAACTAGCTCTTACAACTTAAATTAACCTGTAATTTTTAATCTATGTTTAGCCATGTGACTTGGTACCTTTTCTCAGTAAGGCATTCTCATCTTACTTCCTCTGCTTCGGGATGATGCCTGACTTTCTGCCTTTTCTCTTCCCATAATGTTCCTAGTCTGGTGTCCTGCCTATACTTCCTGCCTGGCTATTGGCCAATCAGCATTTTATTAAACCAGTACGAATGACAAATCTTTACAGTGTACAAGAGCCTTATCTCACAGCAGATATCCTTCACGCCTTCTGACTCTTATACTCTTTCCACTTTTTCTGAGGGGTTACCTGAGCTTTCAGGGGAGGAATATGATTAAGACACGTCATTTAGGGCTGTGTGTTCCAAGGTCTCTCACTCTTTACTTGTTGTATAAGTGTAATAGAGTATCACTAGGAATCATTTTATCATTCTATTTTTGTTTTGTTTCCTTTTTTTTTAAAAAAAAAAAAGCATTATTATGTGGTTTTATCCTAGCTGCCTGAGCTGTCTAGTTTCAGGTTCTTGCAGTGTTTGGTGAGGGTTCCATCTCATGGAGTAGGCCTTAAGTCAAGTCCATTATTGGTTGTTTACTCCACAACCTTTGTGCCACCATTGCCCTAGCATCTCTTGCAAGTAGTACACTATTGTAAATAAGGGGTTGGTGGCTGCATTAATCCTTTCTTGATGTATTTCTTAACAGAAATGTTGCCACTTGTTTATTTATCATAATTCAGTACAGTTTCTCTACAACATTGATCACTAATTAAGAAAATGCTTTGTAGCTATATCTAATGGAGGCATTTTCTCATTTGAGGCTCCTTCCTCTCTGATGACTCTAGCTTGTGTGGAGTTGACTTAAAACCATCAAGTAAATGTGATCAGTATAGTAACCCTAACCCTAACCCTAACCCTTTTCTATAACGTAAGGAAGCCTGTATAGACAGAGCTTTGAAATAGGCAGAATTCGTCTTTAAATTTTCCACTTCACTTCCTGCTCAATATCTTATTCCTGTCACCTCCATGTTCCAGTCTGGTGCTCTTGAGTGCCTTGTAATATCCCCATGGGTTTGTAAAGTAGTGCCACTTCCTTCTCAACATGTTCCCTTCTTTAAACATATTTATTATTTCTGGGAGACAGTGTTAGGTGGGCTGACCAGAACTGTATTCGGTGATCATTTCAGGTGGCAGAAAGAAAGGGAGCAATTGAGAGTAGGACAAAAGAGGTAATTTAAGCAGAAGAAATACCTTGTAAGAAAGATGGGAAAATTCTACTTGAGACTCTGTGTCCTTCTGGAGGCTATGAGAGTTCTCTTTATTGAACCTACAGTTTTCTTTTTGCCAAGGACAGTGAAGATGACCGTGAGGAAATTGGGCTTATAAATTGTGATGGGAGTTTAGGGCAACACTGATAAATTACAGGTCCTGTGTGCATGTTTGTAGACACAATTTTTAAATGAAGAAACTCCCCTTTCTGAGAGGTGAGGGGTTCTTGGTGCAGAGTGTGCAGAAGCACAGTGCTCACTAGGGGCAGTGAGCACTCAGTTTTGAGCCCTCAAAATAGTAGTTTATTACCATCATGTTAGAAGAAGCTAGGCTTCTGATTGCCTTTTTATTAGCAAATAAGACATGTAATAGATATTTCTATAGTTGACAGACTTTGAAACGTCACTGATTTATAAAGATGGTGTTGAAAGTCTCTTGAATATATCTTTCAGTGTACACCTTAGATTTTTTTCTCTTTTCTTTTTAATACCATCTTATTTTACTAACCAATCCCAGTTTTTTCTCCCTCCTCTTCATCCTACCCCCCATCCACTCCTCAGAGAGGGTAAGTCCCCCACCATGGAGAGTCAGCAAAGTCTATCACATCACTTGAGGCAGGACCAAGGTATTCCTCCATAGGGAATGGGCTCCAAAGAGCCTGTTCATGGACTAGGGATAAATGCTGGTTCCATTGCCAGTGGCTGCACAAACTGCCCAAGCCACACAAGCGTTACCTACATTCAGAGTTGTAATCAGATTGATGGCTACCTTAATTGTCATCATAGAACCTTTATCCAGTAACTGGTGGAAGCAGATGCAGAGATCCACAGCTGAGCACTGGGCTGAACTCCTGGAGTCCAGTCATAGAGAGAGAGGAGTGATATTATGAGTAAAGGGACCAAGACCATGGTGGGGAAACCCACAGAAACAGCTGACCTGAACAAGTGGGAGCTTACTGACTTTAGACTGACAACTGGGGAACCAGCATAAGATTTTTGAGATTTTATTTTCTTACATATATTACATGTTACCTTAAAACATTTTATGGTTAAGAGAGCAATATTGACATACATTCTCTTAGGTAGACAGACTTGTTTAAATATCTATTTTCATGGGTCTTTTTTCTCCTCATCCTTATAGGATCCGTATTGCTGGGATAAGAGGTATTCAAGGTGTGGTTCGAAAAACAGTTAATGACGAACTTCGGGCTACCATTTGGGAACCGCAGCATATGGATAAAATTGTTCCGTCTCTTCTGTTTAACATGCAGAAGATAGAAGAAGTTGACAGGTACTGTATAAAGATACTAAAGCTGGGGATGGAGAGATGGCTCAGCAGTTAAAGGGCATACTCTTCTTGCAAAGGATCTGAGTTCTGTTCTAAGCACCCATTTTGGGCAGCTTGCAGTTGCCTGTAACTACAGCTCCAGGGGGATCCATCATGGGCATCTGCATTCACATGCACGTACCCATACATGCACACAGACATTTACATGTAATCAAAAATAAAAATCTTTTCAAAAAGATACTAAAGACTGTGTTGCATTGTATATGTATATATTCATGTGCTTGTTAGGATAAGAATGTTTAGTTTCTATCATTATATAAATGTAGTCTCATAATGTTGCATGAGTTTAAAAAATGTACCTTTCTCGAAATATATTAATTTGTAATGATCATATTAGCATTGGGAGTCACAGTTCCTTATTCATACACTTAGGACTTCATTCCCTATTAGAATACATTTAAACTTTGAGGGGGTGAGATGGCTCATAAGGTAAAGGTGCTTGTGACCAAAGTTGATGATCTGAATTCAATCCCTGGGATGCACATGTTAGAAGGAAAACTGACTCCCACAAGTTGTCCTCTGACTTCCACACTTGTGCTGTAGCATGTACACAAACACATACAGGCAAGCACACTACCTAAATAAATGTGATAATTTTTTTAATGAACAAATGTATTTGTTGGTTACTATTGGACATGTAAGTTAACTTTAATTAGTACTGCCTAAATTTAACCATGAGAAGCAGAAATTATAGCTGAACTTCTATTGCTCCTTTGAGATCCAATGTATTTTCTCATAGGGAGTCTAAAATAAAATAATAAATATTGCCATTAATTGTATTTTATTGAAAATAATTTTTGTACAATATATTCTGATCACATTTTACCCTCCCCCATCTCCTCCCAGGTCCTTCTTAATGACTCATATGACTCCATGCTTGCTTTCTCTCTCTTTAGAAAACAAACAAACAAACCAGAATAAAACAAAAGAAAACAAATATAAATCAAAAACAAAGGAAAAGCTTGTGAAACACATATACACACAGAGAGACACAAACATGCACACACACACAAAAGCCATAAAAAACACAACATCACAAACCATAATATATAAGCAAAGAGCAGTAAGGTGAAAAATATCCAAATAGCAGGGTGATAGTGGCAGCACACACCTTAATTCCAGCATTCGGGAGGCAGAGGCCTGCCTGATCTACACAGAGAAACCCTGTCTCAAAAAACTAAAAGAAAAGAAAAACAAAACAACAACAAAAAAACAACTTAAGCATTATGAGGCAGAAAAAAAAATTCTTCAAAAGTACCATTCAGTTTGTTTTCTGTTGGCCATATATACTCCTGGGCATTGGGCCTGCCCTTAAGTGTGGTTTTTATACCCAGGGAAACTCCACTGGAGAAAATAGTTTTCCTTTGTGTGTTGTTGACACTTGGAGAGATAGCTTTTTGGTTAGGGATAGGGAATGTCCACTTGGGATGGAATCTGGTTTGATCTGCGTGTTGCCAACGTCTCTGTGAATTCATATGTGTCAGCCCTGTTGTGTCTGTAAAACATCATGTCCTTGGTGTCTTCTGTCTGCCTTGCTTCCTGCTGTCTGAGGGGAAGAGGGTTTGATGAAACATCCCATTTAGGACTAAGTATTCAGAGGTCTCTTACTCTCAGCACATTGTCCAGTTGTGGGTCTCTGTATTTGACCCCAACTGCTTCAGGGCTAAGCTTCTCTTACAGTGGCAAAGCAAACACTGATATTTTTTTCAACTAAAAGCCGGGCACGATTGGTTTTTCATTGATAGCTCTAGGTATTTGGGATGAAGTACTGGCTTTGGGTAATGCTGGTTTTCTTTTGACCCCCACAATGTTCAGATGCACTTGCCGTTCTGAATATTTTTCTAAGTGCAAGAAGCATGCATCCCCCCATTTTGTTACTTATGCAGAATGTATTACTGAGAGCAGCTAATGCAGAATTAATTATCCAGGTTGGCTTGGTTCATCTTGGTTCTTGTACTTGGAAGAGGAAAAGTTTGAAACAGAATTTAAAAGTATTTTATCTTACAGTTACAAATAATAAAATGTCCTTATAACTTTCATGGTCTATGCAAACCATTAAAATTGATTTAGAAATGAGGTATAGTTGATAATTCTGTGCTAACACAGATGGAATAATATGTATTCCAGTTGATGCCAACTGCAGGAAGGATTGATGCATAAGTCCCGGATGTGACTATCTCCAGCTTTGTAGTTATCCCTGAAAGTGTCAAATGATATATTTTAGAACGTTTTTTTTTCTACTTTTAGTGTTGTAACTAAAACTTAAGATTTTCCTATCTGAAATATAAGGATCTTTACCTAGTTGGGGACCTATTTTCCACTGAGACCCAATGTTATATAAGTAAGATACTAGAAACAAATTGATAATCATTGGCAAATGAAAATTTAGTGAGTCTTATTGAGGAAACAAACCACTCTTAAAAGTAGGCCCCCTTTCCTAGCAGTAGATGGCCTCCCGAAAATGAGCTCAACAGCATTTTTTGGAGGTTCCTTATCTCATAATATTATGTCAGGACGCTTCCTTTTCTAACATTTTATTTTTTATTAATTTTGTCTTTTATATACATACACACACATTTCTCTCTTTTACCTTACAGGTGCTTTGCATATGTATTTTGGCTCCAATTTAGTGTTTTTATAGAATTCCTTAGTGGACAAATAAGTGGATCTCTGTTTTTTGTGCCTTCTCTGACTCTTTTCTTTCTGTTTATTTTGTTCAATTCCAGTGTGTTTGTTTTTGTATTATCTTACTATATTTTATTTATTATCATCCCATAAAAGCTTGTTTTCTAATGAGAGACAGAAAAGGTGTGACTCCAGATGAGAGGGGAGGTAGGAGGAGCTGGATGGAATACAGGGAACGGAATATTATATGAGGAAAAAAAAACTATTTTTAATAAAAAGGAGGAAAATATTGGAAATAGAGACTATGGATACCAAATCATAAATTGTGTTTTTCTGGTGTAATTCTACTGCCACAGATGTATTTTTTTATTTTTGTTGCAATAAATGTATCACCAAAAAGCATAGTATCTCAAAATATGGACAAAGCAAATACTTTTTACTGAAAATGCCTCTATATACAGTTATTCTAATTAGTTTAAAGTGTTTATTTTTAATTACTTGAGTTACATCATGACTTTTCCATTCTTTTCATTTGTTCCCAGTTGTAGTTAAATAGAGGATGGCTAAAGATGTTTTTTATGGACCTAGTGCACCCTAGGATATATATTGCTATGAATGTTGAGACAGTCTATGAAAATGAGCTTGAATTTTGTTGTTGCTTTTTTTTTTTTTGAGATAGGGTTTCACTCACTATGTAGCTCATGATGTAGACCAGGTTGGCCTTGAACTTCCAAAGTTCCAAAAGATATTCTTTCTAGCTGAATTTAGACACTCCTTTTGGAAGATTATATGCTTAACTCTTGTGACTCTAAAGTTCATAGACATTAGAATTAAGCTTTAATATTAAAATTATTTGAGAGTACAGCAAAATGTCTTTTTAACATTTCTGAGAAGTTAAGTGTTTTCTGTTTATCCTTTAGAACTAAAATAAGAATTGTGACTCTGACCTTTTTTATTTCTCTTTCAGTCGCCTAGGTCCACCTTCCTCCCCCTCTGTAGCTGACAAAGAAGAGAACCCTGCAGTGCTAGCTGAGAGCTGTTTCAGAGAACTGCTTGGCAGAGCAACTTTCGGAAATATGAATAATGCTGTTAGGCCAGTTTTTGCGTGAGTTCTTCTATTTTCCTAGTTATCTGTGACTTTTCTATGTAGTAATTGTGTAAATTTCTTATGAAGGATAAAGATTTCACAATTAAATTTTTTTACTTACCGTACCAAATAATGGCTTTTTACATGTAACATTGTAAAGTAACATTGTGAAGGTAGCATTATTTTTTTCCCCTTTAAGTTTAAAGTATAGTATTAAATTTAATGTTGTGTGCATGTGTGCATTGAGAAATTAGACAGTGCCACCATGTGACACACATTGTTTCTCACCCTCTCTCCCTTTCTTTTTTTTTGGCTTTTCGAGGCAGGGTTTTTCTGTAGCTTTGGAGCCTGTTCTGGAACTAGCTCTTGTAGACGAGGCTGGTCTCGAACTCACAGAGATCCTCCTGCCTCTGCCTTCCGAGTGCTGGGATTAAATGTGTGTGCCACCACAGCCCAGCCTCCATTTCTTTTTCTTTCTTCCTTTCTTTTCTTTTTACCCCAGTTCTAGAAATTGAACCTAACACCTTCCAGGAGCTATATCTCTGTCCCCAGATTTTTTTTTTTTAACCTTGACTGGGAGCTTTTGATTCTGTTCACGTTACTGAATGAATCTCATCTACTATTACACAGAATCTAATCAAGTTAAGAATATTGAAGGCCCCACTGGTCCTTACATGCTGTCTTTCAGGTTCTTATGAGTAGTAAACTTCTTTGAATAATCAGTGTCTTTCAGGCAGGACTTCTAAGTCTTGTGCTGCTGACTCCATCACTGGATGGTAGTTCAGTCTGCTATAATATCCTGTGTAATTGCTGGCCTGTTTTGAAATTGAGCTTTCCTTTGTAAAGTTCACCATCACTTCTTTTTACCTCTGATTATAATAATGGACTTAACATGTGCATGTATATTTTGTGTGTAACTTTCATAATTCTTTACTTAGGGCAGGTGTTTTTACTATATGGTTCGAAGTTAACTTTTAAATGCAAGAATCATTAAGTCACAAAAATTTATTAAAAATCAGTAGTATCACCAGCTCATCAAAACAACGTGTGGTCTTCTCTATCACAGTGGCCTTATGGAAATTCTACTAAAAAGTAACCAAATTATGTTACCTACCTTAAAAGGGAATTATTTTTACTTAAATCCAAATATTTAGGCTTAATAATAGAATTTGAGCTAGCTAGCCTGTAAGTCAGATTTTACCACATTAACTGTACTTGAACAATTTAAAGTTGGCTTGTGTCCCCCCTGCCCTAAATTAAAAACAGTTTTTCACATAATATTTTTTCATCATGCTTTTTCCTTCTAGATCCTCTCCACCTTTGTACCCACCAACTTTATGTTTTCTCTTTCTTTCAATACAAAGCAAAAAAAAGAGAGAGAGAGGAAAAAAAAAACTCCCACAAAAATCAAAACAATCTGAAGATGAGTAGACAAAGAAAGTACCCAAACAAAGCAAAACGGAACTGAAAAATCTACAAAAATACACTGTTTGTTTTGTGCTGACCAGCTACTCTTGTGCATGTGCATGGGTTCTGTCCTACAGTGTGGTTTGAGAGCCCCAGTGAGACTCCATTGAAGAAAACTACAAGGAGCTTCTTGGTTAACGGTGGGCTCTGTGCCCACATCTCCCACCCAGTGCTGGGACCCTGTCTGGCTTTAACCTTTTCAGGTCTAGTACATGCTGCTGCTGCAGTCTCTGAGTTCATGTGTGTGTTAATCCTGTTGTATCAGGAAGACATGGTTTCCTTGTGTCTAAAAGACAGGTTTTTTTTTTTTTTTGGAGCTATCCATCACTTCTAGCTCTCAACAGCCTTTCTGCCTCCCCTTCTTTATAGATCTCTGAGCTTTGGGGGAAGTAGCATGATGAAGATGATGACATCTATCACTTACAGCTTTAATAACCGTTCTGCCTTGTTTGGCAAGTCTTGTGGGGGAGTAGTTTGATAAAGACTTCTCATTAGGACTGGATGCTCTAAAGTTTCTGATTTTCTGCATATTTTCCCGTCTGTGTCTCTGTGTTTATTCCCATGTACTGTAAGAAGTTTCCTTGATGTGGACTGAGTAAGGCACTGATCTGTAAGTACAGCAGCATGTCACATAGCAGAATAATAGTAGCAGGTTTTCCCTCAGGCCACATTAGCAGTGTCAGGTATGGGTTCCATCTCACAGAATGGGACCTAAGTCTGGTCAAAGGTTTCTGGTGACTTCCATACTGTTAGTTGTGCCTCTCGTGCACCAGTAGATTTTGCCGGTAGCTCTCTATTGCAGGTCTCAAGGTTTGTAGCTAGGTGATGATGATGATTATCTTTTTTCTTTGATAACATACAGAGTACTTTGAATGCTAGTCAGTAGTGATGAAGCTTTTAGTTAGATTCCATCTTGACTTTCTCCATTTCATGACCTAAGTAAGTGTTACCTTCATCAACAGGGCCTTGCCCTATCTGGTAGCTATTTAATTAATTAGCTGGATATTGTCTACAGTAAGGTACTCTGTAATTTGGAAATAAATGAAAAATATCATCAGATAGATGAAAGATATGTACAATAACTATAGATTATGAGAAAAGGTCAAAAAATCATCTGTCATTTAAAAACAGGAAATTCATAGCTATCTTGAGTTTGGAGTAATGTTTTTTAAGTTAGATGTAGGTAAATATAAAAAACTACTTTATGAAACAATGTAAGATGTATACATTAGCTAGTGACTCTCACCGTTTCTTCAAATGAGGATGTCTAGGATTGACATACTTTTACTCTTCTGAACATAGTCTCTTGTAATCCTCCATTAAGCTACTTTATTAATAAGACCTGGCTATTGGATATTAAAAAAAAACTATGGTGATTTTATTTCCAAAGTATATTTTATTTCACCATTGAAATAGGCTTTTTATTTCAGTTGTTACTTAATCCATAAAGAAAATAAAAGATTCCCTAAGAATTTGAAATAGCACATTTTCTTCAACAGTGAGTACAAGACAGCTGGCACGCTGGATGCAGTGAAGGGGTTAGTGTGAAATGAAACGAGAAAGACTAAACACCAGAGAAATCCCAACATTTTAAGTCTTTAGGTAATTATTTTAGCAGTCTTAGTTGTAAAATAGCAAGAATTGCCATTTGAAAATGTTAATGGTCAATGTGTTAGTTGGTTATAGAAATAAAGTCCTATATTAGGAGGTTTCAGGCCTGTGAGTCTCAAACACCATGGAATTGTTAAAATGGACACTTAGTATACTAACAATCAAAGTATACTGTTTAATTACCCTTTGCACTACCGTATGGCCAAGCTTAGCAGTTAGAAATGTGTGCCATAGTTAGGAACATGGAACCCTTGATTTTCATTTAGAAAGTTTTCTGATTTTTATATTGTTGAAGGTTTTAAAAGAAGTTGTTATTAAAAGCCAAGAGTTCTTAATTTCTAATTGTTATTTACAGGCATTTAGATCATCACAAGCTATGGGATCCTAATGAATTTGCAGTTCACTGCTTTAAGATTATAATGTATTCTATTCAGGTAAGGTTTAATGAACTGCTTGTCTACTAAATAATTAATGATTATTCTGTATAGATGTGCATATCACCAAACAAGTGGAGAACTAGGATGCAAAGCATGGTTTTTTGTTTTGTCTTTGTTTTGTTGGTTTTCTGAGGCAGGGTCTCATTCTGAGGCTCTGAGTATCCTAAAACTCACTATGTAGGCCAGGATAACCTTGAACTCAGAGATCAGCCTGCCTCTGCCTCCTAAGTGCTGGAATCAAAGGCCTACACCACCGTATCTGGCACATGGCATGTTCTTATTTGTATTTTTTTCTCATTTACTGCTTGTTTTCTTACTTGCCAAGATGAAACATATCTAGTAAGAGGATTATGTAATTTTATTGTGGCACTTGTAGTGCAGTTATGTGACTGATATATTGTGTGCTTCTATTATACGGTTGAGCTGGTATTGGTTTTCCTTTGTTATAGCTTCTGTTCTTTATAGAATCTATGAGCACTGTCTTCTACAAAGGACCACCTTTGGTTTTTCTCACCTTAAAATCTGAAAAGATTTGATTAGCTCTTAATTCAAATGTGATTTCATGTCTTCAGTTTTGATTCTTTCACTATGCATTCTTTTTAATATATTACACTATTTTTAGCTAATCCCTTGTAAGTAGGATGAACATGGGTCCTAATTTCCCTAGGAAAGCCTTAATGTGTATAGTTGTTAAAAATATCTTTACCCTCAGTTACAGAAGTGTCCTGGTCAGCCAGTAAGTTAAATACTTTTAAACAAGGCAGACTTAGCTGCATGTGCTTCATGAGGAGTGTAGTTTCCTAGGTAAGAAGTTATATTCTAGGTTGTGCTGGTAGTAATAGTAATAATGGTGTGTGTGTGTGTGTGTGTGTGTGTATGTGTGTGCGCATGCGTGTGTGTGTGTGTTTGTGTGTGTATTGAATGTAGGCACATGTGTGCCATGGCATGCATGTAGAGGTCAGAGGACAGTTCTCAATAATCAGTTCTTATCTTTCCCTTGTTGAGGCAGGATATCTCTCTTTTTGTCTGTCTCTTGCCTCTCTCCTCCTGCATGCATATATTTGCATATCCTGCGTGCTCAATATTCAGAGAATCTAGACGTAGACATCAGATCTATTGCATGTAGGTACTGGGAGCCATACTCTGGAAGAGCAGCCAGTGCACTTAATCCTCGAGCCACATTTTAAAACACCCCTGCTCCCACCAACAACAACAACTTAAATACAGTATTTGGTAATTTGCTTTCTTTACTCAAGATGTCATAGTTTCCAATATCACTGTTCTTTAAAGCAATGCTTTTTTGGGGGAACTACATATTATAAATATCAGTTCTCTATAATGAATATGACGTACCTTTTCATTCTTATGGATATGCCATGTGCATTTGCTTGCTCACACATCTTTGTGCTATTTGCTTCCCTTAGGCTCAGTATTCTCACCATGTGATCCAGGAAATTCTTGGACACCTTGACTCTTGTAAGAAGGATTCTCCACGGGTTCGAGCAGGTATCATTCAGGTTCTGTTGGAGGCTGTCGCTATTGCTGCTAAAGGTTCCATAGGTGAGTATCAATAAAACATACAAAAGGAATGTATTAATAATATGAAGTGTTTTCCCACTAGTTGTCTGTGAAATACCCTTTAAGGTTTCTCTATGTTTTCAAATGTTCTGTAATTGAGTGTATATAATCAGTTTTTCCTTCTTTTTTTTTTCCTCCCCTCTTTCATTTCCTTTCTCTTGTACTTCTTTTAAAAAGGGTTTAAGGATATGATTTGTATACTGAACATTGGGTGAATACAGATTTCAAAAGTGATATAAGTTTAACAATTGAACATTCTTTCTTTCTTAAATGTTGCTAAGTATTCAACTCAGGGCTGTGCACATCCTAGATAAGTGTACTACTACTGAGTCACATCCTAGCTGTCTTTATCGTTTTTGAGATGACATTTTACTGAACATTCCAGGCTGGCCTTCAACTCACAATGTTGCTCATGTAGGCCTTCAACTTGAGACTTTCCTGCCTCAGCCTCTGTAGTAGCTGTGCTTTCAGGACACACTACTACTCCTGATTCAGGTTCAGATTTCCTAGTCCGAAAGTCCAAAATCTAAAATGTTTCAGTGTTGAAATATTCTCAGTGCTGACATGTCTTGGAAGTGGACTCCACTTGTTTTAGTGTAGGAACACGAAAAACCTCTTACCGTCTTTGTGTATAAGAAGTATAGGAATCACTGATGAATTTGGTGTTTGTGTTTGCATACTGCCTATAAAATATTTTTGTATACATAGTCATTATCAACACACAGAGAAACATATACACACATGTGTGCAAACATTACAACAAACATTACTGCAAATAATACAAACATTGTGACCGCAGCCATTTTAACGAAGGGCTACTTCCACATTTACTTTATGTAGACAATTCTGCATAATTCTCAGTTATAAAGAGACTTTGATCACATGTAGCCTGAGACAATGAGGAATCAGAAAATTGCAGGAATGTGGATTAGCAAAAGCAGAATTTTGTGTGTCCCATTTTCCTAGAATGTGTGGGAGAAACGAAAGAAGTATCTTTAAAGTTACAGTGCAAGCAAGTCATTCTGCAGTTCATGGAAGCTTCAAAGACTGGCGAGAGATGTACTGCAGTATAGAACTGGCTGGGAAGAATTGCTGTCATTGTCTTAAGTGTGATGGGAGAAACTCGACCTTGGGCAGCATGCCTGGGAAACTGGTAGATTGTAGGGGTAGCAAAGAGAAGAGAACAAGTCCAATATCTTGCTGTTTCATGCCACGGACCGGCTCAGAGAAGCTCCACAGACCGTGGGGAATCAGGGCTTTGGTTTCCAGGAGGGCACGAGTTAGGCGAGTGACAGACAGACGAGCACA